>CM034154.1:140851653-141349153 GCA_019776745.2 Taxus chinensis | reverse complement strand
TAACTAGGGAAGTGATTCAAGCTAGGAGATGTCGACCCACTTTGGGTCGGCATCAACCTAGGATAAGATGTAATTTTTTTTATTTTTGATGATGAAATGTACATGTCTGGAGGCTAATGATTGTTTGTTTGATTACATTTGTAGGCTAGGGACACTTTCTATCTTAGAGGTAGAGTGGAAACCCTATATGTTAGATTAGAGGATACGTGATCGATGCAGAGTGGAACCACTTGGCCACAGTGGGGCTGGGTGGATTTCAACATTACCATAGGATTCCATGAGATGTTAGCTTGATGATCACTTTGGTAGATATGTGGGATGTGTGCAGTACAATATTTTTGGTTTAAGAATGGAGAGATAATAGTCACACTTGAGGATGTGTACCACATTTTGAGGCTGCCAATACAAAGGGAGCCCATAGAGCCGATTACTGTTGAGAGTAGATTGGGCATATTGACATGGCTATTTGGAGTCGATGCCCCATAGATTACATTTACATCTAGGACCTTTCAGTATGAGACTCAATACGATCCTAGGGTGACAAGGAGCATATTGATATGTGTGATTATGATGGCTATCTCATATTATGTACTTCCAGACTCTAGGGGAGCAATATTTCCCTAAACATCGGTGGGAGTGCTAGCAGATATTGTAGAGCATTGGGTGGTATTTTCATTTGGCACAACGCTATTAGATTAGGTATACCATGAGCTTTGGATGTATGCAAAGGAGAGGAGGCTAGATTTAGATTTTAGATTCCTATTACACTGTTGGTCCTACAAGCATATTATTGTGATCAGGCCACCAAGGTTTCCATGGGTCGCAAGGTACCATATAGAGCTAGCAGTGTGATTTTTGACATAGCGATCTAACCAAGCTCACAAAAACTGAGGAGAGAGGGGGAGGATTGCTATTCCGATAGATTGAGGGAGTTAGATGTGGATCATGTCAAATGGAGGCCATACCAATATTTTCTTGCATGGCCTGGGGTAGATGTTGATTTGGTTAGCATGAGGAGGAGTAGATGGGTCTAGGAATGGAGGCCTGAGATGGTGGAGGTATTAAAGTTTCCACGAGTGATGCAGCAATTTGAGATCATCTAAACAGTGTTAGGATACCCTATCAGATATAGGTGAGATGAGGTAGAGAGGTATTTGACTAGTCCCATGATGGTTGATACATTAGATGAGGCAAGAGTGCCTTGGGATGAGGATGATGATATAGGATTTGGGGTTGGATTTCTTGAGTGGATGACCAAGGTGTGGGCATCCCAGATGATTGAGGAGATGGCCAAGGTGGAACTAGATGATGATGAGGAGAAAGAGGTGCCAGTAGGAAAGGAGGATGTAGCACCTAGAGGTAATGAAGGTGGAGATGGAGGGGTGACAGTAGAGATGGCCCACTTCTACATGAATCGGGATACACCCCAACAAGAGAGGGATGTTGCATGCTAGGAGAGATAAGGAGTACGCTAAAATTTCATATTAGTGCACTAGGAGAGGTACCTTGCCATGTAATCTAGAGGTAGATACCAGTGGCAGAGAGAGTTCTATAGGGCCAAATTTAGAGATCTTAGACCTATAGTAGTAGTATATTCTGAGAGTGAGGCACTAGTGGTGTCATAGGGAGATGGACAGATGGCCCTGTCGAGTACTATTCTTTTAGAATAGTACAAGGCACTAGCACCAGATGCACACTATTACGAGTACATACTGACATCTAGACTGCCACGAGTGTGGAGATACACTTTGTATCTTCCATAGTAGCAGGGATCAGGAGGTGTAGCATGAGCAATAACATCGGTGAGCACAACAACCATAGCACAACCATGACTAGATTCGGGCATGATGGAGGAGATGAGGCCCAGAGAGAGGTAAGGGAACTTTCCCTATAGGGAAAGATTTAATATTATCAAATGTACAGTTTATAGACTTTGATGATATATCATCTTTGATACATGGTCTTTAGTGACCTGTCATGGATGTATTAATGTACTTGGATGATATATATGGTTTTTTGTGATTTATCATTTGTCATGTGTTGATTAATTGTTTTAATTATGTGTATGTTTAGATTTTATATGCACTTGATTAGATGTATATATTCTATGATGATTATGGATTATATTATTATGTCTTTTATGGTTTTTGAAATAAAATGTGGATGTGATGTGATGTTTTGTAATGGATATATAGATGATAAATAGATATGATTGGAAATGGCTAGATAGTTGTTAAAAATGATTATGACATAGATAAATGGATACAAATGATGTGATGGTTTTTTAGAGATATGTTAGATATATATGGTATGGTAGATGTTATTTGGAAATTTATAATGAATTTTGGGAATATATACGTAATATGGATGAGATGGCTAGACTAGGGAGAGTGAAGAATGGAAAATAAATGAGATGTGAGAGAAAGGATTTGACTTCGATAGAAGGTGACTGAAAAAGAGATTGAAAACACTCCATCATAGTAAAGATCACACAAATAAATGATGCTTCGAACCGGATTGGAGGTAAACAAGAAAATCATCCAATCAAGGAAGTGCGCTTGCAACCAACAACATGTGTTAACATATAACCATTAGTAGCTAGTAATCCCAAGGGTCATGAGGGAAAGTAGGGAAGGATGAACTTATATACCTAATGTCAACACAATAAATGGGTTTAGATGTAACTCGTACATGGAAAAAAATATTCTCCTTAGGTGGGTGTTCCTAGGTCTATGCCCCATCTCTGAGAAATATGGTGCAAACTGATCAATGCAGGAAGTTTTTCATGGATGAGAAAGGTGATCAGTGCTTAAATATTTCTTAAGATGCGTGATTTTATATTTTATGATTTTGTTTTTGAAGTGATAGAAGGATAATAAATGTAGGAATCATTTTCTGCCATGACATGAGATGACAATCATCCTTCAAAGGAGTGGTCTACATTTTTTTTGTAATTTTTTAGATTTTAGATTTTACTTTTATAAATGGAAAGATGTAATATGCATGATAGTTTCCTTCGAGTGATCGGTCTATTATTTTTTATATTTTATTTTATGAATAATTGTCATTCAAGGGAGTAGTCTATTTTCTTATGAGTTAGATAGATTTTAAGATGAGCATTCAAGAATTTTGACTTTTTTATGGAAGATCCGAGGCTAGCTAGGTATACCACTTAGGAGGAGATGGAGAATGTACAAGTGACACCCATGAACCCTTAGCGCGGTTCTAGTAGTTAAATAAACAGGAATTGGATGTAATGATCATGGGATTCCCACCTAGAAAGAGGAATTTATCCTTAAGGAATATGTTATGAGAAAATCCGTGGTGTCCATAGTAAAGTTCATATATAGGAAAGTGATGGTAGACCACATAATTTGAAATCATTACAATGAAATATGGAATAGGTTAATGATGGATGTATGACCATTAAGATGACTAATTTTGCATTGGTAGGTATGTTAACAATAGAAGGGATGCAAGTATAATGCATTTATAGGTTATGTTTCTAGTTTACCATCAATATAGGCCAAATGATAAGATTCAAACCCATACTTATGTGTGATAATATAAGTTCCAATCCATTTGGGTTCAAAATTTCACCGATGAATCCTTTCTAGAGTAGTGACATTTCAATTTTATTTAAGGACAAGGTCATAGTATTAAAGTTGTTTTCCTTGAGGTTATTTTTATAAGCACGTTTGATGCACTCTTGATAGACATGATGATGTTTAAGATCAATAAGGTGGAACTCATCTAAAAATTCAAGCTATGTTAGACATTCTTGGTGATAATATTCGTTAGAGACAAAGTCACGAAGAGAAACATGCAAGGACGGGATTTGTAATTAGAGAGGGAGGACAGTCTCATATTCGTAAACAAGGGAGAAAGGAGTAGCACTCGCAAAGGTGCCAATGTTAGTTCTATACGCTTTAAAAGTGAAGGGGATACAAATATGCAAATAATGACCTGATTTATCAATATTTTTGGCAAGAATATTATGAAGAGTTTTGTTAGTTGTTTTAGCTTGGCTATTAGCTTGAGGATAGTATGGTGAAGAGAAACTAATCTTAATATTGAACGAGTCACAAATCTTCTTGAGATATTTTTTATTGAAGTACGTTTTGTTTTCTATGATGATTTTATGGGGAACGTCGAAGCGGCAACTGATATGTTTATATATGAAATTAATGATGAAATTAGCTTTAGTGGATGCAATTGGAATGGCTTCCACCCATTTGGTGAAATACTCAATAGATTTTATGACATAGTGATTTTGTTGGGAATAACATGGATTGATGAGGCCAATGAGGTTGAGATCTCACTTAGAGAAAGGCCAAAGGTCCTAATCTAGCTGCAATGCCTAACTAGGAATGTGGATTAAATTGGAATTTTGTTAGCATTTGATGCATTTCTTAACATACTCAAAAAATTCTTGATTGAGGTTGGGTTAATAGTAGCCCATACAAAGGAATATTTTTTTGAAAAAAAAACCACTAAAATTTCCACCATAGATACCTTAGTGTAATTCTTCGATATCTCAACTAAATTCATGGGACTTAAGGTAAAGAATCAAGATGTCATCAAAGCCACGCTTGTAGAGAATGCCACTAAGGATGACATAGAAATTACCGCATTGAAGAAAGGACCTCCTACCATTTTTAGATAGGTTAGAGAGGATGACATATTGAGAAGATAATCAAATATTTGAGAATACCAAAGATCAAAAGGATTTGATTTGACAATATTGGCACTAGGGAGCTCGTTAAGGTGAGAGGGTTTGTCAATGCACTAAATAATAATGGAAAGATTAGATTATTTTGTATTTTAAGGGATAAGAGACAAAAGGTAATCCATGGTATCTATAAAAAAATTGGAATGAGGGATGGTTTGAATGATGTAGAAATTGAATTGTCCAAGAAGGAAGTCAATGATGTCCTTATACATTTGAAGTATTTCATTTTACATTGGCATATGCCTTTAAATTTATTAATGATGAGTTGATAATCCCCATAGATATCAAGGATTTGGAAACCAAGTAAGATAGTGGTTTGAAGGCATAAGATGAGATATTCATACTTATATATATTGTTTTTGCAATGGTAACCAAGCTTATATACAATAGGAATAAGGGTTTCCTAAGGAGGAATAATAATGGCATCCTTGCCTCCCCCTTGGTGAAATCTAGATTTTTCAAAGGAGAGAACTCCTAATCGATGATTTTGATAGATTCATCTAGAAATTTATCATGAGGGAGGTGATTTTTTGGAAGAGGGGCGTAAGTTAGTTGGTCTGCAATAGCCTATCCCTTGATTGATTTATAAGAGATCAACTCTAGGTCAAACTCATTCATGAGCATGAGTCATTGAGTGATCCAATCACTATTATAAGTTTTGGAATGCATGGTCTTAATATTATGAAATACAATAACGAAATAGGTCTTATGATTGAGAATATAATGGTGAAGCTTGGAGGTAACGAAGAGAAGAGAGTAACATAACTTTTTAGATTTAGTGTAGGGAGTCTCATAATTGTGAAGGGTGCAGCTGATGTAATATACGGCCTGCTCCCTACCTTTCTCATCATGATGTTCCAACATAGAACTCTTTAGGTTGTGATTATAGGAAGATACATAGAGGTATAAGGGATCCCCCTTGTGTGGAAGATTATGCATATGAAAGGATAGAAGATAATGCTTGCGATCTTCAAAGGATTTTTGGAAATTATCGTCCCAGTTGAATTCAATGTCTTTGTGAAGGAGATGGTGAAAGGGTTTGCAACAGTGAGATAGTTGTGCAAGATGAAATGAAAAAATTATTGAATTTTTCCTTGAAGACTAGGAAGTTGTTTTAGATTAGGAGGATGTGGAATCTCAAGGATGGATTTTTTCATGGTGGGGTCTACTTCAATACCCCTAATAGACATGATAAAACTAAATAGTTTACTTCCAGTTAGCACTCCAAACACACACTTGAATGGATTGAGATGAGGTAAGAAGTGGATAAATCACTTGAAAAGGAATTTTAGGACATAAAAATGATCATGTCGATGCTTGGATTTACGCAAGAGGTCATTAATGTAGTTCTCTACAATCTTATGGATGAGATCATGAAAGATGTAAGTCATGGATCGTTGGTAGGTGGCTCTGACATTTTTCAAATCAAAGGACATGATGCCATAGTATAAATTACCCCAAGGAGTGATGAAATAATTATTATATTGGTCTTCTGATGTAATGAGGATCTAATTATACCCATAGAATCCAGCCATAAGAGAAAGCATCTCATGGCCTAAGTAAAGGTCCTTGAGTTGATCTATGTTAGGAAGGGGAAAATCATTTTTAGGGAATGCGAGGTTCAGATCTCAAAATTCATTACTGATGCAGATATTTTTGGAGGCCTTCGAAACATGTACAATGTTGGAAACCCATTGCGGATAGCTGATAACAATGAAGAAATTAGTTGAAATAAGGCATTACAACTCATCTTTAACAAGGAGGTAAACTTGAGGGTGCATGCACCTAAGCTTCTTCTTAACTGGCTTAGCATTAGGAAAGGTAACAATGTTGTAAACAAAAAAGGAATGATCAAGACCTGTAATGTTGGTGTATGACCATGCAAAGGATTGGATATGTTGAGAAAGGGAGGTAGTAAAAGACTCAAGCTTGCTTGGATCAAGGGATTGACCCACTTTGAGGACATGGGGCTCTTGCGGAGTCCCTATGTTGATTTCGACGGTGGATTCGTTAAGAAAGGTGGAGGTGTCTCACAGTAAGGTCTTATAAATATAATAATTTTTTTCCCCCATATAAGAGAGGATGGAATTTTTGTCGATGCATTGAAGAATTTTAATGGTAGGGGAATCTTCCTCTATCATATCCAAAAATTGAAAAGCGATGGACCTAGTTTCACCTTCACAAAGATAAGTGAATGGTCCCAAGGTGATAGTGGATATTAATAAAATCCATATGTTATAGAAATATTTTCATCTACATTCATAGCCTCATGGGAAGGATAATATGTAGGGTCAATGTCCATGAGAGCTAAAGATGGATGGAGAGAGTCAGTAGATTATTCCTTAAATCCTAACCCAAATTTTTCATGGGGTTTACGAGATTGATTAATGAAGAGTTCATGTATGGCTTGTTAATAACACCCCATTCCAAATCTTTTCCATGTGCAGTGATGGAGATAAGTGTAGCCAAAGAATTTTTTGTAAATAAATTATAACCCATTGGTATATGGTTTCATGTGTGGTTGAGTATCAATGAGGGAGGAATTGTGATCAATACCACCATAGACGAGATTGGTGTGAAGATGAGGTTGAACAAAAGGAATGATATCCCCGATGTCATGTTAATACATTGGAACTTTATCAATTCTACCAAGTTAATTATGAGTGGGAAGAGCATTGAGGGTGAGAAGGTAGTACTCCCCTAGTGAGAGGAAATCCATCACTTTGTCTAAGGATTCATCATTAGGAAGCTTGGACATGGAGATAGATGAGCTAGTGTATACCTCAAAAGAACCTTGTGTGCGAATTAGCAAGTCATTAGGATGATACGTTATGTGACATTCATTGAATTGAGGAGTGTCCATGGGGAGAGTTAGGATCTTTCCCTCATGCTCATATCTGATGCATCAATGAAGGGTGGAAGGTACACAATACATGGCATGAATTCATAGTCATCCAAGTAGGATGTTGTATTGGAAATCCCCCGCTATGACATAGAATACTTTATGGAGGATTTATTCACCAACATAATTAGAATAATAATCATGACCAAAGTGGGGGAAATAGAATCATTGAACATGTGAAGAATACAAGTGATTGGGTGACGATAGAATTAGGGAGCTTGATATTATCAAAGGTGTGAGAGTAGATGATATTTATGCTAACTCCATTATCCATAATAGAATGACAGATGAATGTGTCATTGATATGCATAGTAATGAAATGGGAAAGGTCATTCTCTTAGGGTGATATGTCATGGATTTCATAATTGTTAAAATATATGGTGGAAGAAGCAGAAAGTGTTCCAACAATGTCTGTAAAAGGTTGATTCTCATTACTAGGGGTAGGAATACGTTTTAGGGATTTGATGAGAAATTTTCTATGATTTGAGGAGCTTTGGATGAGCTCATAAAGTAACATCATAATTAGGGCTTGATGAAGTTGATCCATAACACTCTATTCAATGGGAAAAGGTTGAGGAGAAGCTAAGATATACACCTTAGGTTTTGATGAAGAAAGGGAAATGTAGGCTTGTTAGAGGGATCAGAGACAATGACTTTAGATTTTTATTGGGTGGATAGTTAGAAATAATGTAGGTGAGAATGGGTGGTGATCTGAACAACATTGATAAAGAGATGAGGACCTTATTTGGGAGAGTTCGTGGTTGGAGGATAAATGGAAACAAAATTCTTAGATGAATTAGGATATTTAGAGATCTCAGTGGATGAAGTTTTGGATGGAGAAGTGAGATTAGTGTATGGAAGAGGGTGATCCCCTTCAACGATAAGATCATCCTCATCGATAAGATTATGAATAATCGTTTGAAGGGATTTACAATGTTTGGTACCATGTCCAGGTGCACGATTGTATGCACAAATGAGATTAGAATCAAAACATGAAGGTCTTGGACCATGTAGATCAAAAGGTTTGATAGGTGCAAGGGTGGTTTCAAATGCTTGAAGTAGGCATTGCAATATTTCCATGTAAGAACTGATGGTGGTGGTCAGAGAAGAGGTTGTAGGGGGAATATTTTTAATCATATAGGATGAAGGTAAGAGGGATGGTTTTATTTAATAAGGCTTTATGGGAGCCTTTGATGTTGTTTTGATCTTAGAAGAAGAAGAAGGTTGTGTCTTGATTTCAGTTTTGATTGGTGGTGACTTAGATGGTTTGGAATCTGATTTTATAATTGAGGATGTAGATTATTTTCAAGGGATTTCAGTTTTTAGAGAAGGATTATATCATGTGGATTTGGATTTGTTGATAGTGGGGGTCTTAGATGAAGGGGTTGGCCCTAATATGGAAGGAAATTCTCCTAAAATTTATGATGTGCCATTAGATCACGTAGGAGGGTTATTCTTGGGAGGAGGAAGTTCTAACCTTTTATGTGGATGTGTGAGATATTTTTGGATGGGCATGCTAATGTTCATAGACTTTGGTTGTAGGGATTTACCTTTGACATAGATGGCAATGATTTAACTGAGGTATTTTTAGAGATAAAATTAGGTAATGTAGATTGCATTGTAGGGGTGGATATTGAAGGTGGAAGTGGTTTTTGTATGATGTGCTTGATGAGATTAAAAGGGGTTGTAGATTGCATAGGTTTAGGATTCATTGGTGTAGGAATTATTAGAATTTTAGGTGGGGTGAGAGTATCATTTCTCGGTATATTAAGTGTGGAAATCTACATAATAGAGTTCCAAGAGATGGTATAGATGTGGATACAAATTCAGATGATGATGTGGGTATGATCATAGTAGGAGATGTGATTTATTTCAAAGTGGGTGTAGATATAGGGTTGTATGATGAATATGTTAAGGTAGGTATGGAGTTAGATATAGGTGAAGGACTATATGTGATAGGTGAGTATGTGGAAGATATAGATGAAGAAGTGGGTGCAGTTAGGATTTATGTTGATTTTGTAGTTGTGGACATATTTGATGTGCATATAATAGGTGTAGGGATAAGTATAGATGTTGATAAAGTCATGAGAATGGGGGAAGAGTCTGAAATGGGTGTGGATTCCATGAATGACGAGATGATGGGTATAGGTGATAATGTTAATTCTTGGTTTATAGTATTAATTGTATGGGCATTAAGTTCCTGTGATGTGGAGGTGGAGTTTGACTATTAGGTGGATGATTGGGAAAATATTCTTTGAATACGTCAAGAGGTTGATTAGGTGGTGCATTAGGATTATCCACTTGGAATTCACCATAATTTATGATTTTTTGGACAAGGTCTTTAAAAGTGTGACACTTCTCAATTTCATGACCTTGGACTTCATGATATTTACAGTAATTCTCCTCATGATACCATGTTGGTTTAGGTCGTGATTCATCAAAGGGTTGGATGGGGGGAAGTCGGATAATATGGACCATCATTAACTTGTTAAATATTGAGATTTAATATTTCCCAAAGTGGGTATAGTTAGGAGGCAGTCTAGGTGCTCTTTACATAGGCTTCGTTTGAGAAGTGGATGTAGAAGAGGATTTAACCACAATGGTCTTAGTGGCATTCTTAGATTTTTGACCATGTGTGGAGGACTTAGTGAATACAAACTTGGGTTTATTTGATCAAATTTTAAGATGGCCTTGTTTAAGGGCACAAGTTTCAAGTTTGTGAGTCATGGTAAATGCCTCTTTAAAGGTTTGGAATGATTGGATTTAAAGAGTGGAGGAAATATTCTTCGCATAAGACCATGATAAGATTTCAATAAATTTAGTCTGTGGTAGGGATAATGATAGTTGGTTGATTATGCCATGACATTGTGTGGTGAAATCTGCGATAGACTCGTCATCATACTTTCTAATTACGTAGAGATCTGTGATAGTGATATTACGTGCAATATTTATTGCAAAGTATTCAAGAAATAACTATGTAATTGGGGGAAGGAAAATAATTAATGTCAGGGAATGCCATTATACCAATCAAATGTGGGTTTGGCTAACGGGGAATGTACGAAGCATGAGGTCTTGATCATGACAAATAAGGTACCAAAATTTTCTAAAAGCACAAAGGATTTGTTTTGGTTCCTCCTTGACACCCCCAAATGAGTCGTCAGATCCACTTTTCTAAGGTAGATTCATTTGGTGTGATTACACAACATTGAGATTTTCCCAAAGTGTGGGACCTTACAGAATCGAAAAATATCTCCAGAGTAAAGGTTGCTTCCTATTCCTCTGTTTAGATGTATATGTAAAAACTTGCAGAGGGCCTATTCCTAAACCTAATCTATGTTTTACCAAGGATACAGGGATAAAAGGGATACATGAAATAAAACTAAGCTATAAGGTGATGCACCAAAGGAATGATGAACATTTGTTTTATTGATGGACACAAACCAACAAAATGCATACAATAACCAAGCATAGACAACCAGATCTATAATGAAAGACCAGATGAAAGCAAAAGAGACAAGAAAGGATCTAAAATTGATCACAGACATGTTTTATTGCTCTGCAGATTGATACAATGCATTACAAATGGCCAGGAGGTAGGAAACGTATTACAATTCTAAAGGGAGGTCTGATACTCCACGATTTCCTTTTATAGAAGAAAGGGGAGCCTGCAAAATGGGAGAATGTCCAACCCTTTACAATGAGTCCCAACCCTGTATTTATAGACTCAATCAGAGAGAAGAAAGAAAGAGAGAGAAGTGGGAAAAAATAGGTTGAAGCTCAACTACTACTATTAATGTCTCCTGTAAAATATGCCCCCAAATCTACCTTGACTACATCAATCTCTGGTTCAGTGCCTCGAAGGAGGAAATGGCGGAGCAGATCGAATCTGATATGGTTATTGGGGCAGATGGATCCCACATTAATGGCCCTGAAGATTTTTCTCCATTTTCCTTTACCTAACCTCTCCAAACTTAAATTTTTAGATCTCCATGGCATGGGTGAAGCCGAGATCTTTCCAACGGTGTCAGATTTGTAATATTTCAAGCCCTGAGTCGAAAGATATGCCCCTTCGAAGTTTGTATCAGGTCCGTACAAAAGGGTAGGAAAACCAATTTGAAAAACGGGCCTCCTTTCGACCTCTGGGACATGTGGAGGGTTGGCACTTGTCTGAAGGTGGCCTCTGTATTTTTCTCTTGGAATGGCGCGAGGCTGACACGTGGCTTCCTCCACCGGCTCTCTCCATTTCTTTTTTTCTCGGCTAAGTTACTTGCTCGGAAGGGGCATATTCCTTGTTTGGGGACACACAATAGTCTAGCACTTGTTTGAGAGCCATTTCTCTAATTCACCCTTGAGTTAGCATCATTCTGACACTCAACACTCTCCGTCATTCTGCCACTATGCATTGACTATTCAACCTAACTTTGTTCCCTTCGAAGAGACTGGACGCATGGAGGCTCTGTGCTTGCTGAAACTCCCAATCAAGATTTTCCCCTTGAAGGAGTGTTGAGTTGACACTTGGAAGCCTCCGCAGGATTTAGACTTTTCAATTACCTTTACCTTACCTTTTTGGACCCTGGGCTACGTGGTGAGCTGGCGCTTGTTTGGGCCTCCGCATTTGGATTCAACTTTAGAGATGCGCCGCTCTGACACATGGCTCTCTCTGCTAGTACTTCTACACTTAACCCCTTTTGAGGCCCATCTTGTTCCCATTTTGACCTCTATTGACCATTTTCTATGTGGAGCGCTGGCACCAGTTTGAGTCTTCACCTTAAGCTCTGATCTTGGATTTGTGCCAAGTCGACACTTGCCACCTTCATGTCTAGCTAAACACTTTTCAATGGCCGCACAACTTTTGGGGCACTAGACACATGGAATCTTGGCACTCATTTGAGATTCCTTTCTTGGACTCACCCTTAGAGAAGCATCATTCCGACACATGGCCCTTTCCGCAACATCCTCCATACTTAGCCAATTTTTGGGCTCATTCTGAACTGTTTTGAGCCCGAGGACTCCGGATCTTCACCGTTTCTACCTTTAATTGCTTCTGGCTTCTTTGACATTGTTCCTCCTCCTCTGACCCTGCTGTTCTATTTTCGAGTCTACCTGAAACTTGTAGAATGGATTTAAGGCCTGCATCTTCTTTATAGAGATGTCTTCTAGATTCTTCTACGTAGGGTTGTTTGACCTTCGTAGGCCCCACCACTTCCATTATAGAGTCCCTCTGTAATCTGTTTACAGGATCTGAACATGATTTCTCAGGTCCTTTCAGTGCAGGGTCGTTCTAATCCAATATTTTTCCTGGGGGTAAAATATGGATAACAATTTGGCAACTCACAGGGGTATCTACCTGCTAGATGAAAAGACCAATTGCCTTGTCGTATCCATTGGACATGGAGTCAAGAACGATGGTCTGATACTGATTCTACCTTTGATTCATGAGCCTAACTGTTTGCACTCTCAATCTTCATAAGAAATCTTGAAATGATGGTTTCTGAGAGTAGAAAATTGTTTTGACCTAGGGATTCATCTATTTTTGAATGAGTTGTACAAGAGAAACAAAACAACACCACAACTATATACAAAATTTGAAATCATACATGCTCCAAGTAGGACATGCAGAGTGTGCAAAGCACTTAGGAGAAAAGCAACCTAAACTACAACAAGACAATGTGCACAAGCACTTAGAGGAATGAGAAACTAAACTAATATATACAAGGTGAGAACTTCCCTTCTAGTAGCAGTGTTTAAGATAGATTCCATTCACTGGAATCTACAACTCTTCACCATCCAAGGTGGACAATTGGAAAGCATTGCTACTTTTACATCCTGTGACCATGTAAGGGCCACTCCAAATGGCATCAAACTTGGAATGCCTTCCTGGTTTTGCCCGATCTGCATCCCATTTTAAAACTAGGTCTCCCTCCTGGAAGGTCCTTGCTCTTGCCTTCTTGTCAAAGCATCTCTTGATTCTATTTTGATCCTTCTCTACTGTTTGAAGTGCATGTTCTCTACTCTCTTCCAATTCCATCAGTTCTACATACCTGGACTCCATTGGTTCAAACTCAGACACCTCCAATTGTTCATGAGTTCTAATGTTGGCAATTCAAGTGATATATGCAACAATGCCTCTTTCCTGTACATAAGTTTGAATGGAGAGTTTCCCGTATAGCTCTTGGGTGTTTTCCTATCAGCCCGTAAGGTTGATTTGAGTTTTGTGTGCTAGGTTCTCTAATTTTCATCTAGATTTCTTTTGATAATCTTTAACAAGTTATTGTTTTTAGACTCTTCTTGGCCATTACCTTGAGGGTAATAATTTGATGAAGTGCTTAGGTAAATCCTGTTCCTCATGGCCCATCCTGTGATTTTGGAACCTATGAATGCCAATGCATTTGTCTGATATAATGGTGGCTGGCACTCTGAATCTGGTCACTATCCCTTCATAGAAATCTAATATGTTGGACTCATTAGCCTCTTTGAGTGCCACTGCCTCGGTCCACTTGGTAAAATAGTTCGTCACTGTCAGAATCCATTTGTGGCCTTGGCTCAAATTTGGATTGATGACCCCGATGAATTCCAATCCCCATTGAATGAATGGTTGATCTACTGAAATTGGATACAATGGTAATGTTGATAGCTTTTCCTTGCCTCTTAAGAACACATAGTTCTTGCACTTTTTGATCCATGCATAACAGTCACTAAAAACCCTGGGCCAATAATAACCCACCTTCATGATCTTGAGCACTATCAATCATGGAGCAAAATGGCCTCCTCCTGCTTCATCATGGAACTCTTATAAAACTTTATCAACTTGATTTGTTATATGCACCTTAATAGAATACCATTGATGTCCCTTTTGAACAAGACACCGTCAATAAGTACATATGGGATGGCTTGTAGTCTGAAGTGTCTCCTTTTTGTTTTATTCATTTTTGGAGGACACATGCCTATTTGAAGGAAGTGCACCATGTTCTGAGTCCAACAAGGAGCGGGCACATCCTCATTTTCTTCATCTTGACTATCCTGTAGGGCCAAAATAGCTTCTTTTTCATCACTTGCTTCTTCTTGTCGACTTGAGGCCAGCTGCTCACACAATCCCTTCTCGCAAACTAGCTTAGTGACCTTGATCTCAATGTCATACTCCATGACACGAGTGATCCACCTTACATGTTTTTCATTCAAATCCTTGCTGAGAAGGAAGTCTTTAACCCCTGCATGGGAGACCAGCAGTCCAATTTTTTTGTTTGAAACCAAATGCTTAAACTTATTCAATCCTCTGATCACTGCCAAGACCTACTTTTCAATGAAGGAGTACTTCACTTCATAATCTTCCAGACCCTAGCTGAAGAAAGCAATTGGTTGCTTTGTGTCCCCTTTGTTCTGTTGTACTAGGATTGCAGAAATTGTGTCACTACCTCCAAAGGCGTATAGTATGAAGTCCTTGGAAAAATCTAGATTTACAAGAGTTGGGGCCTATGATATAGCTTCTTTGATGGCCTCAAAACTTTCCTTTCCTTCAACTATCCACCTAAATTCCAAGCTCTTCTTCAACATCAATGTGATTGGCTTGACAAGGGCAGAAAAGTTTGGTACAAACCTACGGAAAAAATTGATTTTTCCTAAGAAGCTTTGAAGAGCCTTCTTATGGCTTGGCAATGGCAACGCTCTTATTGCTTCAACTCTCTCTAGGTAAATTGCCAAACCTTCCTTTGACACAATTTGGCCTAGAAGCCTGCCCTTATGGGCCAAGAATATGCATTTTTTTTGTCTTCAATGATACCCCAAATCTTCTACACCTTTGAAACACCTACCTTAGGTGAAAAAGGTGGTTTGTTGCATTTCTAGAGAACACAATAATTTCATCCAGGTAGATCAGTACTATCTTGTTGATCATCCCTTTGAATGCCATATCCATTGCCCTTTGGAAAGTGGCTCCGGCATTAGACAATCCAAATGGCATTTTTCTGTAGGCATAGGTGCCCCATTTGGTGGTGAAAGCCATTTTGAACTGATCATCTTCTTTCACCATGATTTGGTTGTACCTTGAGTAGCCATCTAGGAGAGAGAATCTCTCTGATCCAGACACCACCTGCAAGATTTTCTCCATTGAGGGGAGTGGGTAGTGGTCTTTGAGGGAATATTTGTTCAAGTCCTAAAATCCAACACACAACCTAATATCTCCAGTCTTCTTCCTGATTGGGACCAAGTTTGTGACCTAGCTTGAGTGTTTGATTGGAAAAATGATACTTGCCTCTATCAGCTTATTCAAATCTTTCTTAATCAGAGGCTCAATATGTGGATTGACTGGTCTCTGATTTTTCCTAATAGGATTAGCAGTTGGATCTAGCTCAATTGTGTGTTGGGATAACTTTGGATTGAACCCTCTTAGGTCCTCATAGCTCTGAGAAAACACATCTAGAAACTCTTGGCAAAGTTGCATGAATTCATACCTTTCTTGCTCGGTGGCCACTTTGCCAATTTGAAGCACTTTGCCTTCTCCAACTAGAATTGACTCTGAATCTTCTCCTTTGATCTGTATATTAGCCTTTTCCTTTCGAAACTGATCATTGGGATTGAAGATAGACTCCAATGTCACTAAGCCTTTGGGAAGCTTGTTTGTATGCAACTGCACTACTTGATCTCCATATTGTTGCTTTAGTCTACTTTGATTTCTAGCTGAGAATTCAGCTTCCTCTTGTAAAAAATTGATGATCTGCTGATCATTCTCAAACACCTTCCAGCATGTGTTATTATCTGGCACTTCTGGCCTCACAATCACATGGATATGTGGTTTTTCTTTGTCCCTCTTGATGTTGTCAACCACATCAAATGCGGCTCCAACTACTGCGATCCTATCAGTAGCTTCGTTCTCCTTCTTGGGTATGGACACAATGTTGAAGGCTTTGAAATCCTCAATGAGATCCCATACCCTACTCTTGTAGCTTTTAATCAGGTCGTTCTTAACAACATTTTTTCCTTGCCTTGATTGGCAACTAGTTCATTTTCACCAAACATCTGTAGGTTCTTGATTCCTCTTCTTCTGGCCCAATGTAATCCATGGACCAAAGCCTCATATTCTGCAGTGTTATTTGAGTAGGAAAACTGAAATATGAAGGCCGAATAATACTTCATACCTTGGGGGGACACAATCATAGCTCCTCCTCTGGCTCCTTGTCTGCTCCTCGAGCCATCAAAGAACAATTGTCATACCTTCATTGTCATCTTTGCATTCTGGCTTAATGATGTCAGGAAGAGGATGATTCTCCTCATGCAGGTAGTAGACTCCTAGTTCAGATTCTTCCATCTCCTTATAGGGATCAAAATCATGCCTTTTGACCACCCATTCATCGAGAGTCAGGTCCAGGATACACCCTACTTTGGTATCTTCCTCAGAAGTGTTTAGGAGGTCCTCCTGATCAAAAGACGAACAATTTGATTGGGCTAGGCACATTGATTGGGCTATCTGATTGCACATACCTTGTTCTAAAGACTCAATGTGATAATCCCTAGACTATGGGCTCTATGACTGATCTGATTGTGGCCAGAGTGAGGCTCCTTTTTGACTCCATACCTTTGTTACTCTAAAGAGCATATGGAGGCCCAGACCAGTCAGTAGAATCAATCATATCCTCTCCAATTTTGGCAGTGAAGTCCCTCTTGTTGACAAACATGGCAATCTGCAAAAGATGTGGTGGAAAGGGTCTATGACTGATACAATCCAGGAAAAATTCTAAGTCCTAATACAGTCACATTAGGCGTAGGCAATGCAGAGTGAGGCTTCGACCGATCCTTGATTGACGAATCCAAATGCCCGAACCGGCCGAAGTGGTCACTGGGACAAATGGACCCGAACCGGCCGGTCCCATCCAATTGTACAAATAACTCCTTTAGAGATGAGAAAAGTCAAAGGGCGAGTCATAAATCAATGAAATAATGAGGTCCCAGTTGGTCAGCTATTTGTTTGGGCATTAAAAAATCTGTTTTCGCCTATTCCGTGCCCTAAATCTACTTGCCAGAGCTCGAATCAATCATGTGAATTATGCACCAATTTAAGGAGAGAAAATTCCAGTCCTAATGATGTGTCATTTTAATGAAACATAAAATGGAGGAGGAGTTCATTCTGGATTCTTACCTCTCTCTTTTCTCTCTCATTCTTCCTATAAATTGTTTCTTTCATGGCTTCTCTCAAGAGTTCGTGGAGTTTTTAAGTATTGGTAAGTACTTTCTCTTGATTGAATTTAAATCCTCTCATGTATTCATTGCTTCTGATCTCTCATTGGGGTGCATGGTGTGGTATTGCATCTATATGAGCTTGACCAATTTTCAGGTTTATTTATATGCATGGGTAGTTAGTTTAGTTTTTGGTGAACCTCTGCAGTTGGTGCATGCAATAGATCCCTTTCTCATTTTCCCCACACTTGGAGGAATGGCACACTGGATGATCAACCTCCCATAGTGAAATGTTCACAAATTTCACACTCCTCTTCATTTTCTCAATGATATTAAATGAATTGTCTTTCTACTGCCCCTTCCCTATCACATTTTTCCCTTGTACATGGGTTGTTACAACTAGTGCCTGAGTAGGTATGGAAGGTGGCTTGGATTGAATTTACACATTGGGAGTTATATTTTGAATGCCAATACCTTTTGGAGTAACGGAGGGATTAGGATCACCTGAGCTTGGTGAATTTCCTTCTCCAATATTTCTCTTTTTGGACCATGTATTGGCAGTTATACTTTGAGAAGGGGTATTATTCATTCCACAAAATTCATCATCCTACTAACTGACAAGCATAGTTTCACTTGGGGGTCCCTCTTGTTGAGATCCTTGCTGCTGATTTTCTTCATGGATAGGTTCTTGTGACCCACCAATGGTTTACACCATCAAAGGCTAATTTAGTGCACCATTAAAGCACATCAATTGATTATGTGGCTGATTGCATGGGAAACACCAATCATACTTGTGTGCCATGTTATTATGTGTTAAAACCAATGCCCTTGATGTTGAAGCTACGTTTGGATCATATGACCTAAAAGGTCTAGCAGCTTGAGGTTTCCCTTCATGTTGACTCTGATTTACAACTTGGGTTTGTGGTCTATTTTGCTGATACGGGGGTCTAGCCTGATATTGAGCTTAAGGCTGATATGGCCTAGAACTCTGAGCCTGCTATCTTTTGATGGTCACTAACTCATTCCTTAGGTTTTGCAGTTGTTTCATAACTTCCTGGAGCTCCTTTGATGTGTTAGATGATGAAGTGGAGGCTTCAGCTGAACTTTGACTCTTAGGGGTGGGTATAGGAGCTAATGTGGGTGTTTGGCTAGTACATGGGTTTCCTAACTCGGGGTATAGAGGCATGGATGGCCTAGAAGCAAGTTTACCAACCTGTATCAAATGATTATTAGCTCCTATGGAAAGGCTATAGGCTATAGGTAAGGTTGTGCCCCCCATTGACTGAATCATCAAAGAAATATCAAAATTTAAAGCTCTAAGGAAGTATAAGAAGGCACCTTCATTAGTGGGCTTTACTATTGTTGGGATCCTATCCTAGGTTCGTTGAAATATAAGGTTGAAATCTGTCAGTTTCTCATTCATATATCTATTGATCATTGTCGGCTGCTCCAACAAGGATAGGTTATGCCCCTTTTCTCCAAACTGGTTTTGAAGAGCTGTGTATAGCTGGTCCCAATTTTGAATAGAGCCTACTTCAAGGCTCTTGAACCATTGTAAAGCTTTACCTTTGAGTGAATAGACTAGAAAATTGATACAATATCCATCTCATTGATCTCATGGATTGTACATGCATTTGCAATGTCTTAGACAAGGTCACCGAGACAAGTTTGGTTTTCTCCAGTGAAATATGGGATGTTCTTCAATGTTGCCACCAGGACTGGGTTTTGTGCATTCAGAGAAAGTGGGTTGTTGCCAGTGAAGTTGACATAAGGATTTGGTTATTGGTGTGCCATCCTGATCATCTTGAGTACCCTTCCTGATTGAAATAACGGCCTATTATGAGGAGATGTTGATAAGGCTCTTTTTGGTGGAGATATAGACTTTTGGGCTCTTCTTCTCCTTCTGTCTAGAAACAAGTGTCTGTGTACAAATTTTCCTTCTTCTCTTGTTCTAGACCTTGTTTGTATCCTTCTCATGAACTTGGGAAACTTGGATAGCTGGAACTAGTGGATTTTTTCCCTTTTCGAGTCATCATATGTGTAGTTTTAAGAGCTTCTTAAAAGATAGAATCACAGCAAGTGCACATCAACCTTATTGTAATAAAGGCGGAGAATTCACTGTCCCACCGAGCGTGCCAAAATTATTCGTGTGAAATCACAACACCCCAAATGAGTCATCAGATCTGCTTCTCTAAGGTAGAAACATTTGGTGTGATTACACAACATTGAGCTTTTCCCAAAGTGTGGGACCTTACAGAATACGAAAAATCTCTCTAGATTAAAGGTTGGTTCCTATTCCTCTATTTAGGTGCATACCTGAAAACTTGCAGAGGGCCTATTCCTAAACCTAATCTAAGTTTTACCAAGGAGACAAGGATAAAAGGGATACAGGAAATCAAACTAAGCTATAAGGTGATGCACCAAAGGAATTATGAACATTCATTTTTTTGATGGACACAAACCAAAAAAATGCGTACAATAACCAAGCACAGACAACCAAATCTATAATGAAAGACTAGATGAAAGCAAAAGAGACAAAAAAGGATCTAAAATCGGTCACAGACATGTTTTATTCCTCTTCAAATTGATACAATGCATTACAAATGGTTAGGAGGTAGGAAACGTATTACAATTTTGAAGGGAGGTCTGATACTCCATGAGTTCCTTTTCCAGAAGAAAGGGGAGCCTGTAAAACGGGAGAATGTCCAACCCTTTACAATGAGTCCCGACCCTATATTTATAGACTCAATTAGAGAGAAGAAAGAAAGAGAGATAAGAGGGAAAAACCAATTTGAAGCTTAACTACTACTATTAATGTCTCCTACAAAATCTACCCCCAAATCTTCCTTGATTGCATCAATCTCTGGTTCAGTACCTCAAAGGAGGAAATGGCGGAGCAGATTGAATCTGATTTGGTTGTTGGGGAAAATGGATCTCGCATTAATTACCTTGAAGATGTTTTCTTCATTTTCCTTTACCTAACCTCTCTAAACTTAAATTTTCAGATCTCCATGGCATGGGTGAAGCCAAGATCTTTCCAACAGTGTCATATTTGCAATATTTTGAGCCCTGAGTCGAAAGATATGCCCCTTCGAAGTTTGTATTGGGTCCGTACAAAAGGGTGGTAAAACCAATTTGAAAAATGGGCATCCTTTCAACCTCTGGGACATGTGGAGGGATGGTGCTTTTTTGAAGGTGGCCTCTCTATTTTTATCTTAGAATGGCACGGGTCTAACATGTGGCTTCCTCCACTGGCCCACTCAATTTATTTGTTTCTCGGCTAATTTCTTTGCTCGGCAGGGGCATATTCCTTATCCAGGGACACGCTCTGGTCTGGTGCTTATTTGAGAACCCTTTCTCTGATTCACCCTTAAGTTAGCATCATTCTGACACTTGGCACTCTCTATTGGTCTGTCATCATGCATTGACTAATCAACCTGACTTTGTTCCCTTCAAAGAGCCTGGACGCGTGGAGGCTCTACACTCACTGAAACTCCTGATCAAGATTTTCCCCTTGAAGGAGCATCGAGTTGACACTTGGAAGCCTCTGTAGGATTTAGACTTTTCAATGACCTTTACCTTACCTTTTCAGACCCTGGGCTATGTGGTGAGTTGGCACTTGTTTGGGCCTCCACATTTGGATTCAACTTTGGAGATGTGCCACTCCAACATGTGGCTCTCTCTACTAGTACTTCTATACTTAACCCCTTTTGAGGCCTGCCCTGTCCCCCTTTTGACATCTGTTGACCATTTTCTACATGGAGGGTTGGTGTGAGTTTGAGTCTTAGCCTTAAGCTCCCCTCTTGGATTTACGATGAGCTGACACTTGAGACCTTCATGTCTAGCCGAAGAATTTTCAACGGCTGCACAACTTTTGGGGCACTGGATGTATGGAAGCCTATTTCTCATTTGAGATTCCTTTCTTGGACTCACACTTGGAGAAGTGTCACTCTAATGTGTGGCCCTTTCTACAACATCCTCCATACTTAGCCAATTTTTGGGCTCATTCTGAATTGTTTTGAGCCTGAGGACTCTATATCTTTGCCGTTTCGGCATTTAATTGCTTCTGGCTTCTTTGGCACTATTCCTCCTCCTCTAACCCTGTTTTATTTTCGAGCCTACCTAAAACTTTTAGAATGGATTTAAGGCCCAGATCTACTCGACAAAGACATCTTTTGGATTCTTCTACGTAGGGTTGTTTGACCTTCACAGGCCCCACCACTTCCATTATAGAGTCCCTCTATAACTTGTTTATAGGATCTAAACGTGATTTCTCATGTCCTTTCAGTGTGGGGTCATTCTAATCCAATATTTTTCTCGATGGGAAATATGGATAACAAGGACTTGAGTGGATTTAGGATTGGAATGGTAGGCATAAATTTCTTATAGAGGGGGTACATCAAAGGGGTCATTTGTAGTCTTACGAAGGAGATAGTCATGCAAAGAAACCAAATTAGCATCGAGAAGCTCTTAAAATTCCACACATCCACAAGGGATGATAGCAGGCCAAAAATTTTCAATATAAGTGGCCGAAGGGGTGGTTGTTGGTCTAGATGGGATGGAATAATGATAAAGAAAGGGGTTAGCTTTAACATGATTGTTAGATTGGGTTATTTGAGACTCTTAAAGTGGGTAAAAAAGCCATGGGTTAAGTAACTATGGAAGAGGATATCAAAGGGGTGGAGGTAATGATAGAAAGTGAAAAATTTTGTGTCATCGCCAAATTACATCACCCTTTGATTTGCTAGCATGTGATTTTACTGGGAAATCGGTGTAATTAGGTAACATGGAATTATCTCAAGGTGTGGCACCTTGTAGTTGAGACAATTCTCCAAAGAAAGTGGTGTTGATCAGAGAACACTTGATAGAAAGCACACAAGAATTCCACGTGAGAAAGTAGGTTATATTTAAAGGCGCGAATGGATAGGGAGAACACGCGCATAGGGAAAAAGTTGAGTCTTCAGGACTTAGCCGTTTTCACTCATGAAGGTCTATTTTTATAGATAATGTACAGAGCACACAAACAAGGTAGATAAGTGTGCACCACACATTGGCTATTCTTGGAGGATCAGATATGAAGTAATTTGCATGGGCACAGGCTGGAAATATATCTACTACTATCAATTAGCTAGCAGTAGTCTATTATTAGTGCACTTGCATGTGTGGCCAATTTTGTAAAGCCGTGTAGCTAAGTATAGCATGTGACCTATTTTGGGAACTAATAAGTGGTGAAGGGAAAGTCCCCACCCTTATATATATGTAGTGAGCTATGTAATAGATAGATCGATATGCAGAGAGGAGATATATACAGGGATATGTTGTTAAATTTTTTATGCGCATACTATTGTTATTGTAATGAAGCTTTTGTATACTTATTACATTTAATACAATGGAAGATATTGGCTAGATCTAAGTATTAGTTCTGCATGTAACTGAATCTAGTGTGTTCTTGATCTCATCATGGTTAATACTTAATTTTGTTCTTCCCTAAGCATAGATCTGGTATGCTCTATAGGATGTTGTGTTAGTAATGAAATTACATGCATTAAATCTCATCATGCTAACTTCCTGCAACAGAAATCCTAAGGAGGGACTTGGTGCCTTTGTGTGCTTCAAATAAGCGCTCATCTTAGGTTGAGTGATGTGTCAATGTGTCAAGGTTCTTATTGGTTTGAATTACTGAATTCTAGGCTACATCGGGTGGGTTCCTCTTCTTAATATAATGCTAAAACTACTCATAATGCTAGAAAAACAATTATCTAATCCTATCCTATGATTCCAAGGGACCACAGAGATTGAAACGTGTATAAAAAATGAAGAAATCCTGCTCTAAAGGAGGTGATAGCACCAAGATAAGGGAGAGAAATATTATGATGAGGGAGGATAATGAAATGGAATGAAGAAAGGAAAGGCTGGATAACTATGAAATGAACCAAAGTTTGTACTTACCACCAAATATCTATGAAACAAAACAACAAGAACCTATAGAAAAAGGAAACATGGACAAAATAAAAAAATTAATAGTAGAAAGGTGAGAGAGAACAAGAAAATCAATGTGAGAGTTGAGAAAACACCACAAACACAAATTTAATTACTCCATAATAGTTACACAATCCATTACATCCGAGATTGGGAGGGAAGAATACATTCTATAGGCTTATGTGAAGTCTTATAACTCAATGGAATTGAGAAACCAAAAAGCAATAGTTTCCTTAAGTCCCAAAATATCTCCCCTAAAAAATGAGAAGTGTTTTCAATATATATAAGTGAACGAGAGGAGGGAGAAAAAGTGAAACTAAAATTTCTACTCCCACCCACCAACAACTATCATTGAATACTCTAAAAATGGCATGGTAATCCTTACAAATCATTTCCCCATGTACTCTAGCTTCTGAAAGACAAAATGGACACCATACTTTCATTAAGTGTGGTGGTTGGGCCTAGAAATGTACATTTTTGTGCTGGATAATTTTTCCATTTTTAACACATTTAACCTCCATTAAATTGATAAATATAATTCCAATTGGATATAGGATGTTAAGACCTTTCCAACGATATAAATTTTGTGAAAAATGAAGAAACAAGTAAAAAGTTATGGTCGTTTTAAGTTTCGCGCTAAAAACTATCATTTTCCTTTGTTCCATGGATTTTCCAATTTGTTGCGGCATTTCCTATGGCACTTCTTTTCTAAAGCACTCCACGGATTTAGTTTTCTGTGGCACTTATTTTCTATGGTGTTCCATGGATTTAGTTTTCTACGGCATTTCTTTTTTGCAGAACTTAGTGGATTTAGTTTTCTATGACATTTTGCAGATTCATATTCAACATTATAATTCCACCAAAGTTCCCAAGTCCAATTTCTCAAGTTTTTCATTTTTCTAGGGGGTAAAAAATGGATAAAAATTTGGCAACTCACAGGGACATCTACCTCCTAGATTAAGTGATCAATCTTCTTGAAGCATCCATTGGGCATGGAGTTAGCCTGATAACCTGAAATATGATCTACACTTGAAGAACAAACCCCTGAGCTTCTAGAAACACTTCTAAAACTGGAGTTGATCTAAAGTCCAAATTTTCCATCTCATTATAATAATATTTTGAATTTTGTTTTATGAGGATGGAAATTTTTTATGAACTTGAATTTCACTTCTCCATTTCCTCTGCACATCTGATCTGTTGGGACTGAAAAAGAAGACCTAAACCTTCCCTAAGATATGATTCCTTCAAATTATGAAGCATAATTGAACTGATGATTTCTCAAAAAGGATGAAACACTTCATAGTCTAGAAACACTTGTTGATTTGGCTACACATTTAAATGGCATAAAAGATTTTATTTCTCCAAACGCTTCCTCCAATGGAATGTGCAAGTGCAAAAAAACACCACAACACACTATGTAGAAAAGAGGAAGATCATGCACGCTCCAGGTGGAACATGTAGAGTGTGTATAAGCATTCCTTATGCTAAAAGCAAACCTACCTACTCTACTCTATCCCAAGAAATGGAAAGGTTAAACAAACCCTAACATTGGTAGGGAGAAGTAGTTTCCCTTTCTCATAAACTTGGACCATGTAACTGATGTTGCAATGGACATGGTCATGCATAAGAGTGAAACATTGAAATAGAGTCAATCTTCCACCAATTTCATCAAGGTATCAACTAGAAACAAGACAAATAACTCTTTTATTTTCCCTTCATTTGGATTGAAGAGGCATTATAGATGATCCTTAGCACTCCAAAGTTCATCCTTATGCTCAAAAGTAAGCATAACAGGTGGAAAATATGATTTTGGCTCTAAGTTATCAAGATACTTGATTGGACAAGGTATGATTCATGAATTTTTCCCATTGTTTTGAAGCTCAACTCCAAGAATGGAGTCTTTTTGCATACTTTCTTGGAAAAATATTGTTTGTAAGTTGATTTTGACCTCATGGTGCATCTACAAACAACTGATTCTCCACTTTCATGATTGATTTGTTAATGGTGTCATCATTGTTCTCTTCTCCCTCCTAATCCAATGTGAAGCTTGGAAGATCAAACTCCTCCAATTTTGATTCATGAGGACTGTTGTGGATAGCAGGATCTTCTTGACCATTCTCTTCCATGACATGAGGCTCTTGTTGTTTGATGATAAGTGATGGGGTAACAAGAGTGAAAAGCTCAATGGGGTCTTCTCCATCAATATTATCCTCCAAATCTGACAAATACTCAACCTCTTCATTGTCCAATTTTTCCAAGGATTCTTCTCCCTCCATGGTAGCTTTTGGATTTGCAACTGGTTCACCATGTGTTTCCTCATCCTCAAACATAAAATTTGAGATCCCAAGCTCATCCAAAAATTATATTTTTGGAAGGATGAAGTCAAAGAAAGGTCTAAAATTTATTCTTTGACCTTCTCTACACTTAAAATATCTAAATTTATGTTATCTTCTTCTATAACATGAATCTTTTTGTGAATAGTTGCAACAAATGATGATGGTTTTGGTGGATCAATGTAACTTCCCAAGAATGTAGCAAGCTCTAAACATGTGGGACAATGAGGATCACCAAATTCCATTTGATTATCTTGCATACTTGGGATATTTTCTTCCTTTACTTGCACATGTTCCTCTTCTTGTGGATTTGGAGCTGATTCTTCCTCTATCATTGACTATGTAACTAGTTATGGGTCAACAATCTCTGAAAATATAGTGCCAATATGAATACTGCACTCGGAACAGGTAGGTTGTTGGTTGTCATTTTCTTGTCCTTGCTCTTCTACAAAATTAGTCTTCGCTACTTGTTCTAAAACCTCAACCTATTGAGAAGGCCTAGTCATGAATGGAACTTGAGTAATGTTGAACTTCGTAGCCCAATTTCTCAAATTTTGTGTTGATTCTTCTCTGATAGGATCCTTAATTTTCTTCCCTCCTTGACTGATTTTCTAATTCTCTTCTCCGCAAAAAGGGTTTAGGAATGCAAGAGGAGGGGTGGGTTAGGATTAAATTTATTTTCGTAATGTTTGTGGTTTAAAGGAAGGTTTAACTTCTTCTTTCTGAGGAAGGGAATGAGTTTCAGAAGAGAAAATGGAAAAAGATAGCAAGGGGGATGGAAGGGAAGAAAATGGAGAAATGGAATTCACAACGAGGGCAACAGGTAGAAAGTTACGGAACTAAGGTTCAAGTTGAGGTGGCATGAGTTGGAAAATGGGAAAGCTATGAGATGGTAATGCAAGGATTTCCCATTGATAGGGGGTTTTAACATTAGATTCATAATCCTCTCTCTTTTTTATCCATTCTCCAACTTGAGTCAATGTTTTTATTATAAAATAAAACCTTTCTTGAGGACTAAACTTACTTGGTATAGATCCAGTCCATGGATATGGAATGTTGAAACCAATCTGGGCTACCTTCTATGTTTCCTTAGTCCTTATCAGCACCATGCTTAGCTCTAATTCTTGAACCTTTCTCTACAAATAGACATCTTCAGGCGTAGGATGGCCTCCAAAATCTACATACTCTTTCTCTTAGACAACTCCATAGTTTGATGGATAATGAAAATGACTTGTATCTTGCTCATGGGAGTATGCATACTATTGATTCTCATCATGGGACTGATCTGGAGGTGGATTGCAATAACCTGGAGATGAATTTGAAAGACACTACTTTTGCTATAAATGGGAATCCCGTGATGGAAATGAATTTGTGATTGAAAAATTTCATGAAAGGAAGAAATGGATAGTAATGGGTAAACAAAGGTCTAAAACTTAGAAATTGGGTTGTTTATATCAATGGAGTCACCATATGTGCTAAGAATGTGCCTTTAAAGGCTGAAATTCCAACAAGAACACATCAACTCATTGAAATGAAGTTGTAAGGTACTTCAAACATGTCCCACCAGACATGCCAGAACTATTATCACCAAATTACAGCACCCTCTGATTTTCTATCATGTGATTTTATTAGGAAATCAGTGTAATTGGGTAACATGGAATTGTCTTAAGGTGTGGAACCTTTTAGTTGAGATAATTCTCTAGAGAAGACTGGTTCCTCTTCTTAATTTAATGCTAAAACTACTCCTATTGCTGGAAAATTTTTTATCTAATCCTATCATATGATTCCAAGGGACTAGGGAGAGAGGAAATTTATAAAAATGAAGAAATCCTACACTAAAGGAGGTGATAGCACCAAGATAAGGAAGTGAAATATTTTTTTGAGGGAGAATAAAGAAAGGGAATGCAATAAGGAAAGGCCAGACAACTGTGACATGAACCAAAGATTACACTTACCACAAAATCTCCATGAAACACAACAACAAGAACCTACAGATGAAGGAAACATACAAAGAATAAATAAGTAATAATAGAGAGGCAAGAGAAAACAAGAAAGTAAATTTAAGGGTTGAGAAAACCCCACAAACAAAAAGTTTCTTACTCCATAATAGTTACACAGTCCGTTACATCTGAGAAGGAGAGGAAAGAATGCATTCTACAGGCCTATGTGAAGGATCACATCTCAATGGAATTGAGAAATAAAAAATCAAGATTTTCCTTAAGTCCCAGAATATCTCCCCTAAAAAATGAGAAGTGTTTTCAATATATAAAAGTGAATGAGAGAAGGGAGAAAAAGTGAAAATCATATTTCTTCTCCCACCCACCAAAAACTATCATTGAATACTCTAAAAATGGCATGGGAATCCTTACAAATAATTTCCCCTATGTACTCTAGCTTTTGGAAGAAGAAATGGGAATAATACTTTCACTAATTGCACTGGTTGGGCCTAGAAATGTACACTTTCATGCTTGAGACGTTTTCCATTTTTCACACATCCAACCTCCATAAAATTGATAAATACAATTCCCATTGAATAGAGTATATTGAGACCTTTCCAATGTTATAAATTTTGCAAAAAATAGAGCAACAGGTAGAAATTCATGGCCATTTTAAGTTTCACGCGAAAAACTGTCGCTTTCCTTTGTTCCACGGATTGTGCAGTTTTCTGCGGCTTCAGTCTTCTACGACATTTTCTTAGGAACTTATTTTCTATAGCACATTGTGGATTTATTTTTCTACGGAATTCCACGGAGTTAGTTTTCTAAAGAAATTATTTTTTTCAGCACTCCATGGATTTAGTTTTCTACGGCATTCCATGGATTTAGTTTTATGTGACACTTCTTTTCTGCAGCACACTGTGGATTTAGTTTTCTGCAGCATTTATTATCTATTTCACTCTACAGATTTAGTTTTCTATGGAATTCTACAGATTCAGGTTCAACATTGGAACTCCACCAAAGTGTCCAGGTCCAATTTATCAAGTTGTCCATTTTTCCACGGGGTAAAAATGGATAACAGTTTGTTGGGAAGTAATAATGGAAATGGGAATCTTGTTGGATGAAATTTTTGTTCCATTTGTATTTCTTGGGATTGTGTAGTAACTGAAATGAAATAAACAATAAAACAAAGATATGTTGATGTTTGATTAGTTCAAAAAACTCACGCAACAGAGTTTTGATTATCTTGATTATTAAAGATGTAGAAAGACCTAAAAAATGGGCTTAAAGGGAGCTTAGGAAATTTCTAATCTATGGATGGTTGTCGGTAGTTTGGGTTGGAGTCCTTGATATAGCCTAAGGTACATGAGGAATAAATCTGTGATGACTATCGATAAAGGGCCTAATATTGGGGCATACCCCCGCAAGTCATGCACTGTAGCGATAAGGGTGTCGCATGCTTAGCCAATATACTGCTAGCTAAAAAATTGTAATGTGGCCAAAAAACAATAACGGATTCCCTATTGGGTGATGAAATCCCAATAGTTGCACCTAGGAGGAAATGATTAGATGTGTATTTTTGATGTGTATGTTTTGAATGTGTGTGATAAGAGCATTTGTGAAGGATTAACCTCCTAAATAGACTATATTTTCAAGCAAATGTGAAGGTTCTTTTTAGATCTAAAATGAAATGTTATGTTCAATGAATACAATCAAGCAAGAAAGGGAAGAACAATGCAAAAGGAACAAATACAAAAAAAGAGGAATACCTAGATAATACTTTTCCTTCCTGCGAGGTTAGTAAAAGATAGACAAAATAAAATGGAAATGAGATACAAATGAAAATAATCTCCTTAGAAGGGTGGGTCCCACCATACGTGCCAGAATGTTGAACAAGTTTCCTTGCTACCTTTTTCATATTAGTGAAATCATAAAAAGAGAACAAGCAATTCCAAATATGATGTAATGAAATTACTTGTATAATTTAGATTATGAGCAACAATAGAACACCAAATAACACAATATTTCAGAATAATGATCTCAATATGCAATTAGAATAGCTTCACCACTTCGAGGGGGAAACCTCCAAACCATATAATAAGATTTGGATGCTCAAATGATAATGAACTACTACCTACAATCCCTTATATATACTATTCATATGCTATGGCCATCACCAAGGCCAACCTATTAAGCATGAGAAAGTATAAATGATATAATAAAATGATATGGTAAGCCACAAGTCAGCTACTCATATCCTAATCCAAGCAATAGGTTAAGGGCGTATCATGCCCTTCCCCTTCAAACCAACGTTTTCCTCAACGTTGAATAATCCTATATGTTGTTGTAGAAAACCTTCATCCTCCCAGGGTGCATCTTCTATGCTCAGATTCTTCCACTTGATTAGATATTCCCTAATCTCTCTAGTTCTCAGCCTCTTAGTACGTGTTTGTAGAATCTTATCTGGCTCTAAAATGATTCTTCCTTCCTTGTAAAGTTATTGTAACTCTGTTTGGGCTTCAAATTTCTATCCAATAACCTTCTTCAAGCATGAAACATGGAATATTGGGTGTATGTGTGAAGATGGAGGCAACTCTAGTTTATAAGCAACACTACCAATTTTTTGTAGAACCTAATAAGGGCCATAATATTTAGGAGCAAGTTTTTTGTCCTTTTTCTATTACTTTAGGGACATCTTTTTGTAAGCATGGAGATGTACAAAAACCCAATCATTAATTTAAAAATGTCTTTCACTACGGTGTTGATCTGCTTTTTGTTTCATCCTATTTTTGCTAATGTTAAATTCTCCTTCAAACTAGCCAAAACATGTTGTTGATGTTCAATGTGTTCCTCAACATCTCTGACCTTATTTTTCACCCTCAAGGAGGAAGTGATAGAAGGTGGATGGTAATCATATAATGCTCAAAATGGGGTCATTTGAGAAGAGGTATAAAAATATGTGTTATACCACCATTCTGCAAGTGGTAGCCATTTAATCCACCTTTCCTACTTATCTGATACAAAACAACATAGATACCCCTCTAAGAATTTTTTGACCACTTCCATTTGCCTATCAGTTTGAGGATGATAAGATGAACTGTGAGCTAGATGAGTACCCAAACATGAAAATAATTCTATGTAAAAATTACTTGTGAAAATAGGATCACGATCACTTACAATTATCTTTGGGGTTCCATGTAGCCTTTGAACTATCTCCAAAAAAATAGATAAGACTGTATTAGCTACAAATGGATGTGATAGGCTAAAAATTGGGCATATTTTTTGAGCCTATCCACAATCATGAAAATTACATTATTACCCTCTGAACAAGGCAATCCGGTGATGAAATCCATTTAGACCTCCTCCCATCTTTGGCTAGGAATTGGTAAGGGTTGCAACAGACCTGGTGTCTTAATTGTTTCCCCTTTGTTCTGTTGGCACACTAAACACTCTGATACAAACTTTTGTACATCCCCCTTGAGTCCTTCCCAAAATAATTCTCTTTTTATTTTATGATATGTCTTCAAAAACCCAAAGTGTCCTCCAACAGGTGAGGCATGTAGCTCTGCAATAATCTTATGCTTCAACTCAGAATCTTTACTCAAGTATAACATATCCTTGTACCATAAGGCATTACCTTTCCACTCGAATTTGTTAGATTTCATAGATCCTTGCTTGATATTCTGTATTAAATATTGTGTATCCTTGTCTTTATCCCATCCCAATCTTGCTTCATCCACCCAATCATCCATCAACATGGACATTCCACATAGTAAGGCATCTGCGGATGTATCCCTTTTAGAAAACGCATCAGCTACTACATTTTCTTTACCCTTTTTGTATATGATTTCAAAAACATAACCCAACATTTTTGTTACCCACTTTTTTGTTCCTCAGATGATAACCTTTGGTCCAAAAAGTATTTCAGACTATCATGATCATTTTTTACCTTGAAGTGTCTACCCATGAGATAGGGCCTCCATTGCTCTACCACATGAAGAATAGTCATCATTTATTTCTCATAGACAAGTTTGAGAAGATATTTTCCTTTGAATTGGCAACTCTCAAATGCAATTGGTCTTCCTTCATACATTAGAACTACTCCTAATCCTAATCCTGAAATGTCACATTCAATAATGAAGGTTTTTGAGAAGTTGGGAGTAGCCAAAACTGTGGTGCTGCACATGGCTTCCTTTAGCTGCTCAAAGGACCTAGTGGCTACGTCTGTCCAATGGAAGGTATCCTTCTTTAGCAATGCATTAAGTGGGGTTGCTATTCTACCATATCCCCACACAAATCTTATGTAGTATCCTATTAGTCCTAGGAACCCATGAATATTTTTGAGAGTTTTAGGCCTTAGCCGTTCCACCATAGCTTTGATCTTCTGAGGATCAACTTTGACGCCTTCATGGGATACAATGTGACCCAAGTACTCTACCTCTTTTACACCAAAAGAACATTTGGATGGATTTGCATAGAGAGTATGTTTCTCCAAATTTTCCAACACTTTATTTACATGGTGTAAGCATTCTTCCAATGTCTTACTGTAAATCAATATGTCACCAAAGAAAACTAATACAAATTTCCTTTTAAATGGCCTAAAAAATAGTGTTCATCAAGATTTGAAAGGTTGAGGGTGCATTTCTAAGACCAAAAGGCATTACCAAAAAATCATAATGGCCCTCATGAGTCCTGAAAGACATTTTATGAACATCTTCCTCTTTTATTCTAATTTTATGGTACCCCGAACGAAGATCTAATTTTGTGAAATAAATAGTAGCATGCAATTCATCAACTAAATCATCAATTACTGGAATAGGAAACTTATCTTTGATGGTGTACTTGTTGAGTTCTCAGTAATTTGGACATATCCTCCATGTTTCATCCTTCTTACATACCATGAACACTGGTGAATAATATGCACTCCGGCTATGCCTGATGATACCTGCCTTCAAGATTTCCTGAACCATTTTCTTGATCTCACTTTTCTGGGAATATGGGTATTTGTATGGTCTAATGTTAGGTGTTTGGCTCCTTGGAATCAAATGAATGGCATGATCATGATCCCTAACTGGTGGTAGTCCCTTTATAATTGCATCAAAAATAAATGAGTAAGCATCAACAATCTTCTGAAGATCAGGTGGCATTGAAGACTCTATATTTTATACTTCTATGGAAAATAACTTTGCTATAAATCCATCTACTCCTTTTTTTAGAACCTTATGCATCTGATTAGAGCTAATAATATGTGGAGACTTAGCTACCATCCCATTCAATTATATTTTCCTTCCATCTAAATGAAATCTTCTGAAAAATTCTTGGAAATTCGTCTCTATAGTATCTAAGGTTATGAGCCATTAGACACCCAAAACAATATCTTCCCCTCCCATAGAAATATCAAACATAGGTGAGTCTAACATGTAGTCTCCCATGGAAAGCTTGATATTATGACACTTTCCTGTGCACTTGACTGTCCCACCATCCGTAATCATAACTTGCATTTTTGGAGCTGGGTAAATAAAACAATTGAGGCGGGCAGTTAACTTACTAGTTATGAAGTTATGAGTACTCCCCGAGTCAATCAACACCGTCACCTTCTATTTTTTGAGATAGCCAATAACCTTGAGTGTTTGAGGATTACTAATACCTGAAAATGCATGACAATAAATTGTAGGTTGGTGATCCTCTACTTCATCTTCTACTGGTTCCTCAGCCTCTCCTATAATTTCAGCTTCCTCATCATCCTCATTACCTCCGTCAATATAAAACAAATTCTTCTCAGCACATTAATGTCCCATTCCATATTTATTATCACAATTAAAACATAATATTGTTTCCCTTTTCTTCCATTTGTTGAGGATTCATTCTAATTGGCCTAGAAAATGAAGAGGAAGAGATACTACAGTCTCTAGTGTTAATGAAAGGCGGTCTCCTACTACAAAGGAAATTTTCCTCTGCTCAACGTGCCATGATAATAGAATCAAAAAGCTTGAGTGGATTAAACATACGTACCTAATACTCGATGTGTTCTGTAAGACCCCCAAGAAATAGGTCATTCAAATTCTCTTCTGGAATATTCTCCACCCTTAAGGATAGGTTCTCAAATTGATGCACATAATCTTTGACTGATCTTATTTTCCGTAACTTTGATAATTGACTAAAGTAGTTCTTTGAAACAATGGAACTATAGTGCAATTGTAAATCCTCAGTTAAAACTGTCCAAGTGACACCGAGACCATTCTTCTGCCTCTGAACACATAACCATCGATACCAAACAAATTGGTCTAGTTCAAGATACAGGGATTCCAATGTCACATTTTTTCCTAATGGTGTTTTATGTAACTCAAATAGTTTATCCATTTGATTTATCCAATTCAGGGGCTCCTTACCATCAAATTTGTGCATATCCACTTTTGGCATCATGTTCTGTGGTTGCGAATAAGTTGGATTCTGATTGGGTTGGAAAAGTCATCTAACATGGTTATTTTGTCCATGATTTTGAACTGAAGATCCTCCTTAGTTGATATCAGGTGAATTTGGGCCATACTGTTTGCTCTTTACATGTTGCATGATATCATCCAACCGATGATTGATTTGGTCTATGTTTCCTTTAGAGGCCATCTGAGATTGTACATTACGCAGCTCATACTCAAGTTGGCTCACCTTATGATCAACTGAGGTAAACCCTAGTGCTGAGGAATCTGTATTTACCCCTTCTGAGTCCATATCTTCAATCACTACCCCATATTTATCTGGGGTTTTACCCGGAGTAACCGGATTCTTTTTTGCTCTTGTGGAAGGCCCCACCATGATGTAAAACCTTAGGGTTTAGGGTTTTGAGACAAATTCAACCGAACAAGAAAAAATACAGAGAATATACTAATACTATTTTTTTGAGAGCTTTCCAAAAATGTAAAGAAATTGAAAACATGCCACAATGTTCACCTTAGGGAACAATTTTATGAAAAACCCTAAACGTGTACTAACATTTGCAAAATAAATCAAAAAAATCTACAATTTTCAAGGAACCTTACTTGAAATGTGTGGCAACTCTGGTAAAAATATCTCCCACCAATTCACTCTGGTTCACAATATATGGCGGAAACAAAACAAAATTAAGGTTTTTTCCCTAACTTTGGACCAGATCGCAACTCTGATACCACTTGTAATGAAATTACATGTATAATTCAGATTATGAGAAATAATATAACACCAAATAACACAATATTTCATAATAATGATCACAATATGCAATTAGAATAGTTTTGCCACTTCAAGGAGGAAACCTCCAAACCATATAATAAGGCTCAAATGCTTAAATTATAATGAACTACTACCTACAATCCCCTATATATACTATTCATATGTTATGGCCATCACCAAGGATAACCTATTAAGCATGAGAAAGTATAAATGATATGGTAAGCCACAAGTCAGTTACTCATATCCTAATACAAGCAATAGGTTAAAGGCATAGCATATAAGAGGGTTTAAGGTACCTCGAGATGGAATGACGATGGATATAGGTGTAAATGGGAGATCATTCCTCACAACAAACTATATGACTTGAAAATCAAGGGAACTCAACATAAAAATGGATTAATATATTGATGGGTGGGTTGTTTAACCATGTCAGTCCCAAGAAGTGAAAACTTCTTAGGATGGATGTAAACCCACATTTTTGATAAAATAGATAAAATAATGATTGATAAATTGGATATAACAAATAATTGAACTAAAACAAAAATATAAAATGCAATAAAGATGGTAAGATGTAGATATGTTCTAAAAAAATAAAACTGAACCTTTGCAGGTCAACGATGACCTAAGACTACAGGGCCCAATTGATAGTGATTGGAGTAGATCAAGTGAAATAATGACTAAAAATTCTGATCTGAAGGCCTTAGAGGTAAATCTAGAGCTGGTAATGAGTTGAGATGAAAAATAGGAACCTGCAAGAGATTTGGAACTAGATTTGATAGAAAGGATATAAGAAAATTATGAAAAATTATAGTGAATTCAATGAAGAATGATATGGTCGATGGCGACTTGGTTGAGTCAGTAATTATTGGAGATGACAGAAAAAAATTAAAGTGATAGAAAGGGAAGAATGACAAGGTTGAAGCTTTAAATACTCTGGGACCAACAAAGGGATGATGGGAAAACTGAATGATAGAGAAAACAAAAAAATGGGGGCTTGGTCGATAGTGACTAGGAAGGGTCGTTAGTAACTAGGGGTGAATTAGGGTTTGACGGAGAATGATAGACAATAACGATGATTTGTAGATGGAAATGAATATTTGGGAAGACACGAGCAGAGCTCCTGATGATTATTGAACCTATAAAAGAGATGAAGTGCCTGAGAAAAGGAAAGGTAAATGGAGCTCCACACAAGCTTAAATTATATTCAAAAATGCAAAATGATGAAAGGGCTCTTCAAAAGGAAAATTTAAGATGATAGCAACTATCAGTGAGAAGAGAAGAACTTGCAAAAATAAATCCAAGGTTGAAGAAAACCCAAAGTTCCATCCATTTTTAAGGAGGGGTAAGGGAAACTTTATATAGTCGACAATGACCCGTATGGGTCATTGCTGATCATGGAGATCCATCCATTTAGAAAGTGGAAAGGTGACAAGCTCGAGACAGAGTCCTTATGAGGAGGTATTAGGGTTTTGAAAGGTGAGGACGAGTTAGGGTTGTTTAGGATGGATAAATGGGTAGCTGGAGGGTGAAAAATATTAAATAAAAGTAAAGGGAAGGTGTATTTATTAAATGAGGGCCTAGGAAGCATAAAATGGAGGATTTAGGGAGCATAAATGAATTATATGAAGGATTAGAATTAATTATAAATGTTTAGGTATAATTAATAAATAGCGTGATTAAAAAGAATTAAAATGGGAGATAATGATAAGTGGGATATATTAAATTTTGGATGGAAGAAGAGAATTCAAATGGGAAGAGAGGTATGTATGTAGAAAAAATATGACAGAGAGTGAATGCGGGATGAGGGGTAGCGATACCAAAAATTGGTTTCTACACTCTCTTCTTTCTATCTTTCTTTTTCTCTCCTCCTCTAGTTAATAAATGAAGTGAAATGAAATAAATGTATCTCTAACTATATCTTGTTGTGTGTGAAGTTGTATGATTATGTGAATGAAACTAAAAACAAGAATTATACTAGATTTTAGGTGGATGTCAGGCTAGTAGATGTGCTAACCATGCAGTGGTTGCAAGTACCGAGTCACAGAGAAATCGAAGCATACTAGTAATTTCGTATTACTGTTATTTGGAAAAATGTAATTGTTTACGTCATACCAACAATATTGTTACATATCGAAATGTTAATTATTGAATTTTGTAATGAGTATGACTTGTTATTGTTCTAGGAAATGGGAATTTAATCATGGGTGTTAAAAATGATTCATGATCATGTAATGTAAAGGGTGGATGTTATACTAATTGGAAATGGATTGGTCTTTATAGGGTGTTTCGGTGTGAAATTCATGATTTAATCTTTTTTTTATTACATTATTTACTCAAAAAATTTAAGAAAGGGAACTAAATAAATTGTCAAACTCATAGTAAAATTATTGTATTGATTTCAGTCTTTTGTACGATCACTTACATAACGTAGAAGACTGAAATTTCGAGATGAGCCTAGCTCATTATACTTGATGACATCTCTTAGCTTAAGGTAATTAAGAGCCCAAATGTAAGTTATCGTGATTGTATGTGTGCTTATAGAAACTATCGTGAACCCATCTGTTAGGAACGGTAATGGTTAAACCTTTTCTAGAATATGTGGCTCTCCTCCTAGGAATGGTAATCATGTGTATAGCAAGGTGAATGAATTCTCTTAAGATAGTACTTCTTAGCAGACCAACCTAAATCTAATGCAAACACTTGTGGGCCAATACATGAGTAAAACGAAATGTTTTTAGGTGGAAAAGATCGAAAATAATCTTGAAATACATTTGAGGATTTGGGTTATGGATGAATTCCATACCTAATTTCAATTAACAATTTGGTTTACTATAATACAATATTAATGGTTAATTGTGGGAAATAACAAAATTCTAAATTATGTTTAGTATTTTTGGAAATGTAACCATGAGATGATGTTCTTAGAGAAGTGAAATTTAGATATTTCTTGTAACGTGTTTAAACTATATTATTTTGTGAGAAAAAAAATTCGCATGATGAGCAAACTTTAATGTGAACCAAATCAATTATTGAAGTATAAATAAAAAGAGAGAATCATGAACCTTAATATTTTAAACGATGGAATTTTCACTCTTTTTCTCCCACTAGTTCCTATTGTGTAATGAATGTATGATGTGAAACCATGTAATTATGTTCTTAGAAACGATTCCCTATGATAAAAACTAGTAGTCTCATGAGTGTACAAATTCCCCTATTAATAAATGAGTTACACATAATTGCAATAAGGTATATGAACCAAATCTATGTGAAATCATTTTAATTTGAACGAAAATGAATCGAGTGGAACCTATGTTTTTAGTTACCTACATATGAGAATATTCATTTTAAACCCCTCTCAAACAAGATTTTTACCTTGGAGATAAGTATCGAATATACCTTGAGTCGCATGAAGATTATGGAAGATGAGGTTATTTGATTACTCTAGTTTTGACTTTAGTAGGGTATAGAGTATGCAGAGAAAATGATTTAATTAATTTTGATACCTTCTTAAGGTTATCTGTTAGGAAATCTATGTAGTGCTCACATATTTATGTATGGATGAATAGAATTTACATACAGTAAATGTAACTATAAGTGTAAACGATTTTTTAAATAACAACTCGTATAATATTATTGTTATGTAAGGTTTGGTTGTTAAAACAAACTCACTTAGATTGGAGTGTAGTTTCCTTGATTATAGGAGCTTCCTCTCCTATTTATTTGTACAATCCCATATGAAAATAAATACATGAATGTTATGCGTGAGTTTAGATTTCTATTAACCTTTGTTGATTAATTATGAACCAAACTATTATTTGGTATCAGAGAAAATCAGTCATTACCATCACGAGAGTCTTCTAATATAGAGCAGAGTTGTTTGTATACATCTTCTGCAGTTAATATGTAGAAACCTATGCGTATTTAAAAATTTATTGTTGAATACAACACTATTGTGAATATTGACACTCTGGTTTGTGCCCATTATCTCCAATTTGCTCTAATTTTCTACCCAAGATTCACAATGCTTTCTTGGCAAAAGACGGTTTTCATATTGATCTATATGCTTTCAAGAATCATCAAAATTCTGTAGACTGCTCCGACCAAGTGTTTCTCTATGTGCAGTCCCATCTTATTCTTTGTGTCTAGGTAGGAGAAGATTTCTTTCAAAAAAAAACAGAAACTGTTAGCACCATCTAGTTGTGTATTGAGGCTGACCGTTTATATCAATATTTGTTTCAGGAGTATGATTTCACAGATTGTGGCCAATTATTTGTATCTAGAGGTGATGTTTACAAGATAAAGATCCGAAATAGAAGGAAAACTTGGGCGACCATATTTCTCTTAGCAAACTCCTCACAATTCGCAACCATTACAAGTCCATGCATCACTGAATTCAGCGGAATTGGGCACATTACGCTTGACAAAAAGCATCGAATTATGTCGGAAGCTCTCCAAGTGGTCGCATTATCATAGTATGTTACATTGCATTGAGTAAAGATTTTCCTATATTGTATTGCATCTAGGTAAACATATCACTTGGATAATTTTTTATTTTAATGTGTGAAGTCATTGTTAATTGCGTCAAAGTTTTAGTTGTGTCCATAGATTTTGGGAGAAAATCAATTGATACTATTTTTATTTTATTATTTAATTTTGACATCCTTTGTTGCATGTGAGTCAAGCTAAATTAGTAAAAGTGAACATTTGTATGATTCTTGGATTTGTTTTATATTATGTTATTTATGTAAGTGTCAAAGTCAAAGTCAAAATTAAATAAAATGTTATTGTAATCTTGTAAAAATCGAGAGTCTAGTAATAAAATATTCGAGTTATAAAAGTGTTAAAGTAGTGTCTATCATCAAAAGAGTCAAAGTTGTCATTTTTCACATAAATAGAGTCATTATCTCATCATTGTTCAAGTATAGTAGTCTCGTGGGGTTATTAGAAAATATTGTAAAAAAAAAAAAAAATTGCCTCACTTTTAGTCGGACGCATTTTCAGTGTAACCGATATTCGAGTTGAGAGGAGAGTTATAATTGTGTTTCATGATCAAATATGGCTAAGGTAGCAACATCATTCACCAGAGGATGGAGGCATTGGAGGTTGGAGGTTGATCAATGACATCTCATCAGTCACCAACGACGGGCCACACACTGATCTGGTGACATGTGTGCAGTGTGGTTTCTATTTTCAGTTCGTAGTGTTCCTGTGTGAATAAGTGAAAATTTCACATTGAGGGGGGGAACATAATTCAATGTTCCATTTCTAGTTTTCATTTTGTGTGTATGAGTAGTATATTTCAGCAGAATTTCCTATGTTATTCCCTACAGTGAAATGTGGTGAGGGCTGATAATAGTACTTGGCACATCATGATGTGGTTGTAGGTAAACCAATTGAAAAGCTTCATGTTTGGTTTGTGGTACTCCAATTGAAAACCACCATTTTTGGTTCATGGTTAACCATTTGAAAACCGTACAACTGGTTTGTGATCATCCCGCAGTAAAAATCACCTAATCATGAAAGTAGGTGCAAGTACAAAGATAGGTTTTCCCCGTGTTCGCACTAAGTGGGGGAATGTTAGGAAATCTATCTAGTGGTCAGATATTTATGTATGGATGAATAATATTTACATATAGTAAATGTAACTATGAGTGTAAAAAAGTTGTTAAATACCAACTCGTATAATATTATTGTTATGTGAGGTTTGGTTGTTCAACCAAACTCACGTAGATTTGAGTGTAGTTAGAACAAAATCCTTGATTATAGGAGCTTCATCTCCTATTTATTTATACATTCCCATATGAAAAGAAATACAAGAATATTATGCATGTGTTCATATTTATATTAACCTTTGTTGATTAATTCTAAACCAAATCTATTAGTATCAGTGTATGAAACCTTGAGATATGTCAACCAATATTTGTTTTAGTATCTTAGAAGGCCTTTGGAAGTGTAAGGTTATTTGGAGTCCTCATTATAATAAATGCTTGATGTTGAGTGGTTAATGATAGTGAAAATAAATGTTTAGTGCGAAATCACTCACCTTGGAGTTTTGAGACCCTAATGTTGAGAAGGTATTGTGTAACTAGATATTGTTTTAAAATAACGCTAATAAGAGACCAAAGTAATAACGTAAGTGTAATAATATCAAGAGTAAGTGAGGTTTTGGTTATGGGGAAAAGGGACACTCATAGTTATCCTCATAACTTAATTAAATTTTGTTTTATGTTGTTAAAACAAGGGGTAAATTGCTCCCAATGAGATTAAAATTTTGTGAGAACATGAATTTATATGGAAAACAAAACTTATGGCGTATAAATATTAACAAATATTCAAACCAAGGATTGAATCATAAGAACTTCAAAAGGAAATAGACATGCCCTACTGGATAAAATATTATATGGAAACGAAACTTGGACCCTAACCTCCTTAAAATATCAAGATTACTTCCCCAACTTCATGTCATTTTCGCTTGTGTAATGAAGGTAAAACTGAACTTCAAGTAAACTTATTTCAAGAACAAACCCTTGGTAGGAGATTTGGCATTAGGATATTTTTATGTGTTTAAAATGCATAGAACTAACAACTGAGATATATAAATTATTATAATGGAGAAAATAACCAAACTTAAGTGTACTTATGAAAAATTAGATTTTAAATGGAACCGTCATTAATAAAACATTAAATGAAATAAAAAATGAGTCCTAGTTTTAAGTGGAAATTTTGTTTACATGCTAAGTGTACTTCAAATAAGTAAGGTCATTTTATCCAATTTTGTACCCCCTACAAAATTCACCAACTTGCACCTCTTGACCAAGGCAGATGATAGAACCTTGGACAATAAAATATTAAAAATAGGTGAATTTCATGATTTGGGGTATTTGTATTTATTTTGGAATTTTCCTATCCTCCTTTCCTTGGGCTTCATTTCCATAATTAGTGAATTATTTTTTAGAAAAATGGGTATTTTTAGTGTATTGTGGGTTTTTGGGTCAATGAAGGAGCAGTTCCTTGAAGCTTCGAGTTCTCTGCATTGATATAATATCTTTATTGAAAATTTTTAGAGAAGTTTGAGGGTATTGTAGATTTTTTGAACACCAATGGAATAAATTCCCCCAGGACAGGAGTTCTCCACATCATTAATATTTCCGCAAGAAAAAGGAGTTAGTAGCATGCGGGTAAATCAAAATTTTCAAGAACTCGAGGAACAAGTTCCTTGGGATACTTAATTCCTTATAACCCCTATTGGGTTGATGAATAAAGGCATAAAGGGGATGTAGGAGGATGCAAAGGAAATATGAACTATGGGAACCTAGGGGTCAGGCAGAACGTTCTTCCAGAGAACGAGTTCCCTACATGGCCATGTCAACCAAAAATCAAGCGATGGGGAAACTATGAAAAGTGGGGAGTTTGTTGCATGAATACAGATCAAGCGAGGATTGGGAGAACCAAATGGAGAAGCACAGTGTTGTGGGATTTAAGGGAGATGTGGGGACTACTTCCCCGGGTGGAACAGTTCTTAAGTTCCACCTGGGATCCGAATATCCGACCTCAATGCACACCAAAGACCAATGCGGAAACAACAGGGCCTGAAGGAAGAGAGAACAGTTCTAGAGCTCTATGAGTTCCCAAAAAACCCAAATCAATCACACTAAAGCAAATTTAATTGAATGAGGACTGTAGTTATGTGTTAGGATCCTTGTGATCCTCCTCAACCCCTGGATCTGCATGGTAATAATTTTCACCCAGGTGCTCCAAATTTTACAAAATTGGTACCGTTGGAAAGGTCTATTCATCCTCTACATCATAGAAACTAGAAATCCTAAGTTAGGTAAGGATAGGTAGGTGAAAAAGTGGAAAACATTTCCAGCATTAAATATGTAGTCCCAGGTAGCTCAACAACCAGATTTGATGAAGTATAGTGCCCATTCCTTCTCCTACAAGAAAATTGTCATTAGGGGATGGATTTTTAAGGGTTCCTGTATAACAGAAAAGTGACATGTGAGGATGATAATCGAAAAGTGACCATCTACGTACCCGCCCTCCCGAGGTTGTGCTGAGACAACTAGTGGTTTGAAATGCGGGTGACTTAAATGAAGTCACAGCCGGGATTATGGTCAGTTTTCTATGATAGAAAATCTACAGGAAAGGATGAGAATCGGCAAGCAACTTTCCTAAAGCTAACTATGGGAGGATTAGTGACTAAGATCTAGTAGTGTGATCACCTGGTAGCTGGAATGAGAAAGGGAAGGTATAGAGGTTATGAATGGGTAGCGTAAATTCCCTATGGTTTATCTTCCTAATTAGGATCTATGTATTAATCTAAAATGAAGTCTCTTACACTGAATATAACAATTTATACTACTGCTGAGAGGGAAACTAATTTAAACAAAATACACAATTGAAACATTATAATTACAAACAACAATTAAAATACTCTTATACTAAAACTAAACAAGCAAGATAACCCAGTGTGGTTATTCACCTGTGCAAATGTGTGAATCTAGATAAAAGAAAGCTAATTAACTTAATTGAAAACCTTTAATCTTACCTCAGAAGTGAGGAACAAATCATAGCTTCTCAGAAAATATCATTCCCCACAGCTTCCCTGACAATATTGAAAGTGAGCTTAATTGAAATAAAATGATTCACTACTCTATTTGATAATAACTTTGACAATTTAAACCTGGAGTTTACTGAGCATAGGCAAATCCAATTATGTTGTAGCTTGTCCCCTCAGTGTGATCTTTTCGTTCTTGCATGTTCACGTGAATCTAGAAAGAGTAGGAGTATAGCAGCATTGGTAAGAGAAGGCATGGGGGACAAAGATAGCTTTGAAGGTAAAATGGCACAAAGCACAAGTAGGAGAAGGATGGCGCAAGCGAATTGAGCTTGGCCTATATGATTCCTAGCAGGGTCATTGCAGCAATAATGAAACAAAATGATAAACAACAGGTACTCAAACAATGAGCAATAGTAGCTTCAGATAAATATAACAACGTACAAGTAGGAGAGGGATAGCATACGAGAACAGAGATTGGCCTATACGATTCCTAGCAGGACCGTTGTTGGTGTACAGTGAGGAATAACTAAATATTCAAAATTCTAGTCCATGTTAAAGATAAAATGATTCATAAACAAAATCCAGGACTGAGTATTGAAGACTGAAGCTCAAGAGTGAAGAATCCAGACCAAAGAACCAAGACCATTTACTTGTAAACAAGCTGCATTTTTATAGCATTTGCAATCACCAGAAGGCAAGTTCAAATTGAACTCTCTCACCATTAAACAAAGATAAATCACTATTTACCAGGTGGCTAAAACATAAACACAAGCCAAAGTGGTTGAGAAATGCGGATGCAAATTAATTTTTTACGTTTGACGAAATCGTCGGAACATTCTAGAAAATGTGCATAGGACTGCCGCCCTGTGCAGGGTAGTAGTTACAGGACTGCCGCCCTGTCCTGGGTGGCGGTCACGGGACCGCCGCCCAGGCAAGGTGGCGATCTCATCACTTATGACCAAAATGCAAGGAAAAAGGGGGCAGAGGACAAAAACAAAGTACGCAAAGGTTGGATAAGGCATACGGGATACAAACGTATACTTGGTGATTTTTTCTAGATTTCAAACACCTTGCGAGGAGACCTGAGTCATCATTGGGGTTTCCATAACCAATTTCTGACTGTACAGTACATATAATTTTGGGTATGTACATATTGCCCCCTCGGAGAAGCATGTTAGCCGTGAAGAGGCATAAAATGGTGGATCTGAGTATGGCGGTCCCGAAATGGGGAGTTAGAATCTATACATGATACGCTTGTGTGTCGAAATGTCACCATCCAAATTCTCGCTATCTGTAAAATAAAAAAGGGGCTCAAGTGTAGATAGATAAAATAAATTGAAAATAAATACTTAATTAAAATGAAATGAAGACTCACCATTTGCGTTGGGGATAAGAACTTACCTTCGTCGGCACTCCAACTCTGTGTAAAAACACTAAAAACAAGATTAGAATACTAGATATATATGTATATATATATATATATAACTAGCTCATTTTACTATTCATTTACGTGTATCGATTTGGTAATTTTTGAGCTTTGGGTCCACGGTGATCACTCTTTTCATTTTTGAGTATGATTGAATTGGAATGAGCTTGTGAATGGTATTTTGCGTTAGGCTTAGCTTTTTGTTGTTTTTGAATGCTTTTGAGAAGAAATCCTAAGAAATTTGTAACTAGAGCGGTCATAATGGGCCTCAAAAGGGAAAATAGGCAGAGTTCCTTTATTTCTTAGACTTCATTTTGTGAGGCAAGTATGATGTTTTGGTATTTTTTGCTTATTGCAAGTGTTTTGACCGCACCTAGTGTGTGATGACATCGTACAAAGCTATGACACACCATGATATGTACATATGTCTCTTTTTGGTTCAGTTATTCGTTGTATAGAGTTGGCTTATATTGATGATTTGATTCATGTGTGTACTCTTTTATAATTTTTTATTTTCATATGCTTTTCAAAATGTATGTAATGGATGACAGGTGATAACAAATACTGAACAGAATGTTTTTCTTTTATTTAATTTTGTAATGCTGACATGTGATGATACAAAACATATCGTAGTACTAAAATTTTGGCTTCTTTGGGCAATTTTAGTTGCTTCTTCTTATTTTGGCAAAACGTGATGAATATATAGTGATAAAGAGATGAACTTTCCCCATTCCCAACTCCACGCAACCAATAGGATGTGAGGGTTCAACACCAAGATTTGGGAAGGGCACAAATTGTATGAGTTTGAATAAATGGAACAATGAGAGAAAGACAAACCATTTGACAGAAACCAAACTTATACCTACACACTTACCCTACTCAAAAATATCACCAAGCTCAGAAGGCCACTTACTTTCCAGTTTATCTAGACTTAGATCTATAAATGGCAACCTGGTTGACAAAATCTAGTTTTGAGGATTTGATCTCTTTGGAATTTGGACATTTGTTTTCTCTTAATATAATTTGATTTGTACTTCTAGCATACCAATATTTGTTAATTTTTGAGAATGGATGCCCCACACCCTACCTCGTGCCACTAGTAAGAAGCATGGGTTTGTCACCAAAGGAGGGATATAGGCAAGTAAGGGCACTTCTTTCCTTTCCCAACCTCACACCACCAGTAAGAGGTGTGGGCTTATCACCGAAGGTTGGTGGGGTAAAGAAGTGTGTAAAATAAAATATTTTGTTTTCTTGGCACTTTTGATTCCATTTGATTCTGACATTTCTGATCTGTGACTTTGCGATATCCTTTCTTTCAAAGAGATTTAAGAGGTATAGATGTGACACCAAGAAGCTTCTAGAACAGACCGTAGGTGAGGAAAACTTCACCTAGTAGAAAGAAAGATCAAAACCAAGTATGTAGGCCTTGGTATGGTTTTCGTCAATATTTTCCTGTCGAATTTGATGAAAATATTTTGAAACTAATTGATGATGTTATGAAAATTAAAGAGATGTGATTTGAATGCTTTTTCCAATATTTTTCAGAATCTTGTAATAAATTGCTTAAGAATAAGTTCCTTGACCACAACATTACAGAATGAGTGAACAGGATGAACTAACTAAATTACTAATGTAATGCAACTACAACCATGTACATATGAAAATGCAGGTGGAACTATATCTCATGACGTCTAGGGCGAAGAAAGTTAATGAAGATTGAATTCTTCACCCCTAGACGTACACAGTGGAGAACCATTATCCTCAAAGTTTTCGTTCTCTTGACAAAGGCCTACCATTCTAGGTTTGAACTTACAACCCTTGCCCAGAGGTGTATATGTCCCATTATTAAAAAACATTTTTCTAAAAGAGGCATTCACGTGCCTCTTTGTCATGTTTTTGCGAGATGGCATGTGGGTGAGCATGACTATTCTGCTCGACCTTCTCTCCCATATGGAGCTTTGTGTTTATTTTTAAATTTTGTCGAATGATGAGGTCTTGCCCCATGGATAGGGGAAAATAGCTTCAGATGCACATGGTTTGAAACCAAGCTTTAGAATAGGACAATGCCTAGAGATGGTTTTGATAGGCACCGTTTCAATTTTAAATTTCCCTTCTTCGTTTGTTAATTATATCATGTTCATATCTAGATCTAGGTCATTAGAGGGAAGAGATGCTATACCGAGAAGAATACCCATTCCCTGAGGTTCAAATGGGAGAAAGATCGGCTCGTCATTCTCCAAGAGTTTCATAATTCCTGCAGTGGTTTTAGTGGAGACTATTTCCACAGAAACTGACTTACTTTTATCTATTTTTACCACCTCAAATGTTTTTATTTTAACAACTTCAACCTCTAGAATGTCCAGGGTGATTGGGACTAACTCTTTTTTTGGAGGTGGTTAGTTTAATTGATTTTTGCGAAGCTCATACTTTGTATGGACTCCTTTCTTTTTCTTGAGGTTTTCTAAGTGTGTATCAAAGGGTTTAGGATCCCCTTGAGCAATGAAGACTTTTTCTAGGTGTAAAAACCTTACTTCTTGGAATAACGTGGAAGGGAGTGCCTTCATACGATGTATCCATGGATGACCGAGAATCATATTATAGTTGGTTTCCCGATCTATAATATAAAATTCAGTGAGCATTGTTTTAGGTCCCAAGGTGACTAGTAACACTATAGTCCCAATTGAAGTGTCCTTAAGGCTATCATAACCCCTTAGCATGTTTCACGTTGTGGAACAGTTTGTTTCTCCATATCCTAATTTTTGAAGAAAAGAGAAGGGGACTATGTTAACTTCTGCCCCATCATCAACCATTGCATGCTTGACGTAGTTGTTGTAAATCCAAACCTACAAGTGCAAGGGTGGATCACCTCTACGTGAAATTTCAGTGTCTGTTGGCATCTTGCTTATGTCAAATACAAACTCAGTATCCCTATCTGCCTTCCCTAGAGGGTAGACGTCAAAGTCTACATGGTTTACTTATGTTTAAGGAGGGGGAGTGATGTTAATCAGATAACCAAGACCTAAAGCATTGAACAGCGCAAAGCAATGAGCGGGTGAATTTTTCAACAAATCTAGGAATGAAATATGAGAAAAGGTTTTGTTCAAATCTGATATCAAATCATAGGATCCTATTGGTTTAGCGATTATAGGAGCTTCATCTAATGTGGAGAAAATATCGGGTAGGTTGTGAAACATACTCCTTTGTCTGAGTTGTTGCATTGATTTCACACTCAACCTCTAGCTCGACTAATCCCAAGATTTTTGTATTACCGTTTGAACCTAGGTTAGGAGCAACCCAAGAGTTGTCTAGAGTTGAGGCTTCTTGATCATCATTTCCTATCATGATACCTTTGTTTGTCCTACTTGGATCTAACATTTTATTGTTATAACAATTTGGGAGAGGATCGTTAAAAATATTGAGAGGTGTATTTTGAGGGGAAACTGATCCCATACCAAGTGACAGTGTAGGACTTTCTAGAAGCATATCTACAAAGAGTTATTTTTGCTCTTCTGGTTGATGTTGTAACAACTTGTTGCAGTCATGGCAAGTCCTAGTATCATGACCCCTAATTTTGTGGAAACCACAATATAGATTGGGATTATAGTTCTGTGGTCATTGGTTTGAATCCTGTTGTGGCCCAAAGTTTTGATTGGGTTGTTGGTTGTTATAGTTGAAATTTCGAGGTTGTGGCCTTTGGATTTGGTTTTGATATCCATCTGGGCCCCGAGCAAGGCCTTGTGATTGGATTTGCTACTGTTGTTTTTGTTTTCATGGTGGACGATTAAAATCTACCGCGTTGATTGTCGGAGTAAAATTGTTATTTCGCTGATTATTAACAACTGGTGAAATGTTTACAAGGTTTGCTCTTTTCTCGTTTGATCAGTTACTCCATCTGTTGTAACTCCATGGTTCTTGTTAAGGATCTTAGGTCCTCGATTAGCATTCTTGGCATTAGGATAGGTTGCGGTGTTTTGATTGGGAGTGGTTAGTTTCCCGTTTGTTCCATATGTCTTACGACCACTATCTATAACTACTTGGTCAATTCGGAGAGCACTCTCGAGTACTTCATCATAAGTTCTTAGTGGGAACTTCTGTACTTCTTCCTTTATCTCTCTACTGAGAGAATTAAAGAATAAATTGCATAGTTTCATTTGATCCACATTTGGAGCACTTGCTAATGAGTAAAGAACTGTATGCCATCTTTGAATAAAATGAGCAGCAGATTTAGTATGTTCTTGTTTAATATGCAAGAATTCTCTGATTCCTGTTCTTAACAATTTGTTCATATCAAAATCTTTGATGAACTTTGACACAAGTTGTTTAAATGAGTGTATCAAGGCTTCAGGTATTCTGTAATACCAATCAAGGGAAATACCCTCTAAGGTTTTAGGGAATGTCTTAGCAATAACCCCATCCCAAGGGATAAATTCTTGTATGGCTATGGCATAGGCCTTAATGTGTGCATTTGGATCCCCTTCCCCTTCATATTTGGGTAAATCGGGAAGATGTATTGGAAGCATAACACTTCGTATGGTGAAGTCTAGGGGCTCTTTTAAATATTCTGAATAAGTCTCTACCACATAGGCCATAACCATCGATGGTGCTTGCTAAGGGGGTGGAGGTGGAATGGGTTGTTGATATGGCATAGCATATGTATTTGTAGGGACATAAGGGAATCCCTTTGGTTGAAGGAACATCCCGAGAGTAGATAACATGTCTCCTTGTGGTGATTTTGAATAAATATTTAAGTAGGGGGGAGCATTGTTCTGGTATGGGTTGTTTGGTGCCAAGTTGGGAGGTATCATGTTTTCAACTAGAGCAGCATTTGAAAATGCAGTCCTAGTTGGTGTTTGTTTTGGATAACTATACAGATTTTGAGGAGGCATGCCTAATGTGCATGTTCCTGTAAGGAGGTCAACCTGACTAGGGTGATGTGGAGGATTGGGGATTCCTACTTGCCCAAAATATGAATTTTTGTTTGCTTGAGCAAGTTCCAGCCCTCTAACTTTCTCAACTAAGGCTGAAATGACCTCTATTGGTGAAGACACAGTGTTTTGCCTTAATGGCATTTGTTGTATACCTTGAGGGTGTAAAGGGGTATGATACCCTGTTATGAATTGATCATAACCCTGCCAAGCTTCACCGAGGGCATTTCCCATATGTAGACGAATGGGGGTGTTTTCTTGGAATAGGGTATCAGATTATATTTGTAAACTCCCTATAGGTGGATACATGTTTTGGAAGAGTTTTTCACTTCTAACATAGTGTGCTAAGTACTCCTCATCCAAAAATGGGAGTGGATATGACTGTCTATTGATCTGTGGTCTGAACAAGACCCGAGGAGATGAAGTGGATTCTCCAATAAATGTCATATTGTTAGAGCCTGAGGGATCTAGTTGTTGTGTTTTTGCAAGCTGGTCCAACTTCTCAATTCGGAATGAAGAACTGGAGCTAGTTCTTTGAGGGGGAGTTTGAGATGACAAGTAATTACTTAAATAGTTATCAACCCATGCGGAAAGCGAGGTGATGGTTGTCTATTTGTTTGACTATAAATTGCTTCAAGACCTGAGAGAGGTCTACTAAATGCGTCGTATCCCGACACATTCGGGGGGTATATGAATACCCGCAGAATAATGGGAAAGAGTGAAGGTGGATGAAGGACATGAAAATAAAAAGGGGATATTTGTTTGCTCACGTCGGGTTCACCAGTTTTGTTGGTGAAGCTGGTGTGAAGGCTAATGAGGTGGAAAGGATGAAAACCGTATTAACTGGAAGAACAAGTAGAAATCTGAATCAGAATCAGAAGGTTGTGTATTTATTCACATCGGGTTCACAAGTTTTGTACGACAAAAAAGTGACATGCGAGGATGATAATCGACAAGTGACCTTCCCTGTACCCGACCTCCCGAGGTTGTGCTGAGACAACCGGTTCTTTGAAATGCGGGTGAGTTAAATGAACTCATAGCCAGGATTATGGTCATTTTTCTACGATAGAAAAGCTATAGGAGAGTATGAGAATCGGCAAGCAACTTTCCTAAAGCTAACTATGGGAGGATCAGTGACTAAGATCTGGTAGTGTGATCTCCTAGTAGCTAGAATGAGAAAGGAGAGATTTAGAGACTATGAACGGGTAGCTTAAACTCCCCATGGTTTATCTTCCTAATTAGGATCTAAGTATTAATCTAAAATAAAGTCTCTTAAACTAAAAATAAAAATTTATACTACTGCTGAGAGGGACACTAATTTAAACAAAATACACAATTAAAACATTATAATTACAAATAACAATTAAAATACTCTTATACTAAAACTAAACAAGCAAGATAACCTAGTGTGGTTATTCACCTATGCAAATGTGTGAATCTAGATAAAAGAAAGCTAATTAACTTAATTGAAAACCTTCAATCTTACCTCAGAATTGAGGAAAAAATCATATCTTCTCATAAAATATCATTCCCCACAGCTTCCCTGGTAATATTGAAAGCGAGCTTAATTGAAATAAAATGATTCACTACTCTATTTGATAATAACTTTAACGATTTAAACCTAGAGTTTACTGAGCATAGGAAAATCCATTTATGTTGTAGTTTGTCCCCTCAATGTGATCTTTTTGTTCTTGCATGTTCACGTGAATCTAGCAAGAGTAGGAGTATAGCAGCATCAGTAAGAGAAGGCTTGGGCACAAAGATAGCTTTGAAGGTAAAATGGCACGAAGCACAAGTAGGAGAAGGATGGTGCAAGCGAACTGAGCTTGGCCTATTTGATTCCTAGCAGGGTCATTGTAGTAATGATGAAACAAAATGATAAACAACATGTACTCAAACAATGAGCAATAGCAACTTTAGAGAAATACAACAAAGTACAAGTGGGAGAGGGATGGCGCAAGAGAATAGAGCTTGGCCTATGTGATTCCTAGCATGATCGTTGTCTATGTATAGTGAGGCATAACTAAATATTCAAAATTCTAGTCCATGCTAAAGATAAAATGATTCATAAACAAATTCTAGGACTGAGTATTGAAGACTGAAGCTCAAGAGTGAAGTCTCTAGACCAAAGAACCAAAACCATTTTCTTGTAAACAAGCTGCATATTTATAGAATTTGCAATCACCAGAAGGCAAGTTCAAATTGAACTCTCTCACCATCAAACAAAGATAAATCACTATTTACCAGGTGGCTAAAACATAAATGCAAGCCAAAGTGGTTGAGAAATGCAGATGTAAATTAAATTTTTACGTTTGACGAAATCGTCAGAACATTCTGGAAAACATGCACAAGACCACCGCCCTGTGTAGAGCAGCAGTTACAGGACCACTACCCTATCCTGGGTGGTGATCTCGTCACTTATGACCAAAATGCAAGGAAAAGGGGGGAAAAGGATAGAAACAAAGTACGTGGAGGCTGGATAAGGCATACGGGATACAAACATATACTTGGCGAGCTTTTCTGGATTCCAAACACCTTGCGAGTAGACCTGTGTCATCATTGGGGTTTTTGTAAGAAATTTCTAACTGTATAGTACATACAATTTTTGGTACGTACAATTCCCATACCTTTTTTCAGAAATTTAATGCATGTTGTTGATGTTTGGAAAGGGAAATCCTAGTTTATCTATTTTTTTTCTCTCTCTCATCTTCTATATATTGTAAAATCTCTCAATTTTGAGGGAAGGATGTTCTAAAATGTAAAATAACTTTGTCAAAAAATTTCCTGAGTAGTTGTGAGTTGTAGACCTTCATTTGGGCTTGGGAGTGTGTTCTTGTGCCTTCTTCTTCACATGTAATGGTTTGTGTATATTTTGATAGTAATAAAATCTATTTTTTTGTGGTGTTTCTCAACCCTAACTTATATTTTGTTACGTTTCCTTACCTCTCCATTCTTAATCTTATATTTTATGCATGTAGTTATCACGTACACATTCATCTTGGTGTGTTTCATGGAGAATATATGGTGACTGAAGTCTTGGGTTTGTGACACCTCTATCTGGCCTCTCCTTCTCAATTTTTTCTCATTAGATTTTATTCACCATGTTCTTGGTGTTATCACCTCCTTTTAGATTAGGAGTTTTTCATTTTCATGCATCTTTCTCTTCTCCTGATCCCTTGGATTATTATAATAGTGTTAAATAGTTGTATTTCTTCCTTAGGAGTAGTTAGCATTAGGAATAGGTAGAGGAACCATCCTTCTTTGGAGGTTTTTCTCTAAGTAACAATTACCACAACTTGAGATAAAATCCCATGTTACCCAAAAAAATGGATTGCTTATCATCCATTTATAACAAATCAAAGAGTGATTTTTTTGTGATAACAGTTCTGGAATGCCTAGTAGGACAACCTGAGATTTTATTGATCTTTCATTGATTTTTGGTGTGTATCTTGGTGAATTTAAGCCTTTGGAGGTATTTTTAAGCACATCTAGAGACTCCATCTAATCAACCCATTGGTTTAATTAGTAGACCATTTATTTTCTTTCAGTCATTTCATTTCTCCTCCCCATGAATTTGTGTAATCATGACCTAATTTCTGCAATGGAACTCTCATTTGTAACAAAAATACCATTCATAACCACCTTAAACTTTCCAAACTTATTCTTTAAGTTGTTATAACACACCTCCAAATTAGTTTTATAAATAAAACCAGTTTGAAAATGTGTATTCCTATGAGCTAGATGCAAATCAGTGTGGTCATCCATCAAACCATGGAGCTATTCAAGAGTGGGAGTATGCACAATTCAGATGTCATTCTACACCTAAAGAAGATTGTAAAGGAATAATTTAAAGAATGAAATAGATCTTGTAGACTGTAAAGGAGAAACCATAAATCTTGCAAGCTCAACAACCTAGTTTTAGGCATCCCTGTTAATGTGGAGGTCTTATACCTAGTTGTCTTAGCCCAAAACAAAGGCTTGAGGTAATGAGTGAGTCTTTCACTCAAATGGTTGACTTTATTTCATCTTTGCAAGCATTATATTCTAATCAATCTAAGGTTAAAGACCCTTGTCAATGGGATGTTTCTACATGCCTTCCATATCAGTATCTAATGCCCATTCCATATCATCCAAAACCACCCAAGCCCAAGGTTAAAATTCCTAGATTTCTTATATCTTATCCTTCTATTCCCTCTTCCCATAATATTTTTTCACACCTCCCCCTTCATTACAAACATTATTAAATTATGTTCAAACCCAACCCACCCCTCCTCTTGCATTCCCAAATTCATTTTGGGAAGAAACAAATTAGAAAATCAGTCAAGGAGGGTAGTAAATTGAATAACTTAGCAGAGAAGAACTTACAAAAAAATCAAATAATTGGGATTCAAAATTTGAAACCAATTAGATGCCATGGCCGATAAATCCTTCAACAAAGGTTGGGACTAAAGAACACAAGGTAGAGGACAATTTTGTAGAAGAGAAAGAATAAGAAGAAGATAACAAGAAATCTTTGTACTCTTCGTGTAGTGTGTATAATGACACTATATTATTGGAGGCTATTGATTTATCTTCACAAGAATCAGTATTAGAGGGAAACAAATCATATTTAGAGGTCTTGGATGAAGAATACATCATTGAAAGTTTCTTGATTTCTTTTGATAGTGAAATTGTAGATCTTTCCATTTCTTCATCCCTTGTTGAACTTGATTTAGTTGATGAACCTACCATGGAGGAGAGCATAAAAAATAAACCTACTTCCTACATCATTCCTCTTGAGGAAGAAAAAAAAAAATTTCTTTCAGACTTCGTGCTTGAGAATAAGGAGGAAGATGAAAAAAATTCCAAATCAGTCATCATAAAGGAGACAGTTACTTTTAGAGGAAAATAAGAGTTTGGATCAGCTTGCAAATAGTCACCTTCAGTAGGAAAGTTTGTATGATGATCCCATTTATGGGATTGAGAATCAAAGAAATGGGAAAACCAAAAGGATCAATGCATGCCCAATCAGGTATTTGGCTAAGAAGGAGTTGCAACCAGTTATGATCACTTCGTAGCATGAGGAAGAAGTTCAATGCACCAAAGGTCAGATGTAATGCCTCTCAAATCCAAATATAGAACAACTAAAAGGGTTATTTATTATATTTCCAACTGATACATTGAAGAAAAGATATGGGAAACAATTTGAAAATATTTTTCCACTCTCATTAAAGAACATGTTCAGTGCCAAATTAGTTACATGGTCTCAATTTATGATGAAAGGCAGCTACTTCTCCCTTTTTGCTGCGGGATTTGTTTGAGTTTCCTTTGGTTTTGGTTAGAGTAAGGTAGTGTGGGTTTATTTTTAGAAAAATAATTTTTTTCCACACTCTGCATGTTTGCACTTGGAATATGTATGATTTTCATGTTTGTACATATTTTTTATGGCCTTGTTGTTGTTGCATAGTCCATTTTAGGAAGAAGAAGTCATTATGGAAGAAGAATGATTTGGGACAGTTTTAGATGCTCGTTCATTTGCCTCAATAGGTTATATTTGGACATTTACATGGTGATGAGATCAATTCAAGAGAATTTTCCACTCTCATAAAGCTTAATTCAGAATAATCTTATAATGAGAATGGTCAATTCAAGTAATGAAAGATTAGATTTGGGTACAGGAAGTCCTTCAGGTGGATTCAAGAATGAGTTCTTTAAGTTTGGATCCATTTCCATGATTTTAGGTTGAACCCATGCCCAATTGATGCTTCAAGGCCACTGATCCTTTCAATCTAGCAGGTAGATTACCTCGTGAGTCACCAAACTACTATCCAATTTTTCACATCCTATAAAATTGGCAAACTTTCACCTTTGGACCAAGGTAGATGATAGAGCCTTGGATAAGAAAAAGGTGAAAATAGGTAATTTCATGATCTGGGTTATTTGCATTTATTTTTTAATGTTCCTCTCCTCTTTTCCTTGGGATTAATTTCCATACTTAGCAAAAAATTGAGAAAATGGGTCTTTTAGTGTATTGTGGGTTTTTGGGTCAATGAAGGAGCAATTCCTTGAAGCTTTGAGTTCTCTACATTGGTATGATATCCAAATTGAATAATTTTAGAGAATATTGAGTGTATTTCAGGTTTTTTAAACGCAGATGGAAAAATTTCCCCAGAGCCAAGAGTTCTCTGCATCGTCAATATTTCCACATGGCAAAGGAGTTAGTATAATGTGGGTAAATCATATGTTTCAAGAACACATGGAACAAGTTCCTAGGAATAATTAGTTCCCTGGTATCCCTTTTGGGATGAAAAACAAAGGATTAAAGGAGAAGCAAAAGGATGAGGAGAAACAGTGAATTGCAGGAACCTAGGAGTCGGGAGGAACGTTCTGCCAAAGAACAAATTCCCTTCCTGGCCATGTCATCTGAAAAGAAAGCAATGGGAAAACTATGCAAAGAGGGTAGTGTGTTACAAAAATATAGGTTGAGAAAGGATGGGAGAACCAATTGGAGTGGTGCAATGTTATGGGAGTTAAAGCGGCTGCTGGGACTAACTCCCCAGGTGGAATGGTTCCTAAGTTCCACCCAAGATCTGAATATCTGACCTCAACACACACTACATACCAATGCGGGAAAATTGGGGCATGAATGAAGTGTAATAATAGTTCCAAAGTTTAATGAGTTCCCCAAATACCTGAATCACCCATAAAAAATAAAAATTAATTAAATTTGGACTATAGTTATGCGTTGGAAACCCTGTGTACCTCTTGACCCCCTGGATCCGCATGGCCATAACTTTTATCCACGTGCTCCAAATTTGATAAAAATAGTACCATTGGAAATATATCTTCATCCTCTACATCATGGAAACTAGAAATATTGAGTTAGGTGAAAAAGAGGAAAACATCTCCATAATTAAAGATGTAATCCCAGGTAGCTCAACAAAGAAATTTGATGAAGTATGGTTCCCAATCCTTCTCCTGCAAGAAAAATGTTATTAAGGGATAGATTTGTAAGGGTTCCCATACCTTGTTTTAGAAATTTAATGCATATTATTGGTGGTTAGAAATGGAAATCCAATTTTCTCTCTTTTATCTCTCTCTTTCTCATCTTATATATATATATATATATATATATATATATATATATATATATATATATATATATATATATATATTGTAAAATCTCTCATTTGTAAGGGGAGAATTTTCTATAATGTAAAGGGTAAGTGCACCAAGTTGGGGGGAAAAAGGGGATCTTAAGTGGAGGCATTTTTCTAAAGATAAAAAACTTCAACTTGTACAATTTTTTTGAAATAGTTACACTCAAAATTGGAAGATGTTGTAAAAATATGAATCATAGTGTTTTGAGTCTAGTTTCTAAGCTACTAAATTTTATTGAAAACAGATAAGTTTAAGTGGGTCAAATAACTAAAATACCAACAGGTGCTCTTGATTTTGTTAAAAAAACATAATAGAGTGATTTTTGTTCCCTCGACCATTTTTTGAGCACCATTTAGTATTTTTGAAAAACCTTTGGTAGAAAGATAGCTAGGAGCATCTAGTTTGTGTTAGATTTTTTTTATATATTTTTAGTGAGTATTTTTTTATGATTTTTCTAGTACAGAAATTTTATGTTTTGAAAAATAGCATAGCTCTGACCGTGCCCTCCATAACTACTTCAAAAAATATCAAGAATTATTTTTTTTAATATGTATAGAATTACACCTAGTTTGTACCTAAAAAACTTTTATTCAATTTCGATGAGTCAAAAAAAAGATACACGACAAAAGATAGACATGTTTAAACTTCAAAAAATAGCTATAAAAAGGCATAGTTAGAAAATAAATAATATGGAAACCTTGTATTTTTTAGAAAAATTGAAAAAAATTATTTATAAAAAGAAGAAACTCTGCTTTACATCGTGGTATAATATTTTTTAAACGAATAGATCATTTGATGTTGATTTATCATGGAAGAAGTTGAATTTTTACATTTTTCTGCAAAAACATGTGGTTTGTTGTGTTTGTGCAGGTCCATGCCTCAGGCTTGGGGATCCAAACCAGATCCCAAGCTTTGAGGCATGTGTTGGAAAATGGAAAAATCATAACATGTGCACGCTATAACGCATACACGTTATGCTTTTTTATATATTGTGGCCCCACAATGTCCCTTTCATCTCTTTCACGGGATTTCTGCATACATTCTAGTAAATTTTTGTACATTCTTGCATGATTTTTTAGTAGTTCATTTTGTTCCCTACCCCACTAGTTGATTTTTTCTAATCATGGGTGATAAAATTTGAGCTAAGGACAAGAGGAAAGTCAAGAACAAGACACTAGGGAAAATGGAAGAGATGAGAATAAAGAAATTGAAGAGAATGCAAAAAATTCGTGCAGGGAAAGTTACATATGCTATATCAAAAGTAGCTAATGTATTAGAAAATGGGGATGAAATACATAATGAAAATGTAGAGAATAATGATTTTGCAATGAATAATGATATTGAATTGAATGATAATGTTCGTATGGATGAAGAAATTGATATGAATCCAATTGTTGAACTCTTACCTGAGAATCTAAATGTTAACCCCAAAATTTATATGAAAATACTGAATGAAGAAAGTAACCTTGTAAACGAATCTTCACCTCTAAGAACACCTCCTTCCATTTTGCAAAGAAAACTAATTCACTTAATTGAAATTGATGAAAACATTATAAAACCAATGCCTAACAAAATGTCTGAAAGAAATGCGAGAAGAAAAGCTAGTGGAATTTGGGATAACTACTTTGAGAATTTAAATGAAACACAAAGATGTCAATTATTTGTTACATTGATGAAATTAATTAAGATGAGACCTATAATCAAGACCCTGAGGTTAAGAACATATAATGTTGCTGATCAAAATGCGTCAATTGTTGAAAACGTACATAAAGCATACCAAACTATAGGTGGAAAAAGACACACCAAAGATAGTAATGCTACACGGTGTGCACTTACTAATTGTATAGTAAGTGACAAAAAATTTAATAAATGCTTGATTACAAAAGCAAGTAATGCTTTGAAGCTAAACAAAAAAACACTAATGAAAGCAATAAAGAGAGGTAAACGTCTTCAGTCAATCAATAACACTGACTATTAGAATTTCTCTAGTAGACTTCCATGGAAAGAAAAGAATACATCTGATATTATAAAAGAATTAATTGTAAAATTTTGGAATGAGAACACAAGGATGTCACCAAATAGAAGAGATACAGTAAAAAGAAGAATAGGTTCTCGTAATCATGAATCATGTGTAAAACATTTCTTAGATATGACTCAAACACAATTTTTCTCTAAGTTTAAGAATGAAAATTTAAAAATTAACATTAGCCAAAAATTCTTTGAAATGAGCAAACCCTTTTATGGGAAAATCAATCACTCACAAACCACTTGTTGTTACAGGCATTGTGTTGAATTTTCAATGCATTATGATACTTTTTGTAAAATACATCATGTTTTGCATACTGACATCATGTTGCAGGAGTGTGGATTAAATTTCCCACCAAAATCTTCAAGGGAATTTATTCCGACAATATTTTGTGAAAAAACAACTAGACAATTTTTGTATAACAAAGCATGTTTGGATGGAACGTGCAATGTATGTGGTGGCTTGCCAAATCTGAAAAGTTGTATCCATGAGGAGAGTACAGATTCAATAGGAAAATAATTGGTTAGTTTCAGCAAATATAAATTGGTGGCATATTAATTAAAATATGGAAAAGAAACTAAGAGGTGTGAGCTTGTTACAAATTAATTACCTGTATCAAAATATATGGTCAAATTCAAAGAGAAAAATTTTTACGAGTATGCAAGGAAAACACATAGAGCCTGATGGTTGGATGAAAATTTCAAGTTAAGCAAGGACACATTCCCACTTGGTACTATTTTTTCAGTAGTTGACTTCGCAGAGAATTACACATTGCAGCCACAAATGGAGGTTCAGTCTCAATATTATAACTCAGTGCAAGTTGTTATTTTCCTACATATAGCATTCACACACTCTCCAAAAAATACTAAGAAAGATAAAAAAATATTAAGAGAGTATCATTTCTACATCAGTGATGATCAGACACATTCTACAGAATATGTACAAGGGTGTTTCCAGATGTTTTATGCTAATTTGAATGAGAGGAACATTAGTTTCGATCAACATTACATTTGGTCGAACAACTATATATCACAATTCAAGAATGCACAGATGTTTTATTGGCTAAATAAGATGCACAAAGAAAAAAATGTACAACATATCTAGAGTTTTACTGAGGTAAGGCATGGAAATGAAGAGCATGATGGTGTAGGATCATGTCTGAAAAGAGCACTTGCAAGAGAAGAGTTAAAGTTCAAGGATGGTGCTAAATTTACAGATGTAAAAAACATTTTTTATTAGTATGTCAAGAATATGGGCCATGAATCTCAAGAGATATCAATGGTTCGTAGATTTTTTTTTATAGAGGAACAACATCTGGCAAAATTTGAAGATTGTATGATAGTTGCAGGATCATGTGATATGCACTCATTCTGTAGTTCAGATGTAAATGTTTGGACTATTTATACTAGGTGCATGGCATGTTTTTATATATCATGCATTGATTTTGCATGGAATTAATGTGAATCACAACAATGGGTGGATGAACAGACTTATATACCTCTAATTATACTCAACACACATCAAGTTCCATGAGCATACAACTTTTGGGGTCTTCAAATCAAATGACAACATCACCTGACCTTAACCAAGTCTCTTATTTAGTGCAATAAGGTACATACATATATGTGCATGCCATGTTTTAGATTTATCAATTATGAAATGGTCAACTCTTTATGTATTTTAAATTTTAATTTCTTTTTACTTTGTGATGTAGGGCACGTTTTTGCAGTTATTGTGACGAAATTTAACAAAGAGGGAACAAACTACTTCTTATCTCATTGTGTAGAAGGGAAAAATTGACTTCCAAAGTCATTGATGGTAAATACCTTGAGTATCCCACTGGGTCAGTGGTAGTCACTGGAACTTGGCTTCGACAATATCCTATCAAAAAATCAAACATTTGGTTGTTTAAAGACTATGAAGTACATCGAAAGATACTTCACTATTCACATTTGGTTCTTGCAACAAATATTAAATTGATCAAATATCGAGATCGGCCATTAAACAAGAATATGTGGAAGGCTCGTAAATCAGATCATGAAGCAATTTTTGCTATTTTCAAGAGTAGAGTTTATCCTTGCGATTCATTGGATTGAATTTGCAAAGGTATGTTCTTCATGAATTTAATTTGAATATTTACTTTAATGATTTTGTTTAAATTCGGTATGATTTAAAATTCTATTTAATTTCTTACTAACATGTTTATGTAGGTTAGTGGTGCCAAAAAAGCTTCCACCTTCATGTGGTTGGTACTGTCAGTAGAGAATTTATTATTCTCGAAGCCAATTGAACCTAAGAGAAATTAAAAATTAGAAAGGAACAACAAACAGAAATTATCATTTCACCACCTCTATTGTAAAAATATCTTATTAAAATTCTCATTTAACCACCTATATTGAATGAACCACCTATATTATTCAAGTGATTGGCAATGGACAACCTTACACTGACTCATACTACACTATTTCATGCATTTGCAAAAATAGGACAACAAAAGAACCGAATGGAAAATGATAAAACCATGAGAGGCTTTCATTCAGGGCCTCGACATAGATGTTTTGGATTTGACGAGATGTCTCTAGGTTCCACAAAGTTTGATAAATGACATGTCGAAGATATAGCAAGTTTTGGTCGCAGGGCTCTTAAGGGACTACGCCCGGACGAGGTATCCTAAAATCACGTGGAGTGTAGGGAATCAAAATAAATCCTCCACTAGCATTCATGAAGCAATCTAGACATGTTGGTAGATAAGGTTTAGTCACATGATCTACCATTTGCAAAATATAGCATCTGGCAGCCTTACAATGACTCAAACTACACTATTTCACGTGTTTGCAAATAATAGGACAACGAGAGAAATGAATGGAGATGGATAAAAATACGAGAGACTTTCGTAGAGGGCCTTAACGCGGAGGTTTTGGATTTGATGAGATGTCTCTAGATGCCACAGAGTCCGAGAAATCACCTATCAAAGATATAACGTGTTTTGGTCTCAAGGCTCTTAAGGGACTACGCCCAAACAAGGTAGCCTGAAAGAACGGGGAGCGTAGGGAATCAAAATAAAGCCTCCACTAGCATTCCTTAGACCATCCGGACATGTTGGCATAGACATTTTGGTCCCAAAAGCTACTATTTACAAAATATAATTTCTGGCAGTCTTACACTGACTCAGACTACACTATTTCACGTGTTTGCAAATAATAAGACAGCGAGAGAACCAAATGAATATGGATAAAACCACAAGAGGCTTTGGTAGAAGGCTCCAACATGGATGTTTTGGATCTAACGAGATGTCTCTAGGTGTCACGGAGTCTGATAAATCACCTATCGAAGATATAGCATGTTTTGGTCTCAGGGCTCCTAAGGGACTACGCCCATACGAGGTAGCCTGAAATAATGGGGAGCATAGGGAACCAAAACAAAGCCTCCAATAGTGGTCACCATGCCATCCAGATGTTTTTGTGTAGAAATTTCGGTCCCACAAGCTATCATTTACAAAATATAGCATCTGACAGCCTTATACTGACTCAGACTACACTATTTTGTGTGTTTACAAACAATAGGACAGTGAGATAACTGAATGGAGAAGGATAAAACCACAAGATATTTTTGTAGAGGTCCCCAGCATGGAGTTTTTTAATCTAACGAGATGTCTCTATGTGTCATGGAGTCTGAGAAATCACCTGTCAAAGATATAACATGTTTTGGTTTGAGGGCTCTGAAGGGACTACGCCCAAACGAGGTAGCTTGAAAGCATGGGGAGCATAGGGAACCAAAAAAATCTTCCACTAGCACTCACCAAGCCATCCAAACATGTTGGCATAGACAGTTCACTCCCATGAGCTACCATTTGCAAAATATAGCGTCTGGCAGCCTTACACTAACTAAGACTACACTATTTTGCATGTTTGCAAACAATATGACAGCAAGAACACCAAAAGGAGATGGATAAAACCGGAATAGTATGTCATAGAGGGCTCTGACATGGAGGTTTTGGATATGATGATCCATCTCTAGGTGCTACAAATTTTGAGAAATCACAGGTCAAAGATATAGCTGATTTTGGTCTCAGGGCTCTTAAGGGACTACGCCCAGACGAGGTAGTCCAGAAGCACCTAGAAATTTGGCCTCCAAAAATACACCTCCCCTAGTGTTTACCTATCGACCCTGATGTGTTGGCACATTCGGTTCACTGGAAATATCTTTTGTTTGTAAAATAATGCATCGAATAGCCTTACACTATTCTAGCATACACTATTGTAGCATGAAAATGAGATTGGATAGAAAAATGTAGAAGTATTAGTTTATAGAAATTATTGGAGATGATAGAGGAAGGTTTCATGATGCTTCCTAAAAAATTATAGGTCAAATTTAGGTCATTTGTTCAAGTTATATGAGCTTTTGTAACATAGACTTTTGTTCAAGGTTGTCTGACCGAAAAATGATATATCTTTGATGGGTTATTTCTTGGACTCCTTGGCACCTAGAGACATCTCGTCAGATCCAAAACCTCCATGTTGGGGCCCTCTACAAAATTCTATTCTGGTTTTTTCCATCTCCTTTCAGTGATCTCATTGTCCTATTGTTTGCAAACGCGTGAAATAGTGGAGTCTAAGTCAGTGTAAGGCTGTTAGACGCTATATTTTGTAAACGGTAGCTCATGGGACAAAACCGTCTATGCCAACATATCTAGATGGCTTGGTGAATGCTAGTGGAGGATTTTTTTTTGGTTCCTTATGCTCCCCATGCTTTCGGGCTACCTCATCCGAGCGCAGTCCCTTAAGAGCCCTAAGACCAAAACATGTTATATCTTCGACAGGTGATTTCTCAAACTCTGCATCACCTAGAGACGTCTCATTAGATATTAAACCTCATGTCAGGACCCTCTATGAAATCCTCTCATGGTTTTATTCATCTCCATTCAGTTCTCTCGTTGTCCTATTGTTTGCAAACACGTGAAATAGTGTAGTTTGAGCCAGTGTAAGGCTGTCAGACGCTATATTTTGCAAATGGTAGCTCGTGGGACCAAATTGTATGTGTCAACATGTTTGGATGGCCTGGTGAATGCTATTGGAGGTATTTTTTTGTTCCCTACGCTCCCCATGCTTTCAAGCTACCTTGTCCGGGAGTAGTCCCTTAAGAGCCCTGAGACCAAAACACGTTATATTTTCGATAGGTGATTTCACGGACTCCATAGCACCTAGAGAAGTATCATTAAATCCAAAACCTCCATGTTGGGGATAAATGCAAAAATTTCTTGCGGTTTTATCCAACTCCATTTGGTTCTCTCATTGTCTTATTGTTTGCAAACGCGTGAAATAGTGTAGTTTAAGTCGGTGTAAGGCTCCTAGACGCTATATTTTGCAAACGGTAGCTCGTGGGACCAAACCATCTATGCCAAAAAATTTGGATGGCCTGGAGAATGATAGTGGAGGATTTTTTTTGGTTCCTTATGATCCTCGTGCTTTTAGGCTACCTCATTCAACGGTAGTCCCTTAAGAGCCCTGAGACCAAAACATGCTATATCTTCGACACGTGATTTCTCGGACTCCATGGCACCTAGAGACGTCTTGTTAGATTTTAAACCTCCATGTCAGGGCCCTCTACAAAATCCTCTTGCAATTTTATTCATCTCCATTTCTTTCTCTCGTTGTCTTATTGTTTGCAAACGTGCGAAATAGTGTAGTTTGAGTCAGTGTAAGGTTGTTAGAAGCTATATTTTGCAAATGGTATCTCATGGGACCAAACCGACTACACGAACATGTTTCGATGGCCTGGTGAACACTAGTGGAGGCTTTGTTTTGGTTCCCTACGCTCCCTGTGCTTTCAAGCTACCTCGTCTGGTTGTAGTCCCTTAATGACCTAAGGACCAAAACACATGAGCGCATATCTCGATAAGTGATTTCTCATACTTTGTGTGAAACTAGAGACAATCTCTTGTCAGCATACAAAACCTCCATGTCAAGGCCATGTGTACAAAATCCTCTTCGATAGTTTTATCCATCTTCTTTGGTTCTCTCGTTGTCCTATTGCTTTGAAAACACGCCAAATAACTGTAGTGCATAAGTCAGTGTAAGGCTGCGCAGATGTTATATGTTTGCAAACGATAGCTCCCTCCTGGGACTAAATCAGACTACGCCAATGAACATTGGATGGCTAGTTGCATTTATGCTAGTGAAGGCTTAGATAACAGTTTTTTGGTTCCCTATGCTCCTTGTGCTTTCGGGCTACCTCGTCCGAGCGTAGTCCCTTAAGAGCCTTAAGACCAAAACATGTTATATCTTTGACATGTGATTTCTTAGATTCCGTGGCACCTAGAAATATCTCTTCAGATCCAAAACCACCATGTCGGGTGTGCCTCTATGAAATAGTAGCAAATTGGTTTTATACATCTCCATTTCAGTTCTCTCAATTATCACATTGTTTGCAAATGTTCAAATAGTGTAGTTCTAAGTCAGTGTAAGGCTGTCAGATGACTATCTCATTAAATATTCAAATGGTAGCTCCCACTGGGACCAGAACCATCTATGTTTCAACTACATCTAGATATCCACCAGATTTCCAAAACTAGGAGGATTTTTTTGGTTCCCTACTCTCCCCATGCTTTCGGGATAAACTCGTCCAAGCGTAGTCCCTATAAATAGCCCTGAGACAAAAAACACGAAAATTATATCTTCGACAAGTGAGTTTCTCAAAACTCGGTGGCACCTAGAGATGTCTCAACAGATTTGAAACCTCCATGTTAGGTCCCTCTATGAAAGTATGTCATTTTTTGCCATCGTCCATTCATAAGACTCTCTCCTACTCTCCCATTGTCTGCAAACTTACTGATTGTTTGTTGAAATAGATGTAGTCCAAGTCAGTGTAAGGTTGTCAGATGTTATATTTTGATGCATGGTAGCTCATGGGACGTAACCATCTATGCCAACACATCTGGATGGCCTAGTGAATGATAGTGGAGGATTTTTTTTGGTTCCCTATGCTCTTCATGCTTTCAGGATACCTTGTCCGTATGTAGTTCCTTAAGAGCCCTGAGACTAAAACACGCTATATCTTTGACAGGTGATTTATCAGATTTCGTGGCACCTAGAGACATCTCATCAGATCTCTAAACCTCTGCATCAAGGTCCCTCTACAAAATCCTCTTGGTTTTATCCATAGTCCATTCAGTTCTCTTGTTGTCCTATTGTTTGCAAATGTGTGAAATAGTGTAGTCCGAGTCAATGTACAACTGTTAGACGATATATTTTGCAAACAGTAGCTTGTGGAACAAAACCTTCTATTCCAACACATCTGGATGGCCTAGTGAATGCTAGTGGAGGATTTTTCAGTGGTTCCCTACACTCCCCATGCTTTTGGGCTACCTCATCCGAGGCGTAGTCCCTTAAGAGCCCTGAGACCAAAACATGTTATATCTTCCAAAGGTGATTTCTCAGACTCCGTGGCACCTAGAGACATCTCGTTAGATCCAAAAACCTCCATGTTGGGACCCTTTACAAAATAATCTTTTTGTTTTATCCATATCCATTTGGTTCTCTCGGTGTCCTATTATTTGCAAACGCGTGAAATAGTGTAGTCTAAGTCAGTGTAAGGCTGTCAGACGCTATATTTTACAAACGGTAGCTCGTGGGACCAAACCAACTATGCGAAAACATGTTTGGATGGCCTTGGTGAATCAATAGTGGAGGATTTTTTTGGTTCCCTGTGCTCCCCATGCTTTTGGGCTACCTCGTCCGAGTGTAGTCCCTTAAGAGCCCTAAGACCAAAACACGCTATATCTTTGACAGATGATTTCTTAGAATCCACGGCACCTAGAGACGTCTCCTTAGATCTGAAACCTCCATGTCAGGGCCTTCTATGAAATCCTCTCCTTGTTTTATTCATCTTCGTTCGGTTCTCTCGTTGTCTTATTGTTTGCAAACACACGAAATAGTGTAGTCTGAGTCAGTATAAAGCTCTCTCAGACAACTATATTTTGCAAACAGGTAGCTCATGGGACTTTAACTGACTACCAAAATGTTTTGATGGCTTGGTGAAACTATAAGGGAGGTTTTTTTTTTTGGTTTTGTATGCTCCATGTTCTTCTGAATCTACCTCGTCCAGGCCCTCCCTTAAGTGCCCTGAGACCAAAAAATGCTATATCTTCGACGAGTGATTTCTCAGACTCTGTGGCAGCTAGAGAAATTTCTTCATATCTGACACCTCCATGTCTAACCCTCTAGGAAAGCCTCTTGCAGTTTTCTCCATCTCCATTTGGTTCTCTCATTGTCCTATTGTTTACAAACGCGTAAAATACTACAGTTTGAGTCAGTGTAAGGATGTCAGACGCAATACTTTGGGAAGGTAAACAGAAGCTCTTAGCACCGAAATGACTGCATAAAAACATTCAGATGGCTTGTTAAATGCTAGTGGGATTGGCCTCATTTCAGAGGCCAAAGCTCGAGGTGCTTTCTTGCCTACCTTGTCCGGGTGTAGTCCCTTAATAAGACCAAAACATGCTATATTTTCAATAGGTGATTTGTCGGACTCCGTGGCAACTAGAGAAGTCTTGTTAGACCCAAAACCTCCATTTCAGGGCCATTTATGAAATCCTCTTGTAGTTTCATCCTTCTCCATTTGGTTCTCTTGTTGTCCTATTCTTTGCAAACGTGCGAAATACTTTCTGAGTCAGTGTAAGGCTGTAGACATTATATTTTGCAAACGAAAGCTTGTGGCACCAAACAGACTACACCAACACATTTAGGTGGCATGGTAAATGCTATTAGAGGACTTTTTGGTTTCCTATCTACTCCCCATGCTTCCGGGTGTACCTCGTCTGAGTGTAGTCCCTTAAGACCCTAAGACTAAAACACGTTATATCTTCGACTGGTGATTTATCAGAACTCCATGGCACCTAGAGATGTCTCATCAAATCCAAAAACTACCATGCCAAGGCCCTCTATGAAATCATCTCACAGTTTTATCAACTTCCATTAGGTTCTCTCAATGTCCTATTGTTTGTAAACACGCGAAATAGTGTAGTTTGAGTCAATGTAAGGCTGCTAGATGTTATATTTTGCAAATGGTAGCTCGTGGGACCAAACCGTCTGTATCAACACATCTAGATATCCTCATGATTACAAGTGGAGGATTTTTTTGGTTACCTATGCTCCTCGTGCTTTCAGGCTACCTCATCTAGGCATAGTCCCTTAAGATCCCTGAGACCAAAACACGTTATATCTTCGACAAGTGATTTCTCAAACTCCGTGGCACCTAGAGATGTCTCATCAAATCCAAAAACTACCATGCCAAGGCCCTCTATGAAATCCTCTCATAGTTTTATCAACTTCCATTAGGTTCTCTCGATGTCCTATTGTTTGCAAACATGCGAAATAGTGTAGTTTAAGTCAATGTAAGGCTGCTAGATGTTATATTTTGCAAATGGTAGCTCGTGGGACCAAGCCGTCTGTATCAACACATCTAGATATCCTCGTGATTACAAGTGGAGGATTTTTTTTGGTTACCTATGCTCCTCGTGCTTTCAGGCTACCTCGTCTAGGCATAGTCCCTTAAGAGCCCTGAGACCAAAACACACTATATCTTCTACAGGTAATTTCTTGGAGTCCGTGGCACCTAGAAATATCTTAATAGATTTAAAACCTCCACGTTAATTCCCTATATGAAATCCTCTCTTGGTTTTATCCATCTCGATTTGGTTCTCTCGATGTCCTATTGTTTACAAACAGACGAAATAGTGTAGTCCGAGTCAGTGTAAGGCTGTCAGACGCTATATTTTGAAAATAGTAGCTCATGGGACCCTACCATCTGTGCAAAGTTTTCTAGAAGGCCTATTAAATGCTATTAGAGGTTTTTTTGGTTCCCTATGCTCTTCGTGCTTTCGGGCTACCTCGTCTGGGCGTAGTCCCTTAAGAGCCCTGAGACCAAAAACACGTTATATCTTCAACAGGTGATTTCTCAGACTCCGTGGCACCTAGAGATGTCTCGTTAGATCCAAAACCTCCATGTTGGGTCCCTCTATGAAATCTTCTTGTGGTTTTATCCATCTCCATTTAGTTCTCTCATATGTCATATTGTTTGTAAAACGTGCAAAATAGTGTAGTCTGAGTAAGTATAAGGCTGTCAGATGCTATATTTTGCAAACGGTAGCTCGTGGAACCCAACCGTCTGTGCCAACATGGCCGGATGGCCTATTGAATGCTAGTGGAGGATATTTTTTGGTTCCTTACGCTCCTCATGCTTTCAGGCTACCTCGTCTGTGCCTAGTTCCTTAAGTGCCTTGAGACAAAAACAAGCTATATCTTCGACAAGTGATTTCTCAGACTCTGTGACACCTAGAGATGTCTCGTCATATCCAAAACCTCCACATCAACACCCTCTACAAAATCCTCTCGTGCAACAGTTTTATCCATCTCTATTCGGGTATCTCGTTGTCCTATTATTTGTAAACACACGAAATCTTGCAGTTTGAGTCAGTGTAAAGCTGCCAAATGTAATACTTTGCAAATAGAAGCTCTTGGCACCGACCTAACTATGCCAACACATTGGGGTGGCTAGGTAAATGCTAGGGGAGGGTTTTTTTTGTTCCCTATGCTCCTCATGCTTTCAGGATACCTAGTCCGGGCGTAGTCCCTTAAGAGCAGTAAGACTAAAACACATTATATCTTCAACAGGTGATTTCTCGAACTTCATGGGACCTAGAAACGTCTCGTCAGATCCGACACCTTGTCTGAGAGTTCTTGTTCAATGAATAGATTGGCTTAAGAATGAATTTGATAGGGGAATGTCTAAGAACACATGGGAGTTATCAATCACCTAGTAAATCTTTCTTGTTTAGTTATGAATGGGAGTCAGCTGACCTACGACTTAGTGACCTTCCATTCATTGATAATTTATGCTATGATAAACCCATGGATGCTTTCAAAAGCACCTTTAAAAATATAGGGGTAGTCATCAAGCATAGTGAAGGGTGTGATGTGATTTCCAAATAACTTGAAATGCCTATAGATTTAAAGGTAATAACACGAATTGGATAGGATTAGACAATCAAGAATCATTGAGTGTCTGAATCAGAATGTCATTGCATCTGGAGACATTCTCAAGCATTGGAGTAATGCATATGGAGAGACATTTTCAAAATATCAATAGATGAAAGGCATCAAATTGTGACGATTCTCAGGTGTTTTAACAAGGGAGAAGACTAAGAAGCATTGAAGAATGTAGTAGGTGCATGATAAGATAGGAACTAGTACAAAGAGACCATGAGCAAGAAGAAGCACAAGTAAGGTAAATACACATATACACATTGATAAATTGAATGAATAATTACTCAGATTAGGTAACTCTTTATATACATACATTATATAAATATTGATTTCCAAAGTTTGATGCATATTATACATTGAAAATGCTAGTACATGTACATCACCAATAAATGAAAAAATAATCCATAATGTCTTAAATATTGTCAAGTGCACATCATATTAGTTTCATGCAAAAATAATCTCAGAAATGTAAGGTCTCATACAAAAATATCAAGTTCCAAATAGTATTTTAATGTGCATAATAAATATAAAAATGCCCAAATAGGTCATATACCATCAAGTTCAAATGCCATATAGGCGTACATACAATGCCATGCACATAGGCATACAAAAAATGTCATGTAAGACATATATATTTCCTAATCATCAAAATCTATCCCTCTCTTGGCCTTGCTCGAAGAAGGCCCTCCCTTAGACGAAGATGGAGATCTATGAGATGACTTTGGATCATCTGAGCCCATGCTATGAGTCCTCTTCCACTGAATACTCACCTATAGATGAGCCTGTAAATGCAAACAATGTTTTTTTTGTCAAAACTTAATTTATATATGTTTTCAACATGTATTTAAGACCATGCTAGAATGAAAGTATTTACATAAATACACAAACTTACCGCAAGTTGTCGATCACGCCGAATCTTGCATCTCACGCTCAGATGAGTCATCGGGAGCTCCTGGAGTACGAATGGGGGTATGAAGATGACGAGATGGAGGATTCTGTGCCCTCGAAGTCAAAATGGAGGGGGTTGAAGTTCCCTACATACACATAAGATCAGAAAATCTAACATCAGAATTAGTGAAAATAGAACTAAGTACATGTATGTGTAATGACAATATTTTAACTAATTTTATCAATATAGAACTATTGTTTTTACCCCGCCACGCCTGTGAATAAAATGAACAGGGATGCTACCTGTCACAGGTAACTCCTGCATATACACAATGAAGGACATTATTAACATAATTTAATAATTCTACAATGAAAGACATTACTAACATGTAATTTAACATAATATGAATTACACGAGAAATTTAACAAAATTTACATGTTGTTTGAATACCTCAGTGAGTTGCTGCGCAGATGAAATTGCAGCGGCAACACCTTTCTCTACTTGTCGTAGAGATGGTGGGGTGTCTAGTGAAGTCAACATCTTTATCAAACATGTATCATGTGAGTTAGATGAACATACAAGAACATACATATATTTGACTTCAAAACTATATATATATATATATATATATATACATGCATGTATGTGAAAATTTTACACAATTAACATTCTAAATTACCTCTGTGAATGTATGTGTATGCATGGTGCTCGCTTCCTATGGTCGGGATGAAGATGCGCCTCCTGCATGGTGTAATATCAATGCATGTACATGTACAAATACAATTATTTCAAAAATTTAACATATATAAGTAAATCAAGTACTCTGACTTTTTGTAACACACATAATAAAACATAACAAATACCTACAAAGGTGACGCTGATGACTGTAATCCAAATGTCTCACTCAAAAAGGCATCTGACATAGTGACATTATCGTGTGCACCCCTAGCACCAACTCCACCAAAATCAGTACGCATGAAAGTATCGTCCTCCTCGGGCCCCAAACATATGCTACCACATGATGAGAAAAGATGTGGCCTCATGCTAGTACTCCCTGAGGGAATACTTTATGTACCTCCACGAGCATCTGCTCCAAAATCTCCCTCATATGTCAAATAAGGTTCACAGATAGCCCCTGAAGCACGTGAATTTTATCAATCTCTATTGCCCCTTCACTACTATAGGGATAGTCTCAGGGTGAGGGGGATTCTGTGTGGGACTCTACCCTGCTAAATAGGTGCACGTTGTGCACCTGGTCGATCCTGTGCAGATCCTTTTCCTCGGCCCTAGAAATCTCAGAAATCAAAATAATTTGGGATCTCATTGAGGATAAACTCACAATAGAGTTTCCTCAGAAAGTATAGTGGCACCTCGTTGTTATTGCAAGGTGGAAAATCAAACACCATCCACCATCGGTCCCAAAAATTATTTTTAATCAAATTATTATTGCACCAATGGATGGGAAATCATTTACATGACAACGGAATAGGAAAATTAGTGTGGGGGTCCATGAATAAGGCGCATATGAGGTCTTTTGTAATTTCTTTTTTCTTTACATCCACATATGACAATTTGTTGGAATAATAAACCCTACAACCCTCTCTGTAAGTTGTCCAATGATCAATTTTCCCCATTGCCACGTCAACTTGAGAAAGTAATGCCTCCAATGTGTTTGCAAGAGAGGCATAGTGGGGGTTTGTAGATTGTGAATCCCTCATTATTTTGATTAAATCCTCAATTTCAATTTTGTTTTCAACTATGTGGGCTGCTAAATCTTCTTGACTACCCGGGGGATGTTGAGCAATTATGGGAGGGTTGGGAGGGATGACAGGAATAACAGGGTTTGGTTGTGGTTGATTCCCTTGACCTCAAACTATAACAATAAAAAAATGTATTCAATTCAAATTCTACTCTATAATTATCATATTTCAATGCAATTTTGAGAAAATAATTGTTCCTACCTCTTCTCCGTGGCACCATCATCGATTCAGATCTTCCCAGTGATCCAGAAACAATCCTTTGAGCTTGAGATCCAGCTGAATGACAAAATGTGAGGGCACGATTAAGCTCTGAAACTCGCATTTGAGGGAGATAAAATGATAGAGGCTCATGCCTCTCTTTCTTTTTATAGCAGACAACGCATACGCGTTATGGTTTGGTAAATCCCAAACCTAAGGAATTAAAACATATCGTGTTATAATAGAACATGCGTACGTGTTTCTTTTTTTTCGTTTTTGTCCACTTTTTGATTCCCCCAACTTCAAACTTACCCTAAAGGAACTTTTTCACAAATTGTTCCGTAGCAGTTATGTTTGTAGACCTTCATTTGATCTTGGCAATATGTTCGTGTTCCTTCTTCTTCACATGTAATTTTTTTGTGCATATTTTTAAAGTAATAAAATATTTTGTATTGTGGAGTTTCTCAACCCTAACTTATATTTTTTAATATTTTCTTGCCTCTCCATTCTTGTTGTTATATTTTGTGCATGTATTTCTCACTTGCAGAATCTTGTTGTGTTTCATGAAGAATAGATGGTGAATGAAGTCCTGGGTCTGTGTCACCTCTGTCTGGCCTCTCCCTTCTCCATTTTTCCTCATTAGAGTGTCTTCACCTTCTTTTTGGTGTTATCACCTCCTTTTAGCTTAGGTTTTTTTCATTTGCATGCATCTTTCTCTTCCCCTGGTCCCTTGGATTATTATAATAGGGTTATGTAGTTGCATTTCCTTCCTTAGGAGTACTTTAACATTTGATTGACTAAAATATGAAATTTAATATCTATATCTATAGATAATCTAAGAAGGAACAGAAATGTAATAAATGATATAAACTAAAATATTGATGTTAAATATTTTTTTGATGTTTAATGAAATGAAAATAAATGAAATATAAGGGGTAAGATACTAACCTGGAAATAACTTTCCTCGTTGTGTGTCAAGACTAAAAAAAATGATGTCCAGACAAAGGACAGTGTGACAAAAAAACCCAAAACATTACAGCAAATGGTGATTTTCCCAGACTAGGGTACCTAGAGGAGGATTGGAGCGCCTATGGGCACCCTGGTTTATAGTATGGGTGCTCTAGTTTGTAGAAAAGCTTAGGATATGAATCTTGGAGTGTCGTTATATCTTTGCAATGTCTCGATCCTTGTCACATGATTATCAAAGTATCTTTGCTTATGTTTCCATGAACCTACAATGAAGATCTAACTGCAAAACCCCATGTAAAGCATCAAATTCCTAAAAACAAAAGGTGCATATGAAGGGATCAGAATGACCTTATCTCCCACAATGGTGGAATTACAAATAAGCATTACACTACATTCCAGACCCAATGTAGTTATTTGTGCTTGTGTGTGCAATTGCGTACCTAGGGTGCCATATAGTCAATGATGCAGGGATAAGGGGCAATAATTAGATGTTAAATGTAAATGATGGATGGAATAGAATGAATACAACCTTCCTATGCAATGTGTGTGATGCAACGATGCCAAAACTGCAGTTCCTTTCCTTAATAGATAGCTAGCCCTTGATAGTAGATAGTCCACCCATAAGATAGTAGGTATGTTATGTTTATATAGGGATCTCTTGCTCAAATTTCAACATTAATGACCCGACACTTTGACTAGTACCTAGGGGAATGAGAGAGTAAATTATAAATACCGACCTCAAAAATCTAAACTAGATGCAAGTGTTTCTAAGACCAGGGCACCTAAAATCACGTACCAGGGTGCCCACAAGCACCCCAATACTACCCTAGGTGCCATAGTCAAAGATTAGAGATGAAAAATGACCAAATAACGACATATCAGACTCTCTGAAAAATGAACAAAACTATGCAAATAACTGATGACACTACACGAAAAATGACGATGATGACCAACTAACTAACAATAGCACTAGTGGATAGGTCATTAGTGAATACTTTTCTTACGCAAGATCCATATATAAAATAACATATTTGGCAGTATAAATATAATAGCAAGTGCATGATGTTGTGAGTACAGTTTCCCCCACTTTATGTTGGTGAGAAGAAAGATCAGTAACATAAAGTAGATAGAGATGTGTGCCTAAGAGAAATCTGGAAAATCCCATGTTGTAGTAGAATGTGCATATGTTGTAGTTAAAGCATACCGAAAGAAATAAAAAGTGTGCCGAACCATGGAACAATGTGTTGATACATGAAACATAATAAATATTTTACTAGTATGATGAAGTGCATTAACTAAGAGTGATGATTGCAATGTATGATTATTTTGAATGTGTATAATGATGATAAGATGGGGAAGGGAGTGATCAGTTCCTGACCTAAACGTGTGTATATGAATAAACAACCAAAGGATTTGGGTGTCAAGCCACCAGAGGAAGAGTGTAAGGAGAAAAGTGTGTTATTCTCCTATCTCTAACTACATCCTCAAGATCTAGCTGATGTAGACAGACTCAGATCAAATATTTGTTTCTTTTTGGATCCAAATAATTTTGATCAAATAGTTGACCCATATAGGAGTGGTATAGGAAAGTAACTCTTTCCCCCACTCCACGGGTGTTGCCGCAATGTAATGGCTTCCAAGTTAGGTCATTTGGAAGTTAATGTAAAATGTATGATGGATTATAAAGGTCATTTGGAAGCAAGCGTAAAAATGTATGATGGCTTCCAAGTTAGGTCATCTAGAAGCAAGCACGAAGTGTAGAATAAATTCCCAAGTTAGGTCATCTGGGAAAGTAACGCATGTATATACTAAGTTAGGTCATGTTGGAGGCTGATTGTGTTGAAATTTTATTAATGATATGATTTCAATTTTTATAAATTTGAACACATTGACTGATTGATTACTTGATTGATTTGGTTTATTACTCATAGATATATTTTATGCTAGTTTCTCCCAAGTTAGATCATTAGGAGGAAACGATAGAAACTAGTGAATGATCGTATATAAATATTTTTATTTTTATTTTTCCCCCAGATTAGGTCATTAGAGGGAAGTGATGAAACGTCGCATAGAAAATTTGTATATTTATTACCCCCAAATTAGGTCATTAGGAGGGTTAATGGTGAGATGTCACGCAGTGAATTAGTAAATGTTTGAAAATGATGGATTGGTAATGTTGATTAATCACATGGTAATGTAAGGGTAATTATAGGATCACCCTAAAGATATGCCCCCCCCCCCTTTCAGTGAAAGGGGAAGTGATGATAAGAACAAATGCTAAGCCAAAAGTAAGCACGAAATAGATAAAAAGTGATAGAAATCACAAAAAATGTGTATGAATTGGATGGAAGATAGATGAAAAGAGAGATAATGCACGTGTAATGTGTATGTTATGGTGGTAGGTAGAATTCTAAAAATAATTCCACAAACAAGGTGTAAACCATATTAGAAATTCTCAAGATATGATTAAAATGGTGTGGTGTGTATTAGTTGTGTGAATAAGCATGAAAGAATGACTATAATAAAGTAAGTGAAAAGGTAAATATAAGTAGTGAAGTCAAAACGTGTTTAGTCACTTCATTTTTTGTTTTCCTGATTGTGATATTGAACACAAAGCGAGTTGGATATGAAGCATGCATTCCAACTCAACATGAAGGAATGCATTTTTCACATCCAACTGCTCTAAGTGTAGGTCTTCTACTACTACTAAACCAAGAACAGTCCTAATATAAGTCATTTTAACAACAAGAGAAAAAAATTTATCAAAATTATATACCTTTCTTCTGTGAAAATCCCTTGACCACAAACTGGGCCTTGTACCTTGTCATACCTCCATCTTCCTCTTTGATTTTGTACAACCACTTGTTTTGTAATGCTCTCTTGCCCTTGGGTAGCTCAAATAGATCCCAAGTCCAGTTCTCCATAAGAGATCTATGCTCTTCATCCATGGCCTGCTCCCACTTCTTCCTGACATCCACATGCACTAATTCCTCAAATCACTCTGGCTCTCCATTGTCACTAAGAAATAAATAATTCAAAGATGGAGTAAATTGTTCAAGTTCCCTTCTTACCCTAGAAGACCTTATCACCTCAGGAATTTGGGGTTCTTGATGAGTAGGTTCCTGAACTGGCTATGGTAGAACATGTTGCACCTGAACTAGTCCTTTGGACACCTTGTTGTCCACAATGTCCTCTAACACTGTGTATTCTTTCTTTGATTCCTCTTTTTTATTCCTATAACTCATCTTTATACATGAATTTATCATTAAAGATAATATCTCTAGACTGAAATATTTTCTTGTCCTTAAGACTCCAAAAACGGAAACAAAATTCATCCTCACCATATCCAACAAGGGTTAATTTCTCATACTTAGCCTCTAACTTGGTCCTATCATCTTTATCAATGTGAGAAAATACCTCACATCCAAATACTCTAAGAAATGAATAATCAATTTTCTTACTAGACTAAGCCTCCTCAGGTATACCTCCATCCAAGGTCATAGAGGGTCCTCTATTAATCAGACAAACAATTGTGCTTACTGCTTCCACCCAAAACATGAGTGGCAACCCCGCATGTAACCTCTTACACCTAGCACGCTCTATGATTGTCATGTTCATTCTCTCTGACAATCCATTTTCCTTCGGAGTCTTTATAACCATTCTTTGCCTATGGATCCCATTTACCAAATAGTAATAAAGAAATTCATTGTTGCAATACTCCCCTCCATTATCTGACCTGAGACATTTCAACTTGAGACTTGTTTCATTCTCAACCAAGGCTTTCCATCTTTTGAAAGTTTCAAACACATCAGATTTCTTTCTAATGCAATATACCTAAACTTTTCTAGTTGCATCATCAATGAAATTGACATAATAACATGAACCACCAATATATTTTACCATAGTTGGCCCCCATACATCTCTATGCACTAACTCCAACTTACCCTCCTTCCTAATAGGTCCAACCTTGAGGAATCTCACATGCTTCTATTTCCCATAAACACAGTCCTTGCAAAAGTCTAAATCTAGCTCCTTTAATCTAGGAAACCTTTCCTTTATAATCTGCATGCCCTTTTGACTCATATGACTGAGTCTCTAGTGCCACAAAGCTTCATCTCCATCTACAGCAACTAAATTACAATAATCAGCACCATTGGTTAAGTTTAAAGTACCAATTTTCTTACCTCTTGCAACAACAAGAGCTCCATTGGTAACCTTCCAAGAATCTACTGTAAAAATGACCATACAACCATCATTACCCAATTGACCCATTGATATCAAGTTCTACCTCAACTTAGGCACATGCCTGACGTCCTTAAGTAGCCATGTGTTCTAATTCTACATTTTCACCCGAACACAACCTTTCCCTACTATGTTACATGGTTCATCATCACCAAGATATATATGTCCAAAATCTCCTTGAACAAAATCATTAAAGTAATGTCTATGTGGGGTGGCATGGAAAGAAGCCCCTGAATCAAATACCCAAGACTTAGCAATATTTTCTAAAGAAATAATTAAGGCATCCTGACAAACATCACCTACTGCCACATTTACCTCTTTAGTTTCCTCCTTGTTCTTCTTATCCCGAGAGCTCAACAATATTTCTTAGCATGAACAACCTTCCCATAATGCCAAAATTCTAACTTGCTCTTAGAATTTGACCTTTTTCAATCATTCCACTTCCCACAGTTACCTTTCCCTATGTTATTTTGTCTCCCTCTGCTCTCCACCATCAAAGTGTTTCCGAAGTAGAAGAATCTTCGGTGCTCTTCCTTCACATTTCCTCACTTAGGATCACACCTATTACATCCTCAAACTTAAAATTTGAATTATTAGAGACTGAATTACTTACATCCATAACCAAGTTATCCCAGTTATTTGGAAAGGAGCACAAAATTAACAAAGCCCTGACCTTGTCATCAAAGTAAATTTTTACCGAGTTTAACATATTCACAACCATATTAAATCCATTTAAATTATCAGCAATATAACCATTCTCATACATCTTCATATTAAATAAATTTTTCATCAAAAATATTTTATTTGAGGCAAAGGGTTTTTAATATAACTTCCCCAATGCACTCATGAGACCCTCTATGGTCTTCTCCTGCTATATGTTGAAAGCAACTGAAGATGTAAGACATAACCAAATTTCCCCGAGCACCTTTTTATCCAGCAACTCCCAATCCTCATCCAGCATGGTTGTAGGTTTCTTTTCTTTTCCAACCAAAGGAACATGGAGGTCCTTCTGATACAAGTAATCCTCCATTTGCATCTTCCACAAACTAAATTTCTTCCCATTGAACTTCTCAACCCTTGATCTGCACTCATCCACCATAGCTCCCAATCAAGCTAAACTTTCCCTGTGATTTACCACTTCAGCAAAAAAACCACCAAAGCTTTGATACCAGTTGTTAGGAATTAGTGAACAAATATGTAGAAATAATTCCTCAAATCACAACAATAGGAAACTATTTAACATAATCAAACTTGTAGAAATATAACATAAATAACTAATGCACAAAAGAAGACAATACAAGATTTAATGTGGTTCACCCAAAGTGGGCTACATCCACCAAGAACTTGCTTAGATTTTATTATCAACAAGAGTAAAACAAATCTCACATTCTTCTCTCAGTTATGAACACACAATAGAATTCCAAAGATGCTAAACCACATATAAACCATAATTGACACCCAATTGCTTAACCTTGATCACTCTTGATCACTAAGACTCAAGACCTCTGAAACACCAAGATATCTTCAAGATACCCTAACACCTCTATTTATAGGATTACAATCCTTTTAAGAATTCATAAAGTTGGACCTAGAAGTTTGAAAGTCATAACCTTTTAACTTCCCACGGCTGAAAAAATTGTCATGGCGTTGACATCCAATTAACATCAACGTCACAACATGAAAGTTGTAGATGACTACAGAATGCTCTTGAATTCTCTAAATGTAACCATTATAACTCCAACACATCAATACTGATTCTAGAAGATGAAAAAATAGGCTCCACACCCTAATAATGGGTGTTAGTGTCCTACTCTTGGGCACCCCAATCTTGCATCTGGGCGCCCCGGTCCAGTATGTGTGTATGTGACCTAGAATGGTACAAATTGGAATTTTAGTTTATAATAATTTAATAAACAAGTGTGTTTGAGTTGGTGTAATGTTATAACACTATGCTTTTGGTTGTTTTGTGGTGCACAGAGGGATATTCACTCAAGAGATTTCTGTGGTGGGTGTCATTTGAGCACGTTGCTTGGATTGGACCTATCGGATGTGATCTGAAAACCAAATTTAACTAGCAATTGTGCACACACACTTTTCTTGCTTTGTATTGATTTTCGATTTAAATTTGTGCATTATTTCTTTTTGTATTTTTAATAAAAGAATAAAAATTGCAGGTACTGTGCAAATATTGAAAGAAATGAAGAGGATTCACCAGCAATGTGACGCAAGAAATGGTAACGGAGTTCGGCGCTTGAGGCCTATGTCTCCAGGGTCCGGTTGAATGGGATCCGATCGATTAAAATCTTGAAAATAATTATTTAGAAAGAATTCTAAAAAATTCTAGAACTTCTCAGAGTCTTTCTCTGTCAAAAATAATAGCGTTTACTTTTTACATCTCCTCCAAATTCCACTCCTTAGCTCAAGTTATGAGCATTACAATAATTTCTACACAGACCTGAATACCTATACAAATAGAATATCACCTCCTATTTATACTGTTTATGTGCAAATAGTTGGTATGCATTGGTTAGGCACCTATACTTTTGCTTGGGAGGACCCGTTGTTCCAATCCACTCCACTTTTACTCCTTAGTCCTTAGGCGCATTTTAAGTGTTTTAAATCCCACATTGTGGGGGTGTTGTAATCTTATGGTAAGCATTTATAAAATAGTATGGTGGGCGCACATTTGAATTGGCTTAAGGAAGCCACCTTAGCCTATGCTTATAGGCGCTTGACTTGGGGCGCATTTCTTGGGATAGCGTGTGGTTGTGATTTTTAGGCGCCCAATCCCAATATCTATGCATGTATAAGAATTAAATGCGTGGTTAGTTGGATAAGGAGATATGCGTGGACAGAGGTTGGATATGCAATGCGTGGCAATTAATAAAAATATGTATGGAAATGGTAGCATAATAGGTTATAAGGTGTGGAAAATTTGCATAATTTAAATAATACATGCCTAAATGTCCTACATGCATGGCGCAAAGGCAATTATAGGAGTTTATATACACAAGTTGGTTTAATGATTAAATGAGAAGGAGGCCAAGGCACCCCTCCGTAATCGAGTGTGTCGAACTTAGCTAAGGGCCGCCAGCCAGTAAATAGCGGGGTCCATTTGTTCGAGAACGAGTGTCCAAGACCGGCGTTCCAAAAACCATTTTTTTAGTACGTCACACAATTTTTCCACGTGTCGCAACATAATCAAAACACTTGGCTAGCGCGCACACGTCCAACCTGCACAAAACTCCAAATTTTGCTAGTTCCCCAAAAATTTCAGCGGGCTATAACTTTTACAAACGAGCTATGTTTCCTGCAAACAAGATGTCGTCGGAATCGTATAATTTTTCTCCGCGCTTTAAAAATGACTGCAACTTATTCTAAGAAGATCTTAGATTGGTGTTTCTCTGTGAGGATCCTCTGGATCATTCCTCCCCACTGAGAAACTTTTGGACCCCAAAAGTCAACCTAATTGGTGAATAGGTGAGGGTATTTCTCCCTCACCTTTCCGGTTTCCATCCATTTTTCCTTGTTTGGATGCATGCCTTTGAACCCAACACGAAGATACTCAATATCACCCCTTCGCAAAGTTCTTACTTTCCTGTCCAAAATGATGTCTTCCTACAACTCATCAAGATACTCAGGAGCAAAATCATCAATGGAAGGCATAATGTTAGAATCATCATGATCAACAATCATAGGTGGTTCATACAATCTTAAATTCTCAACATTTACAACTGAGTAGATTTGCATATATGGAGGTAAATCTAACCGGAAAGCGTTGTTACCAATTTTTTCCAATATTTGGAACGGACCATACCGTATAGGTTTCAATTTTTTACCTTCACCTGTCATTCTTTCCTTGCTGATGTGAAGCCAAACTGAATCACCAACTTTGAACTTGTGATCAGTTCTATGTTTATCATGCCTAGCTTTGTACTTAGCCTGGATTTTCTCCAATTGTTCATGGACATACTGATGAACCTGTTGTATTCTCTGCACAAATCTTTTAGCCTTGTCAGAATCACTTGCACTATTAACAACAGTTTCATGTCCATAATATATATCTAATGGAGAATTAGGTAGATATCCATAACAAGTCTCAAATGGAGACTTCAAAGTAGAAGAATGTAAGGCACAATTATAAGCATGTTGCACATAATAAAGATGTTCATCCCACAATTTAGGATGTTTGTTACTATAGCCCCTAAGTAATTGTACCACTGTGCGGTTTACAACCTCTGTTTGACCATCAGTCTGTGGATGAAAAGCAGTGCTCTTTTTCAGTTTTGTGTCCATTAACCCCCACAATGTTGACCAAAATTCCCCAAGAAATCTAGAATCCCGATCAAATATGATTGAAGTAGGTAAACCAAAATGAACCCAAACAAACTGAAAGAATAAATGTGCAGTTCCCTCACCAGTTATTTGTTTAGTACATGGAACCAACACACACATTTTGCTAAATCTGTCCACTACCACATATAAGTAATCATGTTTTTTCCGTGTCATGGGCAAGCCTCCTACAAAGTCCATGGAAACACTTTCCCAAGGCCGTGTTGGAACAGGAAGAGGAGTGTAAAGTCCTAATTTCTTGTTACTTGGCTTGCTTGTGGCACAAAGAACACATCCCTTAATATATCGGTTTACATGTTCATGCATTCTAGGCCAATAGCAATATTTTTGTAAATGTGCAACTGTCTTACTAACACCAAAATGCCCTGAAATAAGAGAAGTATGTGCTTCCCTAATCATATGCACATGCTCATTTTCTGGAATACAAAGTTTTCTAAGAATGATATAACAATCCTTCATGCAAATGATAATCTTTTTCTCCTACTTGTTTCCCACATACTAGATCCTCATACACTTCTCTAAAATCAACATCATTTGCATATTGTTCCTTGTAACTAACATGAGCCAAAGAACTATGCTGCAAAAGGATAGATGCTACTACCACTGGTGGTCTGGATAACATGTCGGCAACCTTGTTTTGAATACCTTTTTTATACCTGATTACAAGATGAAATTGTTGCAAAAATCCCATCCACCTGAAATGTCTAGACTGCTGCAATTTGGTTTGTGTTTGTAAATATTGAAGCAGTTGATGGTCAGTATGGATAATTGTTTCTTTTCCCATTAAATAATGCTTCCATTTTTTAACACTTTGAACCAAAGCATACAACTCTTTATCATAAGTTGGATAGTTTCTTACCGCACTTGTAAAGGTTTCTGAATGGTAACACAATGGTGGTTTGTTCTGCATCAAAACTAACCCCATTGCGTAGTCACTAGCATCCGTTTCAATCTCAAATGAATGTTGTAAATCCAGAAGTGCCAAGATCGGAGTGGTACTTATCTTCTCTTTCAGTGTATCAAATGCTTTTTGTTGTTTTCCTCCCCACTGAAAGACCTGTTTAATACTTGTCAAAGCATGCAAAGGAGATGCAATATATGAGAAGTTAGCAATAAATTTCCTCCAGTACTGAACTGCACCTAGAAAAATTCTAACTTCCGTCACATTTGTGGGTCTAGGCCATTTCACAATAACCTCTATTTTTGCAGGATCAATTTTCAATTCTCCATTTCCTACAATATACCCCAAGTAAATTAAAGATGTTTTTCCAAATTCACATTTTGACATCTTCAAATACAATTTCTCTTTCCTTAGTGCATCTAAGACTTTCTGGATGTGTTTAATATGTTCATCCCATGATTTACTGAAAATAAGAATATCATCTAAGTAGACAATAACAAAATTATCAATGAATGGTCTAAAAATTTCATTCATAACTCTCATGAATGTTGCCGGTGCATTGCACAAACCAAAAGGCATCACTAACCATTCAAACAATCCCTGTTTTGTTTTAAAAGCAGTTTTCCAAACATCACCTTCTGCAATTCTTACTTGGTGATAACCACTTCTTAAGTCTAACTTAGTGAAATAAATTGCATTCCTTAATTGATCCAGTAAATCATCTATTCTAGGAAGAGGGTAACGATTCTTTATAGTAATCTTGTTTAAAGCATGGAAATCAACACACATTCGTCAAGTGCCATCCTTCTTAGGAACCAATATAATTGGTGAACCACATGGGGATGTACTTGGACGAATTATACCTTGAGCCAAAAGTTCCATTACCTGTCTCTTGATTTCCTCGTTCTCTACTACTGACAACCTGTACATTTCGATATTGGGAAGAGGTGCATCCTGAAGCAACTGTATCTCATGTTGAACCCCTCTTTTGGGAGGTAGACCTTGTGGATCCTGAAAAACATCATCAAAATGAGAAACAATTTTTACCAATTCATCCTTATGTTTTAGATCGCAAGTCTCAAAAGCCATCTCATTTTCTTTTTCCTTGGCTTTGACCACCATGAGCACAAAACTTTTGCTTGAGTTTACAAGCCTTTTCATTTGACCTGCAGTTACCAAGGATAGATTATTCTTTTCACGGTGAGCTCGAATAATAAACTCAATTCCATCCTTTACAAGCAAATATTTATTTTCTTCCCTATAGAAAATTGCTTTACGATCATACAAATAAGGACTTCCCAAAACCACCCCACAAATATCCAAAGGAACTACATCCAATTCAACCTCATCAATAAACTTGTCTGTAATGGCAAATCTGAAAGTACAAGTTTTAGTTACCTGCAGTTTTGCATCATCACAAACCCAGCCCAAAGGATAAGGCTTAGGATGTGGTTTAGTTTTGAGTCCTAGTTTCTTAACAACCTCCTCAGAAATTAGATTAGCTTGAGATCCACTATCAAAAAGAGTATCAATTTTCGTATGCTTTGAAATTACTCTAATGTGGAAAATCTCATTTCTTTTCTTATCGACCAGGTATAGTTTGTTTACTAGAAGAAGATGCAACATCTGTAGTGCTATTGTTGGAAATTGAAAGAGTTGATTTACCTTGTAAACCCATAGTTGTGATTTTGGTTTCATCACCTGAATCAGAACCAAGATCATGCACTACGGTGTTTGTTTTCTTTTCTTTTCCTTTCTTAACCATCCATTTAGGCTTCTTTTCAGGATGTAATTTCCAACATTTAGACTCATCATGGTTTTTTTTACAATGATTACAAAATGGTTTTTCATCTTCCTTCTTAACAGTAGAGTTTGTTTTATGCTTACCCTTTCCTTTTCCTTGTTCTTTCGAACCTTTTCCTTCAAATTGCTTGTTCTTTTGATTAAAAGAAGAGAAAGAGGACTCCTTTGTCATTTTCCCTCGTGCTTCCAGATGGGTTGCTTGAACACATACTGCATCAAGATTAGTAGGACCTAAAACAAGTATCATATGCCTTAGATAACTATGCAATCCACCAATATATTTGAGCAGTGTTTCTTCTGTGTTTAGGGAAATTCCCAGAATTAGAGCCCTTTTCCTAAATTCTTGTGTGTATTCTTGAACACTTTGTCCCTTAGTTTGTCTTAATGTTTTCCAATCCATCATAGCTTGTTGCTTATAACCAAGAGGATAAAATTGTTGCCTAAGATTTGAAACAAATTCAGACCAAGAAGTGATTTCTATACCTTTGTTTTCTTCCACTTCCTGAAGCTTACTCTCCCACCAAATGAGTGTTGTTCCACCCATCCGAAGAGTTGCCAGATGAATCTTTGCTTCATCATCAACAATTCTCTGAACCCTGCAATATACTTCTATTTGCTTGACCCAGTTATCCAACTTCTCTGCATTTAGCTCTCCAGTATACATAGGCAATTCAAACTTGATATCTAACTTTAATGAAAGAAAATCAGATTTTAAAGAGTCTCTTTTTGGAATGTCAGAACTAGATCTTTCTTCTTTCTTACCTTCTCTAGTCCCCTTTTCCCTTTGCCTATCTTGGTACATTTCTTCCACCATTTCCTTCATCTGTTGGAAGGATTGATGAAAGTTTTGTTCCACTTCCTCTCGATCCGCCATTGTAGGACTTCGAGATCATCTGGTACCAATTTTGGGATCTCCTTCAACTAATTCTCCTTCACCCTTCTTAGATCAAGACCTTGTTAACATCCAACACACAAATTACAATCCAAAACACGTTAAACTGAACCAAAAATCAGTCAAAACCAGCTCTGATACCAATGATCTGAAAACCAAATTTAACTAGCAATTGTGCACACACATTTTTCTTGCTTTGTGTTGATTTTCAATGTAAAATTTGAGCATTATTTCTTTTTGTATTTTTAATAAAAGAATAAAAACTACAAGTACTGTGCAAATATTGAAAGAAATGAAGAGGATTCACCAGCAATGTGATGCAAGAATTGATAACGGAGTTCGGCGCTTGAGGCCTACGTCTCTGGGTCCGGTTGAATGGGACCGATCTATTAAAATCTTGAAAATAATTCTTTACAAAGAATTCTACAAAATTTTGACCTTCTCACAGTCTTCCTCTATCAAAAATAACAGGGGTTGCTTTTTACATCTCCTCCAAATTCCACTCCTAGCTCAAGTTATGAGCATTACAATAATTTCACACAGTCCCGAATACTATACAAATATGATAAACCTCCTTTTATATTGTTTCCAAACAGCTGGCGCATTGGTTAGGTGCCTATACTTTTGGATGGGAGGTCAGCTATTCCAATCCCCTCCACATCTCCTCCTTCTCCTTAGGCACATTTTAGAGTTTTATCCCACATTGTGGGGGCATGAAAAAAGGAATGCATTTAAAAATGCATGGAGGGCGGTTTTACATTGGCTAAAGAGCCACCTTTATTCTTATGTGGAGGCGCATTTGACTTGGGGTGCATTTCTTGGGGGGCGCATGTTGATATTTTTAGGCACCCAAACAATCCCATCAAATATGTGTGGTATAGTTTAATGCGTGGGAATAGTGTAGATAATGCGTGGAAAGTTGGAATAGATAATGTGTGGAAATGGAAATAGAACATAGGCGTGGAAAGTGCAAATAGATATGTAGGCGTGGATAATTTAAATAATGCATGCCCAAATGTCCCACATGCATGGCGCAAAGGCAATATAGAGAGTTTATATACACAAGTTGGTTTAATGATTAAATGAGAAGGAGGCCAAGGCACCCCTCCATAATCGAGTGTGTCGAACCTGGCTGAGGGCCCCCAGCCAGTAAATAGCGGGGTCCATTTGTCTGAGATCGAGTGTCCAAGACCGGCGTTCCAAAACCCATTTTTTTAGTACGTCACACAATTCATCCACGTGTCGCAATATAATCAAAACACTTGGTGAGCGTGCACACGTCCAACCTGCACAAAACTCCAAATTTTTCCAGTTGCCCAAAAATTTCAGCGGGCTATAACTTTTGCAAACGAGCTCCGTTTCCTACAAACAAGATGTCATCGGAATCGTATAATTTTTCTCCACGCTTTAAAAATGACTGCAACAATTTCTGAGAAGATCTTAGATTGGTGTTTCTCTGTGAGGATCCTCTGGATCATTCCTCCCCACTGAGAAACTTTTGGACCCCAAAAGTCAACCTAATTGGTGAATAGGTGAGGGTATTTCTCCCTCACCTTTCCGGTTTCCATCCATTTTGCCTTGTTCGGATGCATGCCTTTGAACCCAACATGAAGATACTCAATATCACCCCTTCGCGAAGTTCTTACTTTCCTGTCCAAAATGATGTCTTCCTGCAACTCATCAAGATACTCAAGAGAAAAATCATCAATGGAAGGCATAATGTTAGAATCATCATGATCAACAATCATAGGTGGTTCATACAATCTTAAATTCTCAACATTTACAACTGAGTAGATTTGCATATATGGAGGTAAATCTAACTGGAAAGCGTTGTTACCAATTTTTTCCAATATTTGGAATGGACCATACCGTATAGGTTTCAATTTTTTACCTTCACCTGTCAGTCTTTCCTTGCTGATGTGAAGCCAAACTGAATCACCAACTTTGAACTTGTGATCAGTTCTATGTTTATCATGCCTAGCTTTGTACTTAGCCTGGCTTTTCTCCAATTGTTCATGGACATACTGATGAACCTGTTGTATTCTCTGCACAAATATTTTAGCCTTGTCAGAATCACTTGCACCATTAACAACAGTTTCATGTCCATAATATATATCTAATGGAGAATTAGGTAGATATCCATAACAAGTCTCAAATGGAGACTTCAAAGTAGAAGAATGTAAGGCACGATTATAAGCATGTTGCACATAATAAAGATGTTCATCCCACAATTTAGAATGTTTGTTACTATAGCCCCTAAGTAATTGTACCACTGTGTGGTTTACAACCTCTGTTTGACCATCAGTCTGTGGATGAAAAGCAGTGCTCTTTTTCAGTTTTGTGTCCATTAACCCCCACAATGTTGACCAAAATTCCCCAAGAAATCTAGAATCCCGATCAGATATGATTGAAGTAGGTAAACCAAAATGAACCCAAACAAACTGAAAGAATAAATGTGCAGTTCCCTCACCAGTTATTTGTTTAGTACATGGAACCAACACACACATTTTGCTAAATCTGTCCACTACCACATATAAGTAATCATGTTTTTTCCGTGTCATGGGCAAGCCTCCTACAAAGTCCATGGAAACACTTTCCCAAGGCTGTGTTGGAACAGGAAGAGGAGTGTAAAGTCCTAATTTCCTGTTACTTGGCTTGCTTGTGGCACAAAGAACACATCCCTTAATATATCGGTTTACATGTTCATGCATTCTAGGCCAATAGCAATATTTTTGTAAATGTGCAACTATCTTACTAACACCAAAATGCCCTGAAATAAGAGAAGTATGTGCTTCCCTAATCATATGCACACGCTCATTTTCTGGAATACAAAGTTTTCCAGAATGATATAACAATCCTTCATGCAAATGATAATCTTTTTCTCCTACTTGTTTCCCACTTACTAGATCCTCATACACTTCTCTAAAATCAACATCATTTGCATATTGTTCCTTGTAACTAACATGAGCCAAAGAACTATGCTGCAAAAGGATAGATGCTACTACCACTGGTGGTCTGGATAACATGTCGGCAACCTTGTTTTGAATACCTTTTTTATACCTGATTACAAGATGAAATTGTTGCAAAAATCCCATCCACCTGAAATGTCTAGACTGCTGCAATTTGGTTTGTGTTTGTAAATATTGAAGCGGTTGATGGTCAGTATGGATAATTGTTTCTTTTCCCATTAAATAATGCTTCCATTTTTTAACACTTTGAACCAAAGCATACAACTCTTTATCATAAGTTGGATAGTTTCTTACCGCACTTGTAAAGGTTTCTGAATGGTAACACACTGGTCGTTTGTTCTGCATCAAAACTGCCCCCATTGCGTAGTCACTAGCATCCGTCTCAATCTCAAATGAATGTTGTAAATCCGGAAGTGCCAAGATCGGAGCGGGTACTTATCTTCTCTTTCAGTGTATCAAATGCTTTTTGTTGTTTTCCTCCCCACTGAAAGACCTATTTAATACTTGTCAAAGCATGCAAAGGAGATGCAATATATGAGAAGTTAGCAATAAATTTCCTCCAGTACTGAACTGCACCTAGAAAACTTCTAACTTCTGTCACATTTGTGGGTCTAGGCCATTTCACAATAACCTCTATTTTTGCAGGATCAATTTTCAATTCTCCATTTCCTACAATATACCCCAAGTAAATTAAAGATGTTTTTCCAAATTCACATTTTGACATCTTCAAATACAATTTCTCTTTCCTTAGTGCATCTAAGACTTTCTGGATGTGTTTAATATGTTCATCCCATGATTTACTAAAAATAAGAATATCATTTAAGTAGACAATAAGGAAAATATCAATGAATGGTCTAAAAATTTCATTCATAACTCTCATGAATGTTGCCGGTGCATTGTACAAACCAAAAGGCATCACTAACCATTCAAACAATCCCTGTTTCATTTTAAAAGTAGTTTTCCAAACATCACCTTCTGCAATTCTTACTTGGTGATAACCACTTCTTAAGTCTAACTTAGTGAAATAAATTGCATTCCTTAATTGATCCAGTAAATCATCTATTCTAGGAAGAGGGTAACGATTCTTTATAGTAATCTTGTTTAAAGCACGGAAATCAACACACATTCGCCAAGTGCCATCCTTCTTAGGAACCAATATAATTGGTGAACCACATGGGGATGTACTTGGATGAATTATACCTTGAGCCAAAAGTTCCATTACCTGTCTCTTGATTTCCTCGTTCTCTACTACTGACAACCTGTACATTCTGATATTGGGAAGAGGTGCATCCTGAAGCAACTGTATCTCATGTTGAACCCCTCTTTTGGGAGGTAGACCTTGTGGATCCTGAAAAACATCATCAAAATGAGAAACAATTTTTACCAATTCATCCTTATGTTTTAGATCGCAAGTCTCAAAAGCCATTTCATTTTCTTTTTCCTTGGCTTTGACCACCATGAGCACAAAACTTTTGCTTGAGTTTACAAGCCTTTTCATTTGACCTGCAGTTACCAAGGATAGATTATTCTTTTCACGGTGAGCTCGAATAATAAACTCAATTCCATCCTTTACAAGAAAATATTTATTTTCTTCCCTATAGAAAATTGCTTTACGATCATACAAATAAGGACTTCCCAAAACCACCCCACAAATATCCAAAGGAACTACATCCAATTCAACCTCATCAATAAACTTGTCTGTAATGGCAAATCTGAAAGTACAAGTTTTAGTTACCTACAGTTTTGCATCATCACAAACCCAGCCCAAAGGATAAGGCTTAGGATGTGGTTTAGTTTTGAGTCCTAGTTTCTTAACAACCTCCTTAGAAATTAGATTAGCTTGAGATCCACTATCAAAAAGAGTATCAATTTTTGTATGCTTTGAAATTACTCTAATGTGGAAAAGCTCATTTCTTTTCTTATCGTTAGGTATAGTTTGTTTACTAGAAGAAGATGCAACATCTGTAGTGCTATTGTTGGAAATTGAAAGAGTTGATTTACCTTGTAAACCCATAGCTGTGATTTTGGTTTCATCACCTGAATCAGAACCAAGATCATGCACTACGGTGTTTGTTTTCTTTTCTTTTCCTTTCTTAACCATCCATTTAGGCTTCTTTTCAGGATGTAATTTCCAACATTTAGACTCATCATGGTTTTTTTTACAATGATTACAAAATGGTTTTTCATCTTCCTTCTTAATAGTAGAGTTTGTTTTATGCTTACCCTTTCCTTTTCCTTGTTCTTTCGAACCTTTTCCTTCAGATTTCTTGTTCTTCTGATTAAAAGAAGAGAAAGAGGACTCCTTTGTCATTTTCCCTCGTGCTTCCAGATGGGTTGCTTGAACACATACTGCATCAAGATTAGTAGGACCTAAAACAAGTATCATATGCCTTAGATAACTATGCAATCCACCAATATATTTGAGCAGTGTTTCTTCTGTGTTTAGGGAAATTCCCAGAATTAGAGCCCTTTTCCTAAATTCTTGTGTGTATTCTTGAACACTTTGTCCCTTAGTTTGTCTTAATGTTTTCCAATCCATCATAGCTTGTTGCTTATAACCAAGAGGATAAAATTGTTGCCTAAGATTTGAAACAAATTCAGACCAAGAAGTGATTTCTATACCTTTGTTTTCTTCCACTTCCTGAAGCTTACTCTCCCACCAAATGAGTGTTGTTCCACCCATCCGAAGAGTTGCCAGATGAATCTTTGCTTCATCATCAACAATTCTCTGAACCCTGCAATATACTTCTATTTGCTTGACCCAGTTATCCAACTTCTCTGCATTTAGCTCTCCAGTATACATAGGCAATTCAAACTTGATATCTAACTTTAATGAAAGAAAATCAGATTTTAAAGAGTCTCTTTTTGGAATGTCAGAACTAGAGCTTTCTTCTTTCTTACCTTCTCTAGTCCCCTTTTCCCTTTTCCTATCTTGGTACATTTCTTCCACCATTTCCTTCATCTGTTGGAAGGATTGACGAAAGTTTTGTTCCACTTCCTCTCGATCCGCCATTGTAGGACTTCGAGATCGTCTGGTACCAATTTTGGGATCTCCTTCAACTAATTCTCCTTCACCCTTCTTAGATCGAGACCTTGTTAACATCCAACACACAAAACTTGCAATCCAAAACACGTTAAACTGAACCAAAAATCAGTCAAAACCAGCTCTGATACCAATGATCTGAAAACCAAATTTAACTAGCAATTGTGCACACACATTTTTCTTGCTTTGTATTGATTTTCGATATAAAATTTGAGCATTATTTATTTTTGTATTTTTAATAAAAGAATAAAAACTACAAGTACTGTGCAAATATTGAAAGAAATGAAGGGGATTCACTAGCAATGTGATGCAAGAATTGATAACGGAGTTCGGCGCTTGAGGCCTACGTCTCCGGGTCCGGTTGATTGGGACCGATCTATTAAAATATTGAAAATAATTATTTACAAAGAATTCTACAAAATTTTTACCTTCTCACAGTCTTCCTCTGTCAAAAATAATAGGGGTTGCTTTTTACATCTCCTCCAAATTACACTCCTTAGCTCAGGTTATGAGCATTACAATAATTTCTACACAGTCCCGAATGCATATACAAATATGATAATATCACTCCTATTTATATTGTTTGTGCAAACAGCTGGTCACATTGGTTAGGTGCCTATATCCTTTTGGACTGGGAGGTCAGCTGAGTTCCAATCCCCTCCACAGCTCCTCCTTCTCCTTAGGCGCATTTTGGGATAGTTTTATCCCACATTGTGGGGGCGTGAAAACTTATCTAATAGCATTTAAATTATGCACGGTAGGGTGCGCATTTCACATTGGCTAAAGAAGCCACCTTTATTCTATGTGATGGAGGTGCATTGACTATGGGGCACATTTCTTGGGGATGGAGTATTGTTGCAGTATTTTTAGGCACCAAAACAATCCCATCAAATATGCATGGTACAGTTTAAAATAAGGCATGGGATAGTGTAGACTATATGCGTGGAAAATGGAATACATAATGCGTGAAAATTTGGAAATATATAATGCCTGGAAATTGGAAATAAGATTATTAGGTGTGGATAATTTAAATCAATGCATGCCTAAATGTCCCACATGCATGGCGCAATAGACAAATATAGAGAGTTTATATACACAAGTTGGTTTAATGATTAAAAGAGAAGGAGGCCAAGGCACCCCTCCTATAATCAAGTGTGTCGAACTTGGCTGAGGGCCCCCAGCTAGTAAATAGCGGGGTCCATTTGTCCGAGAACGAGTGTCCAAGACCGGCATTCCAAAACCCATTTTTTTAGTACATCACACAATTCGTCCACGTGTCGCAATATAATCGAAACACTTGCCGAGCGTGCACATGTCCAACCTACACAACAACTCCAAATTTTGCCAGTTGCCCAAAATTTTCAGCAGGCTATAACTTTTGCAAACGAGCTCCGTTTCCTGCAAACAAGATGTTGTCGGAGTCGTATAATTTTTCCCCACATTTTAAAAATGACTGCAACAATTTCTAAGAAGATCTTAGATCAGTGTTTCTCTGTGAGGATCCTCTGGATCAGGATGAGGATTGGGATTTCATGGACCGTTCTGGCCTATGGAATATATCACAGATGGGGGATGTGCCCCATAATATGCCTATGTTGAATGTATTATGCGAGAGATGGTGTGTGGATACTTGTTCATTTTAGTTACCTACATAGGAGATGATTGTTACGTTAGAGGATGTATATATGATAATGTGATTGTTGGTTGTTGTAAAGAGATTACAGGTGATGCCATTGGAGGATATGGAGAGACAGATGCATGCTGCTAAATGGTATTTTACGGGGACTCGAGTACCTTCCAAGGCCCATATCATTTTGGATGTTATTTTATGGTCTAGGGTTTTGTGCTTGTGGAATTTCATTGTTGTGGTGATTTCTTCATCTATCGCAGTGGAGGGAGAGGTTTAGGAATCTTATATAAGATGCATGACATATGTCAGCATATAGAGGAGGAGAGTAATAGATATGCATGGTTTTGGTGTGTGTTGGCTCATCTATACAAAGATCTATACTAATTTATTCATAATAAGCATGGTTGTGGGATAGGAGCTACTACGTTATTGCATGTATGGGCTTATAAGCACATAGTAGTGTTCAGGACAGTTGGAGGTCCACGAGGAGATTGAGATAGGCCAGAGATATATGCGAGGATTTGGGTTAATATTTGTGGGTGTAGGATGGACAAATATACCTAAAGGGCACTAATAGATAGGATGGGGCCTGAGGCAGTTACATGGAGGTCATATCTCGACTATAGAGGATGACCTGAGAATGTTGTATATTTTTCGTGTATTCAGAGGACGATGTGATTAGAGGATCGATTCCCAAGTGTTTCCGAGCTTATTTAGGTGTAGAGAGTATCACGATAGTTTTTTATGGCTCAATATGTGCCCCCATAGCCATATATATGGTTGAGATCTATTAGAGCACCTAGGAGGGCTAGAGAAAGACCAGAACCCACAACAGAGCATCTAATACCTTTTAGGTGAGATGAGGTAGACATAGCAATAGAGGTGATAGACACAGACGATGTGGGTTGCACAGAGGAGTGTCATGCATTGTGGGAGGCACATCGATGGGTATTGTTGTTCCCATTGTTTTCAGATGTAGCGAGGTTACCGTAGGGTGGAGTAGGAAAGGGGGAAGCACATGCCCTTAACAATGTGACAACGGCTCTAGTAGAGTGTAAGTATCTATATACAATTATGTCATGTAATTTTTATTGTCTTATCACTTAGTAATGGTTTTATAACATGTTGTGTTATTTTTTTGTAGGTGATGCATATTGGTCCCTGATAGTAAACACATCTATCTGCACATTGACATGGAATGTGCCTACCAACATACTATTAGTGCATAATCACAACACCCTTGAATGCCTGACACCAGATGGGTTGAAAATCTCAATGTTATTATACAACATGAAGCATCTCTCAAAGTGTGGGACCTTGTGAGTTGAGAGAACTCTCTGGATTAAGGTCGGTTCCTATTCCTCTGTCAGGTGCATACAAATATATTGTAGAAGGTCTATTTTTAATCTACTCTATCTTTCCAAGGAGACAGGGTTAAAGAGATGTAAGGAAATAAACCTAAGCTAAGGAGGTGATGCACCAAAGGAATGTTAGACACTCGTTTTGCAATTTATCATAGACCATGAAATGTAATACAAACACTATGCACAAATGACCAAAATGCAATAAGAGATCGGGGAGATAACAATGAATACATGAGCCGGTCAAAAAAACATCCAGAGACATATATATTATTGCTCAGGAGTCGGTAGAGTATATTATAGTGGCCAAGAAGAAAAACTTGCATTACAAACTGAAGGAGAGGTTAGAAAAGCTCCACAAATCCTTATGTGACCAAAATAAGAAGGGAGCGCACAAAACAGAAACGTCCAACCTTTTACAATGAGCCCTGACCCTTCCTTTATAGATTTGGCACAGAGGGAAGAAGGAGAGAGAGAGGTGGGAAACTAGTTCAAAGCTCAACCAATATCATCAATGCCTCCTACAAATCCTCCCCAAATCCATCGTGTCTACATCAATAACTTGTTCAGTGCCTCGAAGGAGGAAGAACAATGGATCAAATCAAATCCGATCTGGTTGTTGGGGAAAATGGATCCTATATTAATGACACAAAGACATTTCTTCATTTTTTCCACCTAACCTCTCCAAAATTAAATTTTGAGATATTAATGGCATAGACGAGGCCGAGATCTTTCCAATGGTACCATATTTGTCAGATTTTGAGCACTGAGTCAAAATATATGCCCATTTGAAATTTCAATCGGGTTCATACAGAAATGGTGACAACTAGTTGTCAAAAGGGTCTCTTGGAAATTGGAGATGTGGAGGGGTGGAGCATGTCTGGGGCTGATTATGGGTTTTGCTTTTGAATTTGTGTCGAGCTGACACGTGGCTTCTTCTACGGCTCACTCAGTTTCCTCATGTTTTTATCTAAGTCCTTTTGATCGGCAGGGCCATACATCTGACCAGGGACATGTAGAGGCTTGGTGCTTGTTTGGGAACCTTACCCAACATTTACTCTTGAATTAATGTCTTCCTGAAACTTGGCTCCCTCCACTATCCTATCTCTACCTTGACTATTCAACCCCAACCTTGTCCCCTTTTTGGACATGGGAAACATGGAGGGTCCGTGCTCATTTGGAAACCCGCTCATAATTTTACCTCTGAATGAGCATCGGGCTGACACATGGAAGCCTCCGCAGGCTCTTAGAATTTTCAACAGCCACTCTTACTTTTTCAGGCCCTGAATATGTGGTGAGTTGGTGCTCATTTGGGGATCACCTTTTGGGTCGTGCTTTGAAGATGTGCTGAGCTAACACATGGCAGTTTTCGCTAGCACCTTTATACTTAGTATTTTTTAGGAATATCTGGTCCTCCCTTTTGACTTTTAAGTATTGACTCTGCCCCTCTTTGGGCCTGGGACACATGGGGGTCTAGCGGTTGTTTAAGTCATCCCTTTCGGATTCAATCTTTCGAGGTACATCATTTGGACATTTGGCAGCGTTCGCTGTCTCCTCCATACTTAGTAATTTTTGGGGCTTGTTCTGAATCATTTGTAGATCCCAAAGACTTTGAACCTTTGTCGTTCCTTCTCCTTTAAGGCTCTGGTTTCTTTGACATTGTATTCTCCTTCCCCAACCCTAATATTCAATTTTAAAGCCCACCTATAATTTGTTTGTTGGATTTGAAGCATGGGTTCGTTCAATGGAGTCGTTTCTTGAATTTCTTCTTACACGAGGTCGTTTGATCTTTTGCGGGCCCTGCCACTCCATTGTAGAGTCCCTCTGATGCCTGATTGTAGGACTTGAATGTGATTTCTCTAATTTCTTGTATGCAGAGTCATGGCTAACTAATTTTATCTGGGGGCAAAATTGGGGTAACAATTTTGCAACTCGCAAGGGAATCTTCCTGCTAGATGAAGAGACCAATAGCCTTGAAGCATCCATTGGGCATAGAGTCAAGAATGATGGCCTAATATTGATCCTACCTCTAATCTACGAGCCTAACTATTTACACTCTCAATTTTCATAAGAAATATTGAAACAAGGCTTTTGAGAGTAGAAAATTATTTTGACTCGAGGCTTTCATTTGCCCCTCAATGGACTATTTTGAAGATGACTTTAGTTGTTTTGTATTTGTTTTACTTTGAAATTTTCAATTTTTACAGGTAACTATGGGTCTTCTTCCATGAATACTAAAAAGGATAGCACGTTCACTTGGAGGCACATTGAACTATGTAATAACGCAACCTGGAGCAATAAGGACCGATGCCACAGTACTTAAGGAAAAAAAATACACTACAACAAAACAACATGCATACGTACTTAGGGAAATTAAAATCCTATGCTAATATTTACTGGGGTGGAAACTTCCTAATCAATAGCAATGTTTTAGATGGATCCCATTCACTGGGATCTATAATTCTTCGCCATCCAATTTAGCCAGCTGGAAGGCATTGCTACTCTTGCACTTTGTGATCATGTAAGGGCCACTCCAGATGACATCAAATTTGGAGTGTTTTCCTAGCTTTTCTCGATCTGCATCCCACTTTAGAACTAAGTCCCCTTCTTGAAAGTTCCTCATTATTTCCTTCTTGTCAAAACTCTTTTTTATCAATGCTTGATCCTTCTCCATGTTCTGCATTGCATGCTCTCTTGCTTCTCCTATCTCCATCAGCACTGCATACCTGATTGTCATGGGTTCAAACTCGGCTAGCTCTAACTATTTCATGAGCTCCAGAGTGGGAAACTCCAATGATATGGTAAATACTACCTCCTTTCTATATACAAGCTTGTATGGGGAGCTACCTAGGGATATTTTGGATGTGATCCTATCAACACATAGAGATGATTTGAGCTTTGTATGCCAAGTCCTCTGATTTTCAACAAGATTTCTTCTAATAATCCTTAATAGGTTTTTATTTGTGGACTCTGCTTGGCCATTACCTTGAGGGTAATAATTTGATGAGGTGTTGAGATACACACCATTCTTCACTGCCCATTCAGTGATACTTGTACCAAGGAATGCTAATGCATTATCTGATATAATAGTGGCAGGGACTCCAAACCTAATGGTTATTCCTTTATAAAAATCCAAGATGTTGGATTCATTTTCTTCTCTTAGTGACATTGCTTCAGTCCACTTGGTGAAATAGTCTGTTGTAGTAAGTATCCATTTGTGGACTTAGCTTGAATTTGGGTTAATCACCCCAATGAAGTCTAGTCCCCATTGTATGAATGGTTGATCCACTGAAATGGGATGAAGGGGTGGGGCTACTAGCTTCTCCTTTCCTGTGAAGAATGAACATTTTTTACACTTCTTGACCCATGAGTAGCATTCCCTAAACACGATAGGCCAATAATAACCAGCTTTCATGATCTTGAGAGTTGTTACTCGAGGGGAAAAGTGACCTCCTACTTCTCCATCATGGAATTCATTAAACACTCTCTCAATCTATCATGTCCCAATGCACCTTGATAGAACACTATTGATATCCGTCTTAAAAAATACACCACCAATAAGCACATATGGGATGGCTTGTAGTCTAAAGTATCTTCTCTTTGCTTTGTTCCATTCTAGAGGGCACAAACCTATTTAAAGGTAATGCACCAAGGCTTAGGTCCAACATGGAGCAGGTGCATCATTAGCTAGTTGTTCTTGATCATTCTATAGAAATGGGACAGCCTCCTTTTCACCCACTGACTCAGCCTAATGCTTGGAGGTAAGTTGTTCACACAGTCCCTTGCCTCTAACCAGTTTGGTCACCTTGATCTCAATGTCATATTCCGTTACCCAGGTGATCCAACCTTCCCTCTTCTCATTCAAAACCTTATTTAAAAGTAAGTCCTTAACACCAGCATGAGATACTAGCAGTTGAATCTTGTTATTTGAGACCAATTGTCTGAACTTCTTTAAGCTCCTAATAACAAGGAAATGTTTTTTAATGAAAGAGAATTTTACCTCGTAGTCTTCCAGACTCTGACTGAAGAAAGCTGTAGGTTGCTCTGAACATTCATTGTTGGGTTGGACCAAGATGGCTAAGATGGTGTCTGACCCTCCAAAAGCATATAACATGAAGTCTTTTGAGAATTTTGGGTTAACAAGAGTTAGAGCCTATGATTGCGAGCTTGATGGCCTCAAAAATCTATTTTCATTTTGTTACCCATTTAAATACAAGACTCTTCTTTAACATCGTTGTTAAAGACTTCACAAGAGTAGTAAAATTAGATATAAACCTGCGAACAAAGTTTATTCTCCCCAATTTCCCTTCATGAGCCAGGAACACACACTTTTTTGGGTTTAATGACACCCCAAACCTTATACATCTGTGAAATACCTATCTAAGGTGAAAGAGATGGTATGCAATATTATTTGAAAAGATAGTGATATCATCTAGGTACACCAAGACTATGTTGTTAATTACGCCTTTAAAAGCCATGTCCATAGCTCGTCGAAATTTTGCTCCAACATTTGATAGTCCAAATGGCATTTTCCTATAAGAATATGTACCCCATTTGGTGGTGAAGGTTGTCTTGAATTGATCTTTTTCTTTCACCATTATCTGGTTATAGCCTAAATACCCATCTAACAATGAAAACCTCTCGGAACCAGCTACAACTTGTAAGATATGTTCCATTGATGGAAGTGGGTTGTGATCCTTAAGTGATGCTCTGTTTAGATCACAAAAGTCCACACACATCCTGATTTCTACATTTTTCTTTCTCACAGGTACCAAGTTAGCAACCTAACTCGAATACTTAATGGGGAAGATGATATTGGCCTCAATTATCTTGTTCAATTCTTTTCTCATGAGAGGCTCAATGTGTGGATTTATTGGCCTTTTCTTCTGTTTGAAATGATTAGCTCCTAGATGCAACTCAGCTCGATGGTGTGTTGTGTCAAATTTGGGTTGAAACCTCTTAAATATTTATAAGTCCAAGCAAAGACATTTGGGAACTCTTGACAGAGTTGAACAAAATCATTATTTTCTTATTGAGTGCTTACCCTACTAGTCTAAAATGTTTTGCCTTCTTCTATAAAAATAGGTTATGAATCTTCACCCTTTACTTGAATATTTTCCTTCTCTTTTCAAAATTGGTCATTTATGTTGAATATTGATTCCAAAGTGACAAGACCCTTTGGTATTTTGTTGGTCCTCCATTGTACCACTTGATCTCCATACTGCTGCTCCAATCTATCTTGATTCCTGGAGGAGAACTCAGCTTCCTCTTGTAGAAATTTGACAATTTGCTGATCATTTTCAAAGACTTGCCAACTTATGTTGTTTTCTAGGACAACTAGCCTTACAACCAACTTGATATGGGGTTGATGCTTATCACTCTTGATATTCTCCACAACATAAAATGTTGCCCCAATTGTTGCGAATCTATCTTCTACTTCATTCTTCTTCCTTGGGATGGATTTAATGTTGAATGCCTCAAAATCTTTAATGAGGTCCCATACCCTGTTCTTGTAACTCTTTAACAGGTTGTTCTTGGTAGAATTTCGTCCTCAGACTTGATTAGCAACTAGCTCACTATCACCAAACACCTGCAAGTTCTTGATTCCACGTTTCCTTGACCAATATAGTCCATGGACCAAAGCCTCATACTCTACTGTGTTTTTTGAATAAGAAAATTGGAAACATAAGGCTAAGTAGTATTTCATACCTTTAGGCGAGACAAGCATAGCTCCTCCTCCGGCTCCTTTCCTACTTCTTGAGCCATCAAAGAATAACTACCATACCTCATCATCATCTTTGCAGTTTGGCTTAATCATGTCGGGAAGAGACTGATTTTCTTCATACAAACAGTAGACTCCTAACTCAGAATCCTCCATCTCTTTATAGGGTTCAAAAGCATGTTTTTTTCCCATTCTTCGAGAGTCAATTCTGGGATACACCCCACCTTGGTATATGTATCATAAGTGTTTGGGAGGTCCTCCAAATTAAAGGATGAACAATTTGCATTGATTGGGCTGGGTACATAAGACTCAATATGGTAATCTACAATGGGTTCATATCTAATTGTGGCCTTATCCCCATACCTTGTTCTAAAAAGCATGTGCGACTAATCAGCAAACAAATAGCCTCCAATCTTAGTAGTGAAGTCTCTCAAAAAACACAATGTAAAATGTGGTGGAAATTATATGACTGATATGTTTTGCAATACAGACACATTAGGGCAAGCATGCAGTGTGAGGCTCAAATCTTTGATGACTATAACAGTTGTCATTGTTATCCCATCCAATTGCACTACCCCTCTGGATATGACTTCATATTGGAGACCCAATTGATCAGCTATTTTTTTGGCATTACAGAACTACTTGCCCCCGAATCAATCATGTAATTATGTACAAATTTTTCCTCAATGATCAACGAAACATAGAATGGAGGAGGCTTTAGATTCTTACCTTGTTTTCCCCCATGGTTTCCTTCAGGCTGAGCTACATTGGTAAGCACTTTCTCTTGCTGGCTAGGGGGCCTATTTGAGCTTGACCAATTGGCCATAATAGTCTGCAATAGATCTCTCTGTCCTGGAATGGCCAATGACTCTCACATTAAAATGTTCACATTTGTCTTCTTCATTTTTTCAATGATATTAAATGAGCTATCCCTCTGTTGCCCCTTCCCTGGTACATTTTTCTCTTGCACATGGGTTTTCACAACTAATGCCTGAGTGGGTTTGGCAGGTTTCTTGGACTGACTCAGCATATTGGGAGTTGCATCTTGAGTGCCAATACCTTGTGGATTAATGGAGGGTTGAGGATTACCTAAGTTAGGTTATTTTCCTTCTCCAATATTTCTCTTTTTGGAACGTGTATTGGCAGCTATACTTTGGGAAGGTGTTTGATTCATCCCACAAAAGTCTTTAGCCTACCAATTGACAAGTATAGTTTCACTTGGAGATGCTTCTCGTTGAACTCCTTGCTGCTGATTTTCTTCTTGACTAGACTCTTGTGACACACCACTATTTTGTATTATCAAGGCCTGGTTTAGTGCACCATTGAAGCACAATGATTGGTTATGGCTGATTGCATGGAAAATACCAATCATATTCTTGGGCCATATTGTTTTGTGTTGGGACCAAGGCCCTTGATGTTGAAGATGTGTTTAGATAATATCACCGGAAAGGCCTAACAGATTGGGGTTATCCTTGGCTTTGGTTTTGATTTACATCCTTAGTTGGTTGCCTATTTTGCTGATATGGGGGTCTAGCCTGATATTGAGCATGAGGCTGATATGGACTAGAACTCTGAGCTTTTTGCCTCTTAATAGTTACTAAATCATTCCCTAGGTTCTATAGTTGTTTCATAACTTCTTGAAGCTCTTTTAAGGCACTATAGGATGAGGTGGAGGCTTCAGCTGATCTTTGATTCCTAGGAGTGGGTATAGGAGCTAGTGTGGGTGTTTAGCTAGTGTTTGGATCTCCTAATCCTAGGTATAGAGGCATGGGAGGCCTAGGAGAAAGCTTACCAGCCTAAATTAGACAATTTTTAGCTCTTATGGAAATGTTATAGGCTGCAGGTAGGGTTGTGCCTCCCATTGATTGAATCATTAAAGCAATATCAGAATTTAGAGCTATAAGAAAGTATAAGAAGGCAACTTCATTTGTGGGCTTTATAGCCACTGGAATCATGTCCCATGCCCTTTGAAATCTGAGGTTGAAATCTATCAACCTATCATTAGGATCCCTCTTGATTGTTGTTAGTTGCTCCAACAAGGACATGTTATCTCCCTTTTCTCCAAACTACTCATGAAGAGCTCTACACAGATGGTCCCAAGTTTGAATAGAGCCTACTGTTAAACTCTTGAGCCATTGTGAAGCTTTACCCTTGAGTGAAGAGGCTAGGAACTTGACTGCAATGTCCATATCAATGATCTCATGGAATACACAGACATTTGCAATGTCTTGAACGTGGTCACTAGGAGAAGTTTGGTTCTCTCTAGTGAAATATGGGGTGCTCTTTAATGCTGCCAATGGGACTGGATTTTGTGCATTAAGGGTGAGTGGGTTGCTACCAATGAAATTGACATAAGGATTTGGATGTGCCATCCTGATAGGCATGATAACACTTGATTGAAATAATGGTGTACTAGGAGGATGTGTTGACAAGGTTCTGTTTCGTGGAGATGGAGTCCTCTGGGCTCTTCTCCCCCTTCTCCTTCTGTCTGGGGACAAGTGTAGATACACAAACAATCCTTCTTCTCTAGTTATTGACCTTGTTTGTAATCTTCTTATGAACTTGGCAAGCTTGGGCTACTGAAACTAGTGGATTTTGTCCCTTTTGAAGTTGTCAGATGTGTAGTTTCAAAGCTTCTTAAAAGCTAGAACTTGCAATAAGTGCACATTAATCTTGCTGCAATAAAAAATGAATACTTCTTGTCCCACCGGGCGTGCCAAAACTGTTAGTGCAGAATCACAACACCTCTAAATTCCTAACACCATATGGGTTTAGACTCTCAATGTGATTGCACAATGTGGAGCATCTCTCAAAGTGTGGGACCTTGTGATTTGAGAGAGCTCTCCGGATTAAGGTCGGTTCCTATTTCTTTGTTCAGGTGCATACAAATATATTGCAAAGGGTCTATTTTTAATCTACTCTATCTTTCGAAGGAGACAGAGTTAAAGAGATGCAAGGAAATAAACCTAAGCTAAGGAGGTGATGCAAAAAAGGAATGTTAGACACTCATTTTTCAATTTAACACAGACCATGAAATGTAATACAAACACTATGCACAGATGACCAAAATACAATAAGAGATCAGGGAGATAACAACGACTACATGAGAGGGTCAAAAAAACATCCACATAAATATATATTATTGCTCAAGAGTTGGTACAGTATATTACAATGGACAAGAAGCAAAACTTACATTACAACCTGAAGGAGAGGTTACAAAAGATCCACAAATCCCTATGTGAACAAAAGAAGAAGGGAGGGTGCAAAACAAAAACATCCAACCTTTTACAATGAGCCCTGACCCTTCCTTTATAGATTCGGCACAGAGGGAAGGAGAAAGAGAGGTAGGAAACTAGTTCAAAGCTCAACACCTATAATCAATGCCTCCTGTAAATCCACCCTAAATCTGTCATGTCTACATTAATTACTTGTTCGACACCTCGAATGAGGAAGAACAGTAGATCAGATTGAATCTGATCTAGTTGTTGGGGAAAATGGATCCCGTATTAATTGCATGAAGACGTTTCTTCATTTTTTCCACCTAACCTATCCAAAATTAAAGTTTCAAATCTTCATGGTGTAGACAAGGCTGAGATCTTTCCAATAGTGCCAAATTTGTCATATTTTCAGCATTGAGTCAAAAGATTTACCCATTTGAAATTTGATTTAGGTTCGTACAGAAATGGCGGCAACCAGTTGTCAAAAGGGTCTTTAGAAATTGGACATGTGGAGGGCTAATGCATGTCTAGGGACTACGTATGGGTCTTTCTTTTGAAGTTATGTCGGGTTGACATATGGCTTCTTCCGTGGCTCCCTCAGTTTCCTCATGTTTTTGGCTAAGTCCTTTTACTCGACGGGGCCATACATCTAACCAGGGACATGTGGAGGCTTGGCGCTTGTTTGGGAACCTTCCCCAAATTTTACTCTTGAATTAGCATCGTGCTGACACTTGGCTTCCTCCACCAGCCTATCTCTACTTTGACTATTCAACCCTGACCCTGACCCCTTTTTGGACTTAGGACACGTGGAGGGTCCGCTCTCATTTGGAAACCCACTCATAATTTTACCTCTGAAGGAGCGTGGGGCTGACATGTGGAAGCCTTCGTAGGATCTTGGTATTTTCAACGGCCGCTCTTACTTTTTTGAGCCCTAAATACGTGGTCAGCTGGCACTCGTTTGGGGATCACCTTTTGGGTCGTGCTTTGAAGATGCGTTGAGCTGACGCATGGAAGTTTTTGCTAGCACCTTTATACTTAGTATTTTCTAGGCCCACCCAGTCCACATTTTTGACTTTTAACTATTGGCCCTACCCCTCTTTGGGCCCGGGAAACATGGGCTTCTAGTGCTTGTTTGATTCTTCCCTTTTAGATTCAATCTTTGGATGTGCGTCGTTTGGACATTTGGTAGCATCCACTATATCTTCCATACTTAGTCATTTTTGGGGCTCGTTCTGAACCATTTACAGAGCTTGAAGACTTCGAACCTTTGTTGTTCCTTCTCCCTTGAGGCTCTGGATTCTTTGACACTGTCTTCTCCTTCCCCGAACCTATTATTCCATTTTAGATCCCTCCTGTAATTTGTTTGCCGGATTTGAAGCATGGGTTCATTCAACGGAGCCGTTTCTTGAATTTCTTCTTGCACGAGGTCATTTGATCTATTACAGGCCCTTTCACTCCATTATAGAGTAACCTCTATTACCTGATTATAGGATTTGAATGTTATTTCTCTGGTTTCTTCTGTGTGGGGTTGTGGCTGACCAGTTTTATCGGGGGGAAAATTGGGATAACACATACTTAGTGGAGGGATAATTGAGTGAGTGGATGATATAGTGGGTGAGCATGCCCATTTATTTGAGCCTGTGGTTAGAGCCGCAATGACATGCAATGTATTACTAAGTGAGAGGGATGAGGCAAATGAGGAGACTTGACGAGGCTGAGAGGCTTTAGATGGTGTTCCTTTAGCACAGGATATATTTGCACGATACATGGACTTACAGTGTCAGTTATCAAAGTAGTCTACGGAGAACACCTTATTATGTAGATAATGGAGAGGTATAAAAGTCACGAATAGTGGCACAGAGTTAGTGGTGAGGCATCTAGTTCTAGGGCTCTCGCAGTACCCAAGAGTGATGATGATGATGAGGTGTAATTAATATTATTGTATATGATGTATGGGAAGTTTCCCAAAAGTGATAATTGTATTCGCTATATATTTATGGAAACATATGATTTATAAATGATGAGATTAGTTTGTTGTGTATCGATGTTGTAATGTGATCGATAATGTATGATTAGGTGATTAGTGTTGGAATATATGTGATTTTGTAGTATAATGTTAATGTTTATGAAATGTATTTTGTAAGGCGTAGTTAGTATAATGATGATATTAGAATGAATGTAAAAAGAGATGATGTATGATGATCGATCAAACGTGTTGTGATGAATTTACATTGTGATAATGTAATGTAATCATAATATGTGAGTGAAAAATGAAGGGGGAGAAATAGTCGATGCCCCCAGCATATGGACAATTAGGTTTATGTAATTAAGACCCCTCATCACTCAAGAATGAACCACATAAACAAGAGTGCATCATCGGGAAATGAGTGAGTGCAATAGATGAATGAATAAGCACATGATGAAATTTTCTTAGAGAAAAAGCCCTCAACAGCCTTATAAGAACCATATGAATAGAAATGTTTCATTGGGGGGTAAGGTTATAGTAATCACCTACCAAAGACCAAGGCGGCGCGAAGCGGTGGAAGCATGTGGGATGGAAACAATATGAGTGTATAAACCAAACTGAATGTCATATGGAGGTGCAGTGGTATGCGCGAAAGTGGTGGGATTTGAAATCCAATGTGAAGGAGCAACATGATGCAATGGATAGCGTGAATTCAATGGAGGAGATAGATGGAGTGAATGTGATGGATGAGATGGATGAAATGAATGCAATGGATGTGATTATGTAATGATGTATGGATGTAGTGGAGAGTGCGCGTGAGTAAAAAATTATGGTGGTGGACATACCATGGTCTGAGCACCAAACAAAGGAGATGACTCAACTATAGTAGAAACTCTCTAATGAGGTAGAGGAGAGATGGATCGCTCACGTGAGCGAGAGCTAAAAGAGATGATGCCCTTATCCTCTAATTGTTGTAATCTATCATGAAGGGAAAGATAGTCATTGTCCCTATGGCGATTTATGTAATGATAATTACAATAAGTTTTATCATGATGACGTTGTATCTTGTGTTGTGGGTGAAAATAATTGGATGGTAAGAGAATTAGGCACTTTTCAAGAAAGAAAAACAACACATCATGGGGTCTAGCATGACTAGAGAAATCTAATGGCTCACGTGACATACATGGATTAGAAGGAGAAGTAGCTTGTCGCAGAGGAGGAGAATAAGTACATTGTGGTGGTGAAGTAGGTTGACCTTGCTTTCCTTACTTGTGAGGCACAGGTGGACACTGTTTAGGACACTCAACTAATTTTTACGAAGGAGGACTAGATGATATAACAGAAGTAGATATATGTGGAGGATCAATAAAATTTGTAGAAAGAATATCTTTCTCTAGATCGATAACTTTATGGCATAGAATAATGCATGAATCACATGTATCATAATATAATTTTTGCTTAAGTGTGGGTATTAGACCTTGACATAAAATTAATCACTTCTCAAGTTCTATAGGTTGGAATATTAGTTGATGGATACAAGCATTGAACCATAAGAAATAATCCTTGATAGGTTCAGAGGAGCCCTGATGTAAAGTAGGTAAGTGGCCATAAGTAACTTTTGGGCCATTGTTGATGGTAAACCAACAGAGAAAAACATCCTCCATGTCATAGAATGTACTAATGGACCCAAATGGAAGATGAGTGTACCATTGTAATTCCTCATCAATAAGACTATATTGAAAGGTCTTAAGTAATAAGCTATCATTAGAATAAGAGGTTATAAGCATGCGGTAATGTAGGAGTTGAACATGAGGGTTACTAGTACCATCAAAGCAAGTGAATGTGGGCATGATAAAGTCCTTAGGAAATGTAGAATTATGAATCTTCTTAGGGACATAGTTATTGTGTAATGAATTATTATCAATAGAAGCATAGTAATCCCTACTTTCTAGAGTGAGTGATTGGACATGATATTGAATTGACCTATGACATGCATGAGAGAAAGGATATCTTATGATGGAAGAGTGGAAGATGGAAATAATGTATTAAGAGGTTGTGGTTTTCCATTATGAGTGATCAAGAATGTCTCGATCCTTGTCACGTGATTGTTGTAGTATTTTCACTTATGTTTATATGAACATGCAATGAAGATCTACCTATAAAGCCCCATACAAAGCATCAAATTCCTAAAAAAGAAAGATTCATATGAAGGGGTCAGACTAACTTTAGCTTCCATGATGGTGGACTTACAACTAAGTGTTGCACTACATTCCAGACCCAATGTAGTTTTGTGTGCTTGTGTGTGAAATTATGTTTTTAGGGTGCCCTAGCATCAATGACGCAGAGATAAGGCAAATAACTAGATGTAAAATGAAAATTGTGGTTGGAATAGAATGAATACAAACTTTCCTATGTAATGTGTGTGATGCAATGGTGCCCAAATTCAGTCCCTTGTCTTAGTAGATAGTTCTCCCTTGATAGTAAATATTCCACCCATAAGATAGTAGGTATTTTATGTTTATATAGGGATATCTTGCTCAAATTTCAACACTAATGACCCGACATGCCAACTACTACCTAATGGAATAAGAGGGTAAATTATAAAGACCGACCCTGAAACTCTAAACTAGATGCAAGTGCTTCCGGGACCATGGTGCCTAAAATCATAGATTGAGGCACCCACGGGTGCCCTAGTACTACCCTAGGCACCCTAGTGAAATACTGTAGATGAAAAATGACCAAATAATGACACATGAGACTCCCTGAAAGACAACCAGAACTATGCAAGACAAATGATGATGATGACGAACTACCTAACGACATGACTAGGGGATAGGTCATTAGTGAATAATTTTCTTACGCAAGATCCATATAAAATATAACGTATTTGGCGGTACAATAGTAATAGCAAGTGCGTGATTTTATGAATATAACATTAGAAATATGCAGAGAAACCAACCTTCTCTGGAGGTTTTTCTCAAAGTAGCAAGTCCCACAACTTGAGAGAGAATCCCATGTTACCCAAAAACACTGATTGCTTATCATCCATTTGTGACAAATCAGAGGGTGTTATTTTTTTTATGATAACAAGTACAATAAAGAAAATAATACTATAATAAACATATAATTATGGAAATATTGTGTCATAGAAATTCCCCATCCATAAGTGTAGAATATATATTATATAGATTTTAACTATTCTAAAACAATGTCAATACAAGACCAAACCAACAATATAAATGTAATAAGAACAACAATAAATGAGATTAAACTATGGTGTGATTGCTACAAAAATCGTAGGCACCTTGAACAATGTTGCACCAACTAGTATTCCTAATAAGATCATAAAATGTAGGAAAATAAAGGAGAGTTGTGTTGGTGATTAAACAACCTGTTAAAATGGAAAACGTAATTTTTGAGACATGAACACATAACTTGTACATAAAAATGTGATTTACACAACGATGCTAAACGAAATAATGATCATATAACTTTGACAATGAATTATATACCTACATGTTAAATTCCCTTTGAATGTATAACGTTATGAAATAGAACCTAATTACAAAAAAAAATAAAAAAATCTTAGAAACGTTGTGTCGTAGAATGTGCCTAATCATGATGTTCCTAGTATGTGTAATTGTTCGTTGAGGAAGTATGACATTATAGTGCATATAATGTTCTCCTGTCGTACATGTGTGAGTCCATGTTGGTATAAATGTCTTGTGTGATGTATGTTATCCTATGTGATCCTATGTGGTGTCGTATATCAAGAAATGAAAGTAAAAAAAAATTCCAGTATTTTTGTTATTGTATTAGTGTGTCAAAATTGTGAGCATGACACATCCTATATATTGTTTTGCACATTACATTTACACATAATGTTTGTAAGTAATAAACAAGTAGTTACTGTATTGGACACAGACACTTTCTATTTGTCCATGAAATATATATATATATATATATATATATATATATATATATTACTAATAAACAAATTGTAAACTCTCGGGAAATTGTTACAACTAACCAAAAATAAGAAAATTATTTATTTTAAAATTCAAAAAAAATTATTGACATTAACATTAGCGTAAATATTATAATTAACATGGTGATAGTAAAATATACCAATATTGTCAATCATATTTGTCCCTTTTTTTTATTATCTCTTTTCCTTTTACTATTAAAACCTACTTTCTATTATATTATGAACAAAATAATACAAGGTGTTACATAGTAAGGGGCAACTGACAGTGGTCACAGCCTAAAAAATGAACATTCAAACGCCACAAGAGTAGATAAAGCCATGCCACATAGGTAACAAAAAATGGCCATCAGGCGACAACAAGGAACTATAACAAAAACTATATCATAACATAATTAGGCACATGGAGCAACTACGCCTAGAGGAAGAGGCAGATCATCCTGTGACGAAAGGAAGCTGAGAGAGCATGACTTGTCAAAAGGGGGGTTGAGCAGTCGATCTTCTTGATCATGCATATGGACACTAAGAGGGACCATGATTCCCCACCTTGAGGGTGGTAAGCCACCAAACTACGGCACCCCACCAAGTGGAGAGCCCTAATTATAGGAGTTGACCACTATTTTTCCATGAGCCGATGGGATCTAGCCAGGTCCAAAGGAAGATGGTCCTAGGCGAGATGGCAGAAGAGATGGTGGAGCACTTCTGGAGTGGCTGCGAGATCTTTTGTGACATATTAGAGGCGGCGGAGGAGGCGCAGAAAGTCCATCATCATTTAGGAGGACATGGCTCATGCTACATTGTGTGGTATATGGTGTGTTGACCCAGTGGTCAAGTAGATGTTGGAGATGACCAAACTCATGTGCCACCTTCTGCATTTGTGCCCGAATTTGCATGGAAACAGAAGACAATATATCCACCTTTTCATTAATGGTTAATTCTATTATAAGATCACAATGCTGAAACAATGCAATATTTATAGCTTTCCAAAGTTGGAGTAGAATAACAACGCAAAAAAACTGCCAAAGTGAAGCAATATAAGAGGGAAAATTAGCATAATCATCAAACAAAATAACTTTCCAATTGAAAAACTCAAGGTGGTAAGGCCGAAAAAGAGAATGAATCCAACTCCAAGCATTCTGTGCAAGTAGACTAAACTAGAAAACATGTTTGAAATACTCTGGGTGACCACAACAAAGGAAAACATGGTTGGCAATACCAATGCGACTTAATGTTTCCCCTAATGGGAGCCCTTGATAAATGAGACACCAAAGAAAAAAATTAAGTTTCGGCTCAAAAAAAGGATTCGAGGCCTTGTGAAGATGCTTTAACCAAGTGAAGGGATAAGATTGCAAAGACCATCTGGAATTAAGCTTATCTAAAGCATGTGAGATAGGCGAGAGAAGGGAGTAGATGACTCCAGAATTATACTGTAACAAGGGGATATCCACATTCCATCTCCAATCCTTCCACTAAGCATGGGGTGGTTGAAGGCCTAGTTTGTGCAACATAACATCTGAAATGAAAGACTAAATTTCTAGAATTGAGGGAAAATCTTAATTGAAAAGATGGAACTTATGTTTCAGCGCATGCCAGGAGAGTCAATCTCTGCGAGAAACCAGGTCCTAAATAATGGAGATGCCTTTTCGATCCAGCTCCACCACCTTAATGTTCAGCATTTCCTCTAGCGGAAGATTTTCTGAAGAAAAAATTGACAACCACCAAATATTATGCTTGTTGAAGGAAAGACCGGTTCTGAAACCAGCACCAACCCACCGCATCAGACTCTTAACCACCTCAAAATCTTTTCAAATACTTTTAACTAAAAAGGTACCAAATATTTTAACCGAAACTCTTGTAATTATTAAATTTTTAAACCCTATATTTTTCCAGCATTTTTTACCATAGGGCGCTCCAGAAGAGATACAATGTCATACAAGAATCTTCTAGGCTGAAAAGGTTCGAGCATATTTTCATATAATAAACAAATAACCTTATGTTATATTTCATTTATCTGGGATTACAAAATATATAGGATACGTTGCTACTTTATTCAAGGAGAGTGAATCTCCATAAACAACTCTATAATAATATATGTGAGTTGTTATAACTCACATAACAAACATTTTTATATGAGTTGTTTAACTCGTATTAATTTTTACTATATACGTGAGTAAATCTCATGTTATTACAATCCACACATAATTAATAATGTCACCACTATAAATTCTTAACATTCACCCCCTTAGTGTGAACATTATTAATCTCTGACTTCACGCCTTTAATGCGAATACAAGGAAAAATCATATTCGAAGAAGTTGAAACACCTCCTAAAAGCACTGCTTAGACCAGGTACAAACTCCATAGACTATCTCTTTACCCTCATAAAGGTGTAGTTTTGAGCTGAATTATGCAGGAATACTCCCTTCCTCTTTGGGTTCCTATGGGACTTTCCCTTCCTCCTTGGGCGCACGAATTATGGATCTCCAAGATCCATAAGCTTCACACTAGCTGGATAATCATCCCTTGAGTCTAGCTTGAAATCTTCTCCCACTCCCCAAGCGAGTTTTTTGAAAATGTGAATCTTCCTCAAAATTCTGGAAAGGGGTTTATTCAACACACTACACCACAGGAACACTGAAAATAGAATCATACTGAAACACACACAACAGAAAAAAAAATATCACCAAATTATCTATGCAGCCTCGTCGTTGGTGACTAACGAGAGGTTGTTGAATGACCTCCAACCTCTGATGCCTCCATCCTCTAGTAGATATGTTGCTAACTCAGTGGATTTTGATGATGAAACACAATTACAAACATGGACATCGGATTACACTGAAAATGCGTTCGTAAGGTAATTTTTTAAATATTCTTCAGACTTTTGACAAGACACTTAACACACAAAATGACTCATAATGAGACTCTTGATAATAAGGACATGATAACATACACTAACATGACTCAAGATTTCCATATACAACTCTTATAGACCTTTTACTAATAAAACAAAATATTTATAAGACCTAGGCTACATGTTTAAACATTACGAATTTTAAAAGGATTGACTAGACATCTATGACATAGAGACCAAAGTCTAAACTAAACAATAACAATGTTGTAAACACATCGAGTATAAAATGAGACTCAACGTGATTTTGAGAAGAATTTCAAATGAAATAAATATGACACAAAATATAAAAGTTATAAATAGACTCAACATCTAAACATGACCTTGACTTACACTCGATAGATATGAATACCTAGATAATGAACTGAGCACAAATATAACAAGGCTGGTGAGTTGAAGAACGAAAGAAAAGAGTAGACTTTTGGGTGAGAACAACACGTGGATGTTCCTTCCAATGCATGCATCTGTCAATTGCACTTCCGTGTTCACAATATGAATAGAGAGGCACATTTTAACATCCAGAGCTTATAGAACATATTGAAACCATGATCCGAGGAAAGAGATTCGGCGCAGATCCATACGTACTTTGCTGAAAACCATATGTCATGCTAAATAATGAGCTATCGTTTGTCCCATTGTGTGCAGAAAACTAGCCCAAGCAACCTGAACACGTCGAGCCTTTGAATGGTGGAGACAACCTGCAGGAGGGTAAGCCGCGGGCTGGGCAGAAAGATCAAGGTGAATGTTCTTCCTATATCAAAGATAGCCATGAGCCACCAAATAGAAGGTCAGAGGATACTGATTCACAATTATGTAGAAAAACGAACGGATTCGTAGCAGTCTTATCTATTGACAAGTTGTACAAATTATGCAATGAATAAGCGCCGACGTGGTTATTAAGGAGAGATTGACACTGATGGAGATTCCATTTATTGAAGCAACTCAGAATATGCATGCGGCATGGCGGGGATCAGATATACATACTACCAATCCCCAAATGTAATTTATTTGACCGATCTGAATATTACAGGGATGAGAATGGAGATATGGCAGTACTGAGCAGAGAGAAGAACAAGCGGCATAAGCATGGGATATACACACATGGATACAACAAAACGAACTCCAAAGGTTGCTGCTAAAACTCTATCTTAATAACTCTTGATCAAGAATCCAAGAGGTTTGACCTTTTTCCTACATAAATCAATACAAAAATGCAAACAACTACCCTCAGAATTGTTCTCAATTTTATTTTATCATTCTTGGGAGCGAATTTCAAAACAACTGCCCCCTTTCTCATATCATTCTAAATTCTCCATCACACAAGCCTAGAAATCTCTCAGATAATCAATGCTCTTAGAACTCCTGCTCTAATACGAGATGAAAAGATTCGAGCATATTTTCATATAATAAACAAATAACCTTATGTTATATTTCATTTATCCCGGATTACAAAATATATAGGAGAAGTTGTTACTATATTCAAGGAGAGTGAATCTCCATACACAACTCCTATAAAATCTCTATAATAATATATGTGAGTTGTTATAACTCACACAACAAATATTGTTATATGAGTTGTTTAACTCATGTTAATTGTTATATGAGTTGTTATACGTGAGTAAATCTCACATTATTACAATCCACAAATAATTAATAATGTCGCCACTATAAATTCCTAAGACAGGGTTGGTTTCCCTGGATGCAACAAACAACCCATTTAGCACAGAGAGAAACACTTTGCCTATACACATCAACAATGCCCATGCCACCTTGCTCCCATGGAAGCATGCAAATGTCTCATGCACCTATGTGAAAACCACCCTGCTTGTAGCTTGACTAGAGAAAGTCTCGCAAAATCTTAGCCAGCTTATCGAAAGAATCCCATGATGGACACCAACACACCACATAATAGACCTCAGGTGCCGCAAGAATTTTGGTACAAACCTGGAACTTCTCAGCCAAAGACAAGGGTCGAGAGATCCATTTTTGCACTTTCTGCTCAACTCAATCAACCGCAAATTGCCACAATATGGAGGATTTGCTGTCAAAATCAAAACGAATCCCCAAGAAACAAAATCTTTCTCCTCTCTAAATCCATTTCCAAGGATAAGTCATCAAATAGTTGGGCATGGGCCAAGAACTTTGATGGAACCCCAATGACTTGGCGAGCTAAAGCTTGGATCCAGAAGCTTTGCAGAAAACATCAAGGCAAGAAAACATCTCCGGAAGATTTTGTTCCGATTCAACATCTAGTCAGCACAACCCAGACACCATTCAATCAACAACCCATACCAATTCCTAAGGTTGATCCCAAGGCAGATACAATCCATACGAAGGAAAATAAATTAGAGGAAAGGACGTGAGGAGGTGGCAAGCATTTAATGCATCGCTTTAATTTTCGATGTCTGATTCCATGGATTAAACAAGCTCAACAAAAAATTTAAGCACCAAAAATTTGCATATGCATATGCATGTATAAACAAACATATGCAAAGACACACACACACACATTCATTCACTAACCAGCAAATTCAAGAGTATGGACAACTTTGCATCTTCGTTCTGTGGTATACACACAGTGTGTATACCACATACAACACCACCATATGATAATACAAAGGTACGAGTATGTGATAGGGTAAGTGCACCAATCTGGGGGGCCAAAAAGGGGTCTTAAGTGGATGCATTTTCTGAAAAAAAAAAAAAAAAAAAAAAAAAAAACTTCAACTTGTATGAGTTTTTAGAAATAGTTACACTCAAAATTGGAAGATTTTGTAGAAATATGAATCGTAGCATTTTCAGTCTAGTTTCTAAGATACTAAATTTTATTGAAAACGGATAAGTTTAAATGGGTCAAACAACTAAAATACCAACAGATGCTCCTGTTTTTGTTAAAAAAACATAATAGAGTGACTTTCGTGCCCCTAACCATTTTTTGAGCACCATTTAGTATTTTTGAAAACCCTTCAGTAGAAAGATATCTAGGAGCATCTGTTGGTATTTTAGTGAATATTTTTTTTAGTGAATATTTTTCTTAGATTTTTTTAGTGAATATTTTTCTATTTATGATTTTTCTAGTACAAAAATTTTATGTTTTGAAAAATAACGGAGCTCCGACCATCCCCCCCCCCCCCCCCCCCAACTACCTCGAAAATTATCAAAAATTAGATTTTTTTTTTTGAATATGAATAGTATTTTTAGAAAGAAGAGACTTTGCTTTACGTCATGGTATAATTTTTTTTAAATGAATCGATTGTTTTATTTTGATTTATCATAGAGGAAGTGTCATTTTTTACATTTTCTTGTAAAAACTCGTTGTTTGTTGTGTTTGTGCAGGTCCATGCCTCAGGCTTGGGGATCCAAACCGAATCCCAAGCCTTGAGGCATGGCTTGGGAAAAGAGAAATGGCAAAACACGTACGCGTTACAAAATGCGTACACGTTCTGTGTAGTATAAACATAACGTTTCTGTGTAGTATAAACATTATGTATGCTTTTGACATGCTTCTATTTACATAAATAAATTTAAAGTATAAGAAATAATATACTTTATTATTTCTTATACTTTAAATTTATTTATGTAAATATAAGAAATTAGGGTCACTCTGCACCTTATGGAATTAGCCTCACGGCTCCATGAGTCATGGTTTAGGAGATAGTTTTTTAAAGTATAATCTGGTCAGTACATAGGTAATTTTTCAGGATTTCAACATTCAACCTAAATATTTTAGCATTTAACTTCTACAATAAAAACCCTAAACCATACGCCATAAACCTAAAAACTAAACAATAAACCTTGAGCCCTAAACCCTAAACCCTAATGTGATGCCCACTTCCCTACGACACTTAGTTGATTACCGTTTTGAGTTATGCAGACCTTAGATATGGACATGATTTATACTTATGTTGATTAGCATGATGTTTTGTGACTAGATGCATTCGGATTATGATTGGATTTTATTTTCAGTATGATCTACACTGACTCATGGACAGACTATTGGATTCTGATATTATTTTTATATGGATATATTGCATGTGTTCTAACATTGGATTTCTTCGCCATGTTGAATAGAATGTAGTTGTTGAATTTACATTACTATGATTTTGGATAATGATGAAATGCAAAATTAAGTTGTGATTTAGACCTAGAATAATGGATAATTGAATTATGTTTAGATGTTAATAAATTTCATGCATATGATTACTTGGATATTTTGACATGGCCGCAAGGCCGAAGAGGGTATTTTGCATTTTTTTGCAGGAAACACAGCATGATCACAACCATGAGGGGGATTGGGGACCAAACACAACAGAATGTCGGGTGGTTACAACATTGGTCGTCAAGGCAACTTGTAAACTGTATTGTGTTAGCTTGTTCTTGTATGTGTTGAGAAAATTTCCATGAGGGGGAAATTTTCCTAATGTGACCATGGGGTTGAGAAATTTATTTAATTGTTTTACTTACTTTAGTAGGTGATTTCTTTTGTGATGTCTTTCTTTTATTATTTTTGTTAAGGGTGTTTAAATTAATGTAATATCTTGTTTTAGTTTGTAAGATTTGGGGGAAATCAAGTGGGTGTAATAAATTTGATTGTTGGCTCCTTGAGCCTTGTGTGTCCTCTTGTATTGAATGCTTGGTTTTGAGTGTTGACCACTCCATGCTCTTAGAATCTCGAATTTGAGATTGAGTGCATTTTTAGGGGACTTGTGGGACAAGTTAAACTTGTCCCACACTTCCCAAAACCCCTTACCAACCATGTCTATGGGTTGGGAATCCAAAAAGGGGGCTATTTATTGTTTTGGGAAGGGAAATATGACTTTGGAGTGCATTTTCCTCATTTTGCATTTAATTGTGCCTTAAGGCACATGGGAAAGGGTTGAATGTGGAAGAGGGTTGTCATTCAACCCAACCACCCATTTATGGTGTTTGGGGATTTGAGTTGACCTTGGGAGATGGTTTGAGGATGTGTGATGTGGCATCCTACATGGAGCCACATCACCCTCACCCTTACCTTTGACCTATTTATTGAAACTTCCTCTCTTGTGGAGGGGGTTGGAGCTTTGTTTTTGTGTTGTTGAAGAGTTCTTTGTTTTTGAGAGAGGAATTTGGGAGAAAGAGATAGAGAGAGTTTTTGGACTTGCATGCTTGGATTGATTTGGGAAGGAGCTTGGACAAGTTTCTTGGTTTAGGCTTCTCCAATGGAGAGGTAGGGAACCCTCTCCTTTGTTTTTTTGCTTTCATATTAATATTGCTTCTATGCTAAAAATTGTGAAAAAGAAATGCATGTTTACTTTGGTGAAATTGTGCAAAAATGGTTTGAATGTTTGTGGTGTAGTATAGGAGAGGTCTATGGGAATAATCATGAGGGAGGCAAAAGAGTAGATTAGGATATTGTGGAGGGAGTTTGAGAGGGATGCCCATCTTGGGTAGGAATGTTTACATTCTACCTTGTCTTTGAGGGAGCCATAAGAGGAGGGAGGCATAAGAGTATGGGAGGAATAAGGGGTACTTGAGGGAGGCATAAGAGTCATAGGGGCTTGTGTATATTGTGGAGGGTTTTGGATGCGCATCTCATCTCATTTGGGAGGCATAAGGGAAACATTCCCATAGTCCCTTCTCTTGTTGGCTTGGATGCAAGCCTTGTTGTGTAATGTTTGATGTTATTGTGTGTCTCTTTGTTCTTCTATTTAGCTTGAATGTTGTGAAGAACTTGTATTGTGGAAGCATGTATTGTTGCCTTGAGTTGGAGACCATCCTTCATTGTGTTGTATTTGGGGCTCGGGGGTCAATGGAGGAGATTGCTTCTCTTCTCCATTGAGATTTGGTTGGGAGGAGAGTGTTGCCTCTCCCCCTATCTTGGTTGTGATTTGGAATACTTGGAACTTGGAGCATTGATGAAGGACACCTTAGAGCACAAGAACCTTGTTGTTGACAATGTAAAAACATCATGTATTTACCCACCTTGAGTGGAGGAAAAATGTAATATTGTTTGCTTTCTTTAGCTTCCATTATTGCAAATTTGTTTTTTACATGAAGTAGGACATGTTGTAAAAGATTTGAAGGAAAAGTTGAATTGAAATGATAGTATTTCTTACTCTATAAATTGATTGGAAATGTTGTTGAATTCTTGTGGAATGTTGGAAAGAAAGTGCAAAAGGAAATATATTAAAATTTTGTTTGAAGTACTTGGAAGTAATATGTTGGAAAGGATGAAAGACTAGTGCATTTTTCCTTCTTTTATACTTGATGGAAGGACTCAAGTTTTCAAATAGTTTTTAGTATAACAATGAAACTTTGTAAGATCTAGTTCCTTTATGCTTTCTTCTTCTATGAATCTAATACAAGAATCCTTTACAAACTAATAAAGGGAAAAGAACTCGATTCTTTGAAACCCCATTTTATGGTATTGATTTGTGAAGAAAGAAATCAGGTAAAGTCTCTAGCTTAATAAGTCACCACCACATTTCATTTAAAAGGAAACTAATGTATTAATTATTAAACATGTCTAAGAGAATTAAGTTTGTCCCTTATTAGAAACCTTACCATTAGTGGAGCAGTTATGAAACATGTATGCATCCACTACCCTGTATAGAGCAGGTCACTTCGCAGTTTTTGAGTATTTCAAGGAAAATGCGTGTTTGTTTCTTATACGCTGTGTAAATTCTCGTTTCTATCTGTGCGCCAGCAGGTGAAGCACTGTGGAGAGCAAGTGAGTTCCATGGCAAGCCGATTTAAGCTCTCTGCCCTCACGTTTTTTTTTATTTTTTTATTTTTATTTTGCCTGTTGTTTATCCTTTAGTTGGTGTGCTTATTGGCAGATAGATCTATAACAAAGCAAATCTGTGGCAATGTCATAATCTATTGCCAGAACTATTATCATAAGCTCCTTAAAGATACTATTTTCTGACAGAGATTAGAACAACCGATTTCAAATGTTTGTTACAGATTAAGACACTGCGAGTGGTCTTAGCTTCTCAAATATCAAGCTACATGGCAGGCCTCGCCACTGCCCAAACAAATGTAAAGTTAGTCTCAAAATCAGACCAGTCTATCACCCTTAAGTCGTGTCTAAGAGAATAACTGCTAATATGCAAGAAGAAAAAAAACAAACTGATAATACGTTCCAGTAGATACGCCTGATAGAAACTTGATACACCAGCGCTGACTGTCACAGCGAATATTTAAAATGTTGTAATGTTTGCGAGCTTGATCAAACGTTTTTTTTTCTTCCAGATAGGGACTCTGCGAGTGGTCTTAGCTTCACAAATATCAAGCTGCATGGCAGGCCTCGCAACTGCCCATACAAATGTGGAGTTAGTCTCAAAATCAGACCAGTCAATCACCCTTAAGTCGTGTCTAAGAGAATAACTACTAATATGCAAGAAAAAAAAAACAAAAGGATGATACGTTTCAGTAGACATGCCTGATAGACAACCTGATACACAAAGCACTGTCTGCCACAGTGAATATTTAAATTGTTGCAGAGCTTGCAAATGGTACTGAACAGATAACAACATAGTTGGACAATCCCGCTGCTGAAGCGCCTCCTCTGCCGGACTGTGCGCGCCTGGACAGGATGTTAACCCGCGCCTCCTTTCACGCACCTGAGACCCTCATTCAACCTCCACTTCTCCTCCACGTGGCCTGGGAGGCTGTGCAGTACCCGGGTGCAAATGACGCGTTGCTTGTTGCAGACGGCTGGTAAAGGGAGGCGTACAGGTAGGTTGAAAGGAGTGAATATTTTAATGGTTGTCAAGGAGGTCGACCAACCACTCCACCGCCCAAGCATAATTTGAAAGCATAGTTTGAAATTTTTTTTTCCCCCCGATCTAACCCTTGCTCCCTTACATCAATAATTCAAACTTATGTTAACATGTAGTGTCATTTAAATGTATATTCTGACAGCATACATATTTAATATGCCGGCCCCATTGACTATTATTCCTTTTATTTCAAACTTCGATGTATATATAGGCATACAGATTTAGTTGGGTTTAATAATTAATAATATGTTCTTATATATATATATATATATATATATATATATACCATTTAATTAAAAATATCTAATCCCTTTTAGGGATATCTAAGAACCTATCCTGAGAGTTTTCCAGGTGTCAACAAAATAGTGATTTATGTGTTATCCTGATATATACCTATGCAAATATATATATATATATATATATAAAGATATATCAAAAAAAAAACATCAATAAAATTATAATACCTACTTTACCTGGCCACCTCCATCCTTGTATAAATTGGATCATAAAGTGAAAACGGGGTCAGCGGTCAGCTACCCCTATGCAGTCTGGTATCACCATTCTTGAAACTTGAACTTTATCCGCTAAGGTTAGAAGCGAATACAACAAATTTTGAAGTTAATCTCGGGCAGATGGAATCGCGACAATCTTGTAGCTCTTGTGTTGCGATCGAAATATAAAATAAAAATTTGAAGCTTATCAGTTCCCTAAACTAAACTTGTTTACTCTATCAAAAAAAAAAAGTTTGTCACATTTTCGGGTCTCTTGTTCGTTGCGGCGTCGTCTTTGTCGATGTCGTGAGTGTGGCGTCGGCTAGTTTCCGGTGTTACACCTAAACCCTAAACCTTAAACATTCAACCCTTACCTATGATCCATAAACCCTGAGCCTTAAGCACTAAACCCTAAACCATAAGCCCTAAACCCTAAACCCTAAACCATGAGCCCTAAATGTTAAACCCTAAATCCTGAACCGTAAAAACTAAATCCTAAACCCTAACCCCTAAACCCTAAACCTTAAGCATTGAATCCTAAAACCTAAACCCTAAGCCTTGAACTCTACACCATTATCCCTGAGCCCTAAAATTTAAACCCTAGACCATATACCCTAAACCCTAAACCCTAAACCCTAATCCCTAAACCATAAACCATAAACCTTTATCCCTAAACATTAAATCCTAAACCCTAAACCCTAAACCCTGAACCATAAACCCTAAAATGTGAACCGTAAAATGTGAACCCTAAAATGTGAACCGTAAACCATAAACCCTTATCCCTAAACACTAAATCCTTAACCCTAAACCCTAAACCCTAAATCCTTAACCTTGATCTGTAAACCCTAACCATAAACACTAAACCCTAAACCCTAAACCTAAAACCTAAATCCTAAACCATAACCCTAAACCTTGAACCCTAAACCCTAAACACTAAACCTTAAACCCTGAACCATGAGCCCTAAACCCTAAACCCCAAACCATATTTCATCGATATTTTCTAGTCTTGTGCCTAGAACCATCATTGAGTCTGCTTATAGAACTACCTTGTTTATGAGAGGTGGGACAAGTAACTAAATGGATATGACATCTACCTTGTGCCTTGTAATGCATATATTACACATCTCTTCCAAACTTGTTTCTCCCCAGATATACTTGTGCTCTTGAATGTAAATTTATTCAAACTCAGAAACAAATTTCACATTTCTCATATTTCCATGTATGGTATTATGCAAACCAGGATGACCCATTGGAAGCTGGAAAAAATAACCATCACAACAAAAATAATAATCTTAAAGGAAACAAAAGAAACATAGAGAATATATCAATGCAGAGGTGTATGATCATAATTGAATTCCCTGTAGTATCCTCTTCTCTGGAGAAAGATAAAGTTCAAATGTTCTACTAGAATGGATAGTAAATTTGACAGAACTTCCTAAAGTGTTCAAAATAAGCATAGAAATGAGGGAATGGCTAAGAACACTAAGGGGTTATCAATCACCTAGTAAATCTTTCTTGTTTAGTTCTAAATGGGAGTTACCTAGCCTACGACTTAATGACCTTCCGTTCATTGATAATTCCTTATATAATAAACCTATGGATGTTTTCAAAATCCCTTGAACAAAAAGATAGGGGTAGTCATCAATCCTAGTGAAGGGTGTGATGTGATTTCCAAACAACTTGAAATTCATATAGATTTATAGGTCATAACACAAATTTTCAGATATCTCTATCATTATAAATGGAAGCCAAGTAAAAGTGTCTCCTTGTACATCCAAGGATTGAGGACTACTGGGGTCTTTGGAAGGATTGGACAATCAGGAATATGACATTTCCCTCCTTCAAAATATCAATAGATGAAAAACATCAAGTTTTTATGACTCTCTTTGAATGTTCTGCATATAAATTCAATGAACCCTAAACTCTATGACCTAAACCCTTAACCCTCAACCATGAGACCTAAACCCTAAACTATAAACCCTAAACCCTAAAACCAAAATAATAAATCTTAAACCCTAAACACTAAATACTAAACCCTAAAACCTAAACCTTAAACCCATAACTCTAAACCCTTGACCCTAAACCCTAAACCCTAAATACTAAATCTAGAACCCCGAGTTCTAACCCCCAAACCTTAAACCAGTAACTCTGAACCCAAAACCTTAAGCCATAAACCATAAACCATGAACCCTAAACCATAAACCCTAAACCTTAAGCCTTAAACCCTACACCCTAATCCTTGAGCCCTAAACCCTAAACCTTAAACCCTGAGCCCTAATCTCTAACCCTTAAACCTTAAACCCATAACTCTGAACCCTGACCCATGAGTCGTAAACCTTAAACCATGCACCATAACCCCTAAACCCTAAACCCTGAGCCTTGAGCCCTAAACCGTAAACCCTAAACCTTAAGGCCTAAATGTTAAATCCTAAAGGTCCCTAAACCCTAAAAACTAAATCATAAATGCTAAACCTTGACCCCTAAACCCTAAAATCTAAACCCCAAGCACTAAACCCTAAACCCTAAACCCTAAGCCCTAAAGACTAAACCCTAAACCCTGAACTCTATGACCTAAACCCTTAACCATAAAACCTAAACCCTAAACCTCGAGCCTTAAACCCTAAACCTTGAACCCTTTTCCCTAAACCCTAAACCTTGACCTTTAAACCTTAAACCCTAACTCTTAAACCCTAAACCGTAAACCCTGAATCCTCAACCCTAAACCTTAAACCCTGAGCCCCAAACCATAAACCCTAAGCCCTAAACCCTAAACTCTAAGCTCTAAATCCTAAACCCTAAACCTTGACCCCTAAACCCTAAACCTAGAGACCTAAACCCTAAACCCTAAGCCAAAAGCCAAAAGCACTAAGCCAAAACCCTAAACCTTGAACCCTTAAACATAAACCCTCAACCTTAAACCCTAAAAACTAAACCCTGAGCCCTAAACCCTAAACCCTCAACTCTCAACCCTAAACCCTCAACCCTTTTCCCTAAACCCTGAACCCTGACCTTTAAACCTTAAACCCTAACTCCTAAACCCTAAATCCTCAACCCTAAACCTTAAACCTTGAGCCCTAAACCCTAAACCCTATACCATAAACCCTAAGCCCTAAACCCTAAACTCTAAGCCCTAAATCCTAAACCCTAACCCCTAAACCCTAAACCTTGAGCCCTAAACCTTAAACCCTAAGCCCTGAACCCTAGGCCCTAAGCCATAAGCCCTAAGACAAAACCCTAACCTTGAACCCTCAATAATAAACCCTCAACCCTAAACCCTAAAAACTAAACCATGAACCCTCAACTCTCAACCCTGAACCCTAAACCCTCAACCCTGATCCCTAAACTCTAAACCCTGAACCTTTAGCCATAAATCGTAAACCCTCAACCTTGACCTGTAAACCCTAAACCTTGAACCTTGAGCCCTAAACCCTAAACCCTCAACCCTTAACCCTGAATCATAAACCCTAAACTCAAAACCCTAAACCATGAACCCTGAGCCTTGAGCCCTAAACCCTAAACCTTAAAATCTGAACTATGAGCCTTAAACCCTAAACTATAAACCTTGAGTCCTAAACCCTGAGCCCTAAGCCCTAAACCCTAAACCCTAAATCATAAACCCTCACCCAAAGGAAAGTCCTAAAAAGATAATTTAGCGTGTTTCAGTGTGTAAGGAATAATGTTTAAGGTGATCGATCAACTCATTTAGTTTTTATGAGAGACTACTTCCTTTTAAGGCCTAAAAAGGCATTTTTGGCCATTTTGTAGTTAATTGAACACCTTTCAGAACAAGCTAAAATGAGCTAGTCATGTCACCGAGTTATCAAGGACCATTATTTATGAAGTATTAAGGCATTTTTTATCTCCATAAGAGACATATGAGCAAAAGCATGTATGAGAATCATGAATTTGATTCCATGAAAGGATGCTTCTAGAGCTAGGAAAGGTGAGGGGATGATCTTTATATGGAGCACCATGTTTCTAAGAATGATCAATCATCTGAGTTCACTTGATGCAATTCACTTGGTACTATTCGTAACAACTCATTCAACACCTAGTAGTGTTATCACACCTTAAGGAGGAGGCACATTACAATCACCTCATTTTGGCCATAGGACAAGAATCCCATTCAAGGAACAATCCTCTATCTACAAAATGAGGATCTCTTTTTAGTAAGAACTATCTATAAACATCATAGAGTTAATTCATGGTCACTAAAGTGAATTATGGACCAAATTTAAAAATTAGTACCAATTCAAGCAGTGGTAGGGCCAAAATCCATTTTAGAAGGTCAAAAAACCTAAAAAATGACTATATGCTTTCTCAAAACAAAGACCGACTATAATATATATGCCCTGAAAGTTTTAGGTCGTTTGCTGAAATCTTGAAAATGAGTAAGTACTAACCAGATTAGATTTTGAAAAACTATCTTCTAGATTATAACTATTGGAGCTACGAGACCACTTCCATAAGGTGAAGAGTGACCCTAATTTATTATATTTACTAAAATAAATTTAAAGTATAAGAAATAATAAAATATATCTTATAATTGTGTTGTTTGAAACGCATACGCATTTTGTGTTGTTTGAAACGCGTGCGTGTTTTGTGTAGTTTGAAACATGTACATGTTTAGTCATTTATTGGTGAAATCTCATCTTCAATTCTTGAGGAAACAATCTTAAAGAGTAGGAATGGCTTGGCATTTAATGGATTTATCATGTTTATACATTGTAGAAGTTGTTTTCCCTTAAGCTCTTATTTTATGGTTTTATAGTAGATTTGTACATACGTGTGCATATACATACTATATGGATATGCATATGCATGTATAAACATAGCATATACAATTGCACACATATGAGTCACACTTTTTGTGCTTCTATCGTGTGTGTGTGTGTAGTGTATGTGTATGTACTTCCTGTAGTGTATCGCAATGACCTTTGATGTCATTACCTAGCATAGTCAACATATGTATAGGACATTTGTGTGTTTATCTCCCTTCTATGGTATACACACAATGTATCCCTTCATACAACACTAACCTATGCATAATACAAAGCTCTGGGTATGTGAGACATGGTTCATTATTAATGTGTCCCTTCTATGGTATATCATGTACACTCACCATATGATATACAAAGGTCTTGGGTATGTGATAGCATGCATAAACATGTAGCATATGCATATTACACCTTCGTACCACCTTTTCTAAAATCGTGTCACAATATTAGAACCTTTGATATTCTCCCATTATTTGCTATATGTCTGTCGCATATTTTACGTGCATATGTATATGTATGTGTAGGTATGTGTGTCTATTTGAGTAGGTATTGCAACACATTCATTCACTACCCAGCAAAGTCAAGAGTATGGATGGTTTTTTATCTTTGTTCTGTGGTATACAGATGGTGTGTATACCACATAAAACACTACCATATGATAATACAAAGGTCTATGGCTTCATCCTGAGACATCATACATGTACATATACATGTATACTCGTAGCATAGCACCTGTTATGCAAGATACATGTATATGTATATTGGATATGCATGCATAAACATACATGTGCAATTACACACACACACACACACAGCACACACACACACACACACACACACACACACGACACACACACACACATGTATGTGTGAATGTATCTACATGCATATGAATACCTATGTATAGGTATGTGTATGTATTCAAGTAGGTATCACTGCAATATTCCTTGAGAATCTAGCAAACTCAAGAGTATGGACGGTTTTTTTATCTCTGTTTTATGTGGTATACACACAGTGTATATACCACATACAACAATACCATATGATAATATAAGAGTATGTTCGGGTATATGATAGGCATGTAGTACTCTTTCACATGAATGTACATATATATGTATATGCATATGCAAAACATATGTGCATATGTACACAAGTCATATATATACGTATATGGACATGTATGTACGTGCATATGTATATGTATGCATATGTATGTGCATGTATTCGAGTAGGTGTCACAACACTTTCATTCACTAGCCAGTAAAGTCAAGAGTATGGACGATTTTTTTTATCTTTGTTCTGTGGTATACACATAATGTGTATACCACATACAACACTGCCATATGATAATAAAAATGTACAAGAATGTGAGATATATACATGTACATATGTATGTGTATACTCGTACATACGTGTGCATATACATGTATGTGGACATGCATAAACATACATATGCAATTACACACACACACACACACACACGTGTGTGTGTGTGTGTGTGTGTGTGTGTGTATGTGCATATGTATATGTATGTTTATGTATTCAAGTATGTATCCTTCACTTGTAAATAACATAACAGAAATGGAAGAAACTACAAAAAAAATACAAAGATTATATGAATTCTTCACTTGCAATCAATGAACCAAAAGTATCAATCAATGATTCCTTCACTTATCGTGGATGACATTACATCAAATTTCAAGTGGAGGAGTCAAGACTGCAAAGATGGAAAACATATGGAAGACCAAAAGAAACATATTCATGAATAACCTAATACTCGTAATCAGAAAAGAAGAAAAGTAATACGCCCACAGTTTGATTTTCCCAAAAGATCTGAGATAAGTTCTCTTCCACTTTCAATTGTGGAAATAGTTCAGAAGTGTAATATTGAAAACAAAGTTTAACCTCAGCCAAATTCATGATGGCCCCCCATATGCCCCATACACATGCATATGAATTGTTTCCAATATTAGATGCAATAGAAAATAAGAGTTTTCCCATATGCCCCATACAGATGCATTTGCATTATTTCCAATATTAGATGCAACAGAAAATAAGAGTTTTCCCACCTCAAGCTTTATGTAGGATCACAATGATTGCACATATCTACAGAGGCTACCCTATATTAAGAGACCATGGTAAGAAATCAAACTTATTTCAAATCTTTTGGAAAGAAAAAAATGTTTAAGAAAGAATTCTTGAATGCATGTGGTGGATTTTATGTTTTCTATAAAACCAATTGTATTTGGGATTCACTGTGGATGGTGCCAAAACTGGGAACTCTACAACTTTATTCACAGAAGCTAGATGGGATTCTAAGTATACGGTATAGCAAATATTTGTATAAAATTTACGCATAAATTTGAATAATTTTTTAAAATCGAATATGCATGGTGTATATTGATGGAGGGATTCAGTGTGGGAAATATTTCTATTCTTTTAAAACCCTAACACAAAATATATTCACAAAAATAGTAATGACAGAATAGAACTGGAAGAAACTACAAAAAAAAACCCGAATGTGGCCCAATAAGTTGGATCCAGGAGCAGAAATACCATAATGGAAGAGGGATAGACCAATGTGACTCGATTCCAAGATTCTGCGAGACAGAGAATGAAATTTGCAGACGTAAATGTAAATGTCAGAAAAGAAAAATGTGGGAGGTCGAATGGTCTAGGAGACTTGAATGGAGAGGTCGTAATTAAATTCTGAAGTGACTCAAGAAGGTGACGGCATCTGGAGCGTCCTCTACTTCTTAAAAAAGCGTGTAAAGTGCCAGCTCATCCGAATCTGGCGACGACAAATTTTCTCCTAGCTATAATATGCCACATTGGCAAGTGACTCTTGGGAAAAGCGTGATGCATGCGTATGGGTCATATGGAGGGCCATCATGAATATGGATGTGGGTCCTGCAATCCTGTTGCCAGGATAGCCACAACTGAAATGAAGATCATAAATGTATTATTATCTTTACTAAATCAAACATCATTACGCTGATAGGTGTGCCCTTTCATAGCCAAAGGCCTGACCTCTGACACTGACACAGTCAATCAGCGGTTCAAAATTGCTAACACCTACATGTGACGACATACGAATGAAATCTAACAGTAAGTTTTCATCTCCTACTTGTTGACAGGTGCTTGCAAGGACAACGAAAGAGATGACGTTATATACCACTAAAATTCAAACCATACTATAGTCTGCAAAAGTTAAAACAAATTGTGGAAGTCTCGCCGGCTCGAGGGGAGGGTTCAGAAAAATTTATCGTGACAAATTTAAACATTTAGATATTTATAATACCAATGTTTTCTTAGTTATGGGAGGCCTTACAAAAAAAATTGGCTTAAATTGCACGCACTTATATTAATAGAAAAACATAGACCAGTAAAATGTAAACTCGGCAGCAAGGAGCGAAGGAGTCTGGGGGACAATGCATGGAAGGGGAAAAGATTAGGAGGAGCTCCGGGAGGACATAAAACGCCTGTGGGTGGCACGAAGACTACTATAAATAAGAGAAACTTCTGCCTTAACCCTCCTCCGAGCATGGAGGTCCACGGTTGGTGGCGTTTCAGAAAAGTTCGACGGAGTGGCTTATGAAAAAATAGTGGGAGGCACTCAGGGAAGAGGGGGCTTCAATCCGGGGTTTTTCGTTTAAGGATGCCCTAGGTAAATCTGGCGGCAGTATACATGATAATCAGGCATTCTTGGTTGATTTAGCTAAAGAGATACCTTGTTTGGTTCATTAAAAACAAGAAAGTGGAGGATTACTACCAAAACTTATCTTGGGATGCCATAATAGGTCGCTTCAACGGCCTATGGCCTTCTTCTTCATAATTATATCAATGGGTTTTCAAAATTGGACAACTAAGTGTGAAATTTCTTTGTCCCAGAGGTTTTTTCACAGTTCATTTTAGAGAGTCAGAGGATTATCAGTGTTGCATGTTTGATGGACCATGGTCATGGGGCAACACTGAACTATTTTTGACTCATTGGTTCCTAGAATTCGATCCAAACACACTTTCAATTTCCAAAATCCCTATTTGGGTTAGGCTTCCCAGCCTTCCTTTACATCTTTGGTATGCTCTAGAAGATATCGGTAATGCTTTGGGTAGGTTTATTAAAGAAGACTTGGATAGAACCCATTCGGTTTTGTGCTCCTTTGCTCGGATGTGTGTGGAAGTTGACTTGAGTAAAGGACTACCTGATCGAATCAATCTAAAATTTGGAAATTTTCAGCATTCCCAACCTTTGGATTATGAAAACACAGTATTCCAATATAGAATTTACAGAAACCTGAGTCATCTGGAAGCAACATATCCTTTGAATAAAAATCCATCTAAAAAGAGTGGCTCGACTTCATCCAGGGGTTGGGGGTTTGTGGATCCAGATTTGGTGGAAGTGACGTCATTCAAGGGGGATAAATCTGATTCTAAAAATAAGGAAGAGGTAGATACAACTCAAGAGACTCAAGGGCCAATGGTGGTTAGCAAAACAAAAAGAGGTATTTCTCCTACAAAATCGGATTCAGACCAAGAATCCCTAATGGAAAATTGGTTGGCTTCAGCGAATCCTGGTGATCTTTTGTTAGAAATTTCAGCAAGGAATGATAGGTGGCAGGAAGTAAAAAAACATGAAAAACAAAAAAGTTCGAATGGGTAATATTGAAGACTTCTTTCCATCCCTGGTTGGGAAGTAATGGGTATTTGGTTTTCTATTCTAGTTTTGCATACTTGTATTTTGGGTTATAGGCCCAGCTGTTTTAGATATTTTTCTTGGGTATTTAGGCCCAATTTTTCATTAGGGAATAGGTCCCTTCAACCCACCTTATCAATAAAATAAAATAAACATAGACCAGTAAGCATGCAAGGAAAATGACAGGTCTTTAAGGTCGCGCGGCAATCAGGCATATGTATATAAATATATAAATATACATATTTGTGAGACGGGAGCGAGGGCATAGCACACTTCACAAGCCAGGGCTAGGCTATTTTACCGTGTTTCCCACACATGGAGTGATGGGCTATGGAGATGCAGTAACTTTTATTTTGTAGAGTTTGATTATGTGGCGCAATATTATTAGCTAACAGTTTCAAAATACAGTCAAAACTATCAATTTCATGTATGGATTCTGAAAAGAGTACAAATATTAAACAGATTCCACCAAAGGCTTTAGCTGCACTATGACCTGCAACAAAGTTATGTATGAACATGCAGTAGAGGGCTTGAAGCGCACTAAACCACACTTTTCCCTCCATGTGCAAAGCCTATCCATGCTCTGCTTTGGGTTTTGAAAAGTGCTTAACCCGATTGGTGGGTTTTTTGACATGACTCTATTTTCTCAGTCATCTTTTATTTTGTTGTTAATTACGTGGGTGGCACTCATTTTCGGACAGCGATTAGCAAGAGATACATTTAGCAAGGTTCTCGTAAAGTCATATTTATTTAATTATGTGAGGGCAGAACTTTGCACAAGTTACAAGGGTTTAATTTGACTTTTGTTTAGACGTTTTCATGATTTTAGCTATAAAATACTTGCGAATTTTTGAAATAACTATCACATGTGTCTTGCATATTTACAATATGGCTGTCATTTTTATGAAATGTGTCTAGAAAATTGTCAAATTTAACCCGCAATGGATATTGTATTGCCCATTTCATTGATAACTTTCTAAAATGACTCTAATGTTGTGTTGTATAAGTTCAAACATCATCTTTCATTCCCAAAAAATTTCAATGAATGAATCTACCTATATTGTACTATTGTTGATGTTGACATGCACCCCCAAAAACTTTGAAGAAAATAAAACAAAAAAACAATTATTTCATGTTTTGTTCCATTAAGAAAAGTTTGTTTCTATTCTTTAGATGGTATTGCCTTTAGTTGTACTTCAATAACCTTGTGTTTTGTGCGAAACAAAAAATTTGCACCACGGGTCTTGCCACCACTAGCACTAGCATCAACCTCCACAAAATCCACCTTCCATTAAGCATTTATGTTTTTTTGTCTTGTTATAAACTCCCGTAAATTAGCGTAGTTGTAGGGATGTTAGTGCATGTCCAATGAGGCTTGGATGGAATCATGTTCATTTTCAAACAAGTTTGTCCCTATCAGAACAACATGAAAGAGAGAAACTATTTGATAAGGCAGTTGCAGGACCTCAAACAAATTCATGACACGTTGTGAATGGTCTCGCCAACATTTGCACCGATAAGCATAAGCCTTTACACACTGACAAGCCTCGTAGAGGATGCAACATAGTTTCAAAAGTCTTATTTTAATCTGAACCTGAGCTCTACATAAACCATTGAGGGAGCGAAATGACCCATGTCTAAGGGGGCAAGCCTTGAGCCACTGATTGTGTTGTCCATATTCTCGATGTCATGATGGGAATACTTGGAATAAGGAAGTCGTGATGTCCCTATATAGCCTCTTTTCTAATCAAACTTTGCACCGATTTTTTTTAATATGCTTCTCAAATTCTATTATATTGGGAGAGGTAAACTCGTTATTAATATCGACGTGATTGTACGTACTAGAGACCCCTCAAATCCTTTCCATAGTCTCAAAATACGCGTTACATAGAAAAAGAAAAAAAACATCGCATGAGGAAAATATCTTCCAATGTTTTAACTGCCACGTTTACATATACGGTTATTTTTCCATCCCAACACGATCAGTATATGCGCTCAGCCGGCGTGGGTTATGTTTCCGTTTATTTTCCGTCTCCGTCAAAATCATAATTTTTGGCACACGTTGTCTTTTATGGATTAGCTAAACACCAATTACCAAACAAACCATGAATCACTTTTAAACTTAATTAAAGATTTGAAATATATATTTATTAAATTCCTACCGATCGTGTCGCTAATTATCAAACGATTTAAAACACTTTAAAGAGAGTTTTACACCCCAAAATAAACGTGATTGCTCCTAGTTTCCTTCAATTGTGGTTTGTTTGTGGAGCATTTTGAGATTAAATTCTTACCAAGAGGGGCATTATTTTCCGTAGTGTTATTAGAAAAGTTCCCTTAGGTATCTTCTAGGATACTAGCAATCGCACGCGAGGTGTGTGATGTGAACGCCGAAAGGGAAGCAGGTGTTACGAGAAGAGTGGATGGGAGAAAGGAATGTTTTGAATGTCAGGAAGGAAGGGGAAGAGGCAAGAATTGGAGGAGAAAAATTAGAAGGAAACATTATATATTTCAGTAGAAGATATATAGAAAGGAGACCCGTTAAATAAATGAACTAACCATTATATATTACATATTATAGTATAAGATTTAAACATAGAAAAACCATTATATATTACAGTAGAAGACATATGGAAAGCAAAACCCATCACTACATGAACTAACCATATATCACATATTACAGTACAAGATTGGGACATATGAAGACCATTATATATTATAGTATAAGATATGTACAATTTAGGATACATATTACAGAAAAAGATATATGTACAACGAACCATTGTATATTACAACACAGGATATTTACAAAGAAAAACCCTTCAATACATGGACGAGGATAGTGAAGCAGTGGAAGGTGAAACAATGTAACAGAATAAAATGAAGGAAAGGGATGGGTTAGTGGAATGAAGGGGGGGAGAATGAAGGAAGGGAATGTATGCGTGACTCACCATTTAAACGAGACTGCAGAAGATCAACATTTGACATCTTGGAGTAATGTTCGAACGAGGAAGGTGGAGAAATGTGAATGTCATTCAAACCGGGGACTCTAGAAAAAGTGGTGAATGTAAGCCCTTGTCATTTAGTGTCTCCAATGTCAATAGTTGCCTCATGAAGAGTTAGATCTTGGGACTTGTGGATAGATAATTCCCAAGCCATTTTGAGTGGCAATTGTCTGCGGCTACTTTTGGAAATTGGCGGCACAGGAACATGGGAAGGATTATCGGTATCCCATGAGGGGTCAGTATATCAATCGAATTTGATGATGACAAATAAAGGCAAATGAGGTAGGGAAGAGGCATTATCATAGACAATGTTGACAATAATGCTAGTTGCACCATTAACCAAGTTATTCTCATCACGTGGCTCATCCTCTACTCGCACTCACCCAAATTCTAATATGTAAGCACCAACTTCTCACAACTCAATGGCACCAGGGACCGGATGAACATGAAGACTGAGTTCAACAACATGATCAGGAATTCCAATGAGAAGATCAAGATTCATTACCTTGACTTCGTAGTCAAGGCCTTTTACGACCGCTGCATGAATACCTACAACCAGGTGGATCACTTGTATCTTGGGCAAAAGAGTAAATTCGTCAGGATATGGATTCATCTTTAGGTCAAATAATTTTATTATAGTTCTTTTTAAAACTTTGGAACAAAGTCCCCTTCTCAACATGGTTTCCTTTAAGACGAATCTTATGTGGATTAAATTAGTGGATAAAAAAGAATGACATTATTAGTGATTGGTTTACTCGCACTAAGGGAAGAAGAGTTATCTTCCCTTCCAAATGCTCGTCCTTGTATTTATCAAACCACCATGTGCCCTCAAAATTATTATTTTTTCTATCAAAAGGGCTTATTTTCCTATACTCACGTCCATCGACAATGTTAGCCGACATGCAGACCGAGGTTAGTTAACAGAAAAATCAATGTCTGTTGACGTAACAATAGCTGATCCAAAAGTCGATCAATGACTTTTCGTTCACCACATTGAAATTTCCATGGGGGTTTTACACGGGAGATTTGTAGGCTAATCCAAATGGTTTTTGAACGAGACGGTGTGAAATTTGTGAATGGTTTTTAATGACTTCTTTTCGTTTAAATTTTGAGTTTCGTTGTGTCCAATTTGATCCGTGAAAAAAAATTGTAAATATATGTAAGGATGACATGAATGGCTCAGATTCATTAGAAGACGTCAATACAACGTTCAAAATTTACACTCCAGATTTTAGCGTGTAACTTGACATAGTTAGGGGGCAAGCTTCTCACTGTAAAGACGTCAAACACTTTTCGGCATAAATGTGTTTGCATCCTGTTTGTCCAAAAATAGGCGGTCAGATGAATATTGCTCAAATATTTATTGTTTCCCCATGCTGGCAAGTGGGGCAAAAGGGGTTAAATTTGACGGCCCCCTATGCCTGTCATACATTCCTCGAGTCACAATAATTTTTTAATACCACCCTTCAAATATAAAAAACAATGTTATTTATAACAATATTTTATATTTATTTAAATATTTTAAATATATTTTTTATAATTTACATATAAATATATATTAAAATTGACAATCAAATTTTAAATATGCATACAAATATTTGCAAGTATTTTACGGTTAAAATCACCCAAAAAAGAGTATAAACGGCCGTCAAATTTAACCCCTAATGGACAGTCGATTTCTCACCGTACGACGCGTTAAGTGTCTTGTTTCTCTATGTTTTTATGTTACAAAAAATTGCTTCGCTAATCGAGACAAAACGCATATGGGAAAACCGTCAATCACAAATTTTCACTATAAAATTTAAAATCACCATTGGAAAATGTTTGTGTGTTTGAGTGAAATTTACACTTTCCAAGCATGCCTTAATTTCAGGTTGCAGGGATGGTTACATTACACATATCCATGTTAGGTTCATTACTGATGCAGGAATTAAAATCTCTTAGAGAAACAAAGGAAGACTTTAATACATATAGATATAGTTACAATGAAAAGTATGTACATTTGAAAATCAATACGATTTACAGTCTTAATACATTAACTCTTTGTGCATAAAATTAAGAAGTAAACAATGTAAATGCATATCGAGAAAACGAACCAGGAACTCCCGAAAGAAAAAACATTCAAATGTGTCAAATTAAAAACACGAGGACAGTGACTCCATCTGTCACCCGTCTTAATTTCAAGTGGTAAAGAAGAATTGTGTATGTTACCCAAACAGCTAGGCTGTCCAAAATCCAACGCTTAATTTTACCACTGTTTTTAATTTTAACTACATTGAATTTAATTTATTTTGGTGTGATTTGGAAGTACTGTGGTACTCACAGATGGAACGGCTCAGATTTAGCAGGGGACGTCGATACAACCTAAAAATGGACACTCCAGATTTAAACATGCACCTGACTGTGTCACTCCCACATGTTTGAGTAAAATGACCATGATCTATTGTCGGGCACTATTGTGTGCGGGAGGGCAGTGGCTTGGTCGCCCATCCGTCCCTGCCTCGGTTCGAACCATGGCCGTAGCCATTCCAGCCCCTTTCGCCTCCCCTTGCGTGGCCATGATCTACAATCCGCACCATTCTCACGCAGGTATGAGGGACCATTGTCATTCCTCACAAATCGACGACCATTGTCATTCCTCACACATAGACAGCCAGATTTGCTTCCAACAAAGCATAATCCCTGTGCTTCGCGTGGATTGGTTCTTTCCTCTGAGATCCGTGATTTTCCCTCTGCCGTTCGATTTCAACGACGATGCAGCAACCAAAGATAGCTGTCCGATTTCTGAAAGTTGTCAGACAGAGGAGGTCTCATTCCACAACAAGAACGCCTTACGGCGTAATGTTTCATCATCTTAAGGATTTACTCCTAAGAGCAACGGGTTAATTACATGTTTTGACAATAAATTCTACTTTCCCGAGTGATAGGGTGTCCGCTTTTTATGGAAATTTTAGGGGTATATTGTGCAAAACATAAAGTAGATAAAGCTTTGGTATGAAAGTTAATTCTCTACACTACTTAACAAAAAATATTGGAATGATAGAAGGTAGATTAAAAATTCCAACGCAACTAATGATGTGAGATTTTAATAGGTGGTGCTGAAGATATCGTGTAGATAATATTTCAGAGACAATTCAATTTAAAATAAATTTCACTGAAACAATATATGTTGGTGAAATAATTTGCCACCAGGGGAAATTATAGGCTTTCACCAATACTCTGGGACTAGATCCCTCGGCTTACGAATGGGGCAAATCATTTTATTAGAAACAAGGATGTATATACACTACTATAACCATTGTGGGTGGCCTTGCAATCGGGGATCACACAAAAATACTCCTTTAAACCCATGTGCAAAAAGGAGGTAGAAGAAAGGTGTGTGTGTGTGTGTGTGTGTGTGTGTGTGTGTGTGTGTGTGTGTGTGTGTGTGTGTGTGTGTGTGTGTGTGTGTGTGTGTGTGTGTGCGCGTGCGCGTGCGTGTGTGGCACCCACATTTTACACACACATAAAAACAGGATAAAAAAAAATTGGCTTACATTGCTTGGTACATAACATCACATAGAATCACTTAGGATATTGTATAACACATGAGACATTGCATAACCATTGATCCACACATATAACATGAAACACATGATGCACATCAAAGCCACATTTCCAAAAATGACAAAATACAACAACGACCCACTACAATATACACTTACTCACATGCACTTCCCATAACACATCATTGTTCATGGTGAAAAATTTATTACAATCCTATTTTTATTAGTTGACTATAATTGTCTAAAGAACACATAACATGGGACCCTTCATTCCTTTAAAACTAGGTTGCTTTTTTTTGGTTTAACATTTCACCTATAGTGGTTCCTTTAGTATTTGCTTGTTTCTCTTCTAGAAATAACTTTACATAGCATGATTGTGATTTGGAACGTACGTATACACATGCGTCTTCTAATATTTGACTTAAGGATTTGTTTGAGAGAGTCGTGTTTACTTGGTTTGGGAAAATTCTCTCATTCCAAGGAGGAAAATTCACAAAAATAAAAAGGAAGATTACTATATCAATAGAAAACCTATCCCGAGTTCATTTCATAACATAGTTTAATACTAACAATACACTTGTTTCATCTTCCAGTTATTACAACCAGCTATGTAGGTTAACTAATTAAGTTGTATCATTCTTGATTCATAATCCGTTGCTGCAATTAGGAATTCATATTTTCACAATCATATTGCGCATGGAAGGGTAAATTACCCCTGTTTTCCCATTATAAAGATTTTTCTTTGAATTTAAGTGACAAATTTCACATTTCAAACTACTCATGTTTCATCATCTTAAGGATTTACTCCTAAGAGCAACAGGTTAATTACATGTTTCGACCATAAATTCTACTTTCCCGAGTGATCCTAGGTTTAATATATTCCTATCTACACCAAGGGTTTTACTAACTCTTGCAAGTCCAACTAGAGTGAAATTTCCTTAACTTGCAAGACCCTTGCTACAGCTGAAGTTATCCCATTCTCAAGGTTACGTTTTTATTATTTCATTAGCATCGTTGTTTAATCCACATTTAAGGAAACAAAGCATGTGATCATGCATCATATTTAGTTTTTCTTGATTTATTAGGTTGTTGTATTAGTCGTGGAGATCTACTTTATTACATTCATTTTATGATCACATTTGACATTTTAGTTGGTTTTGACATCATTCAACGGCGTACCATTTTTTTTGTAGCGGTCATTTCTTAGTTTAATCTTATTTATCCTTTTACCAACTACATTTACGCGATTACTTTGGTCTTGTATTAACATCATTTTGGAACAAATGTAATTCCTATAACACTTACATATATTTGATGTTTACATTTTACCTTTGCTAGACAAGGGGAACTATTGTGAGATCAAGGAAGGAATTATTAGGATTTAAGGGTGATTTAGATTCAAGATACCTCTTCTCATAAACATCCTTCCACCTATAGTACACTATTTTTCCTATTATAGTTTGTTATAACTCAACAGATAGTTTAAGTAGATTTAACATTTGCGCGTCATAAATTTCTTTTTTGTTGTATAAGAGTTTGTGTTGGCTCAAATGCTTGATTTCTCCAAGAACAATTCATTTTTTTTTTTCTTAACAACAAGAGAATGCTTAAATCAATTATGCAGACTTCAAGCATAATTTTATTCCTAAACAATATCTTATTTACTCTTGTTGTTAATTACACACAAGGGGGTTAACAACCACCAACTATCTTGCAAGGCTTTAGCCACTCACTAGGGTACCAAGGAAAATTACACACAAAGGGGGTTAACTTATTCATGATATGGTCAGACCTACAACACCTAGTCATGATCACCTCACTCGTATAAAAATGATAGGTTTCACAACATATATGCACCTCCTCATAAAATATCAAGGAAATGGTCCTTAATAAGATGGTTAATTACAAAAACCTCCTAAGGACCTATTTCCAATTGTTGGGTAATTACGCAAGTAATTCGAAACATAGTCTCCATTCACATAATTTAGATCTCACAAGAAATCAAACGTGGGTACAACCACCAACTATCTTGCAAGGCTTTGGGCCACCCACTAGGATACCAAGGAAAATTACGCACAAGGGGGTTAACTTATTCATGATATGGTCAGACCTACAACACCTAGACATGATCACCTCAGCCGTCTGAAAATGATAGGTTTCACAACATATATACACCTACTCATAAAATATAAAGGAAATGGTCCTTAATAATACGTCTTAGGTGTGAAGCATGAAGACGATTAATGAGATTGGAGTATTTTTATTAACATGATCAATGTTTTATACCCTGGAAAAAGACTCAAATGGGTGGAGGAAGTACAATAGGCATCAAATGGGTGGAGGAAGTACAATAGGCATTATAACTCATTATTTTATTTTCCTTAGTTTGGATGAGAGGAGATTCTACCTAGCATTATAGTGCCCACTTCTCTTCGACATTATCTTGCTATGATTTTTATTATTGAGGACTAGAGATATGGACATTATTGTTATATTTTGACTAGCATACATTGGTAGACGGACATTATTGTTATATTTTGATTAGCAGACAATATTGAATATTTTTTTGAAGAGGGAATCACATGGCACAATTATTAGATCATCATTAATTATTTTTCAAGAGGAGGATATGGTTAGAATTTGACGTGTTTCTGCCCACAGGATCATGCAATATGAGGAAAACAAGATTTGGAAACTAGGGTACGTGAAGAGTTTCAAAGGCATGCATAGATTAAAAACTAGATCCAAATGTGTTTTAATGCTTATAAAAGAGTTTTTGAAAGAACTTTTGAATATTTGGATGGAAAAAAAGTTATTTTTAAGTTGAGTGGTAGAGATGGGAAGTGGATATGTAAGGTGGAAGTGCATAGTGTAAATGCACATGTGAAGTGCATTTGGGGTTAAAACATGCACTTTAGGAAAGTTTGAGGGGGCCCACATGACCATGGAAATTCATGTTTGCCTAAAGTTTTTACTTTTTTTATTTATTTTTATGTTTTTAACTTGTAATATTTCAACCAATAGGAAAGAGATGCACTTTTGGGGTGAAATCGCACCTCAAAAGTGTGCTAGTGCACCCAAGTGTGGCTTTGAAGCATGGTTTTCACCACTGTCTTGCATCCCATAAATATTTCCTTTGCCCCAGAGTCAAAACTTAATGAATTTTGGCCACATAATATATGAATTTACATGAAAAAAATCCAATGAATCTAATGAGATTATTTAAAAGGCTTGCAAAAGAGTTCTTTAACAACTTTTTCTTGTACCATCCTTTTTTCCTAGAGCAATGTGTCATTTAGCCGAGTTGTAAGAATAGTTTTCAACAAGAATAAGCTAAATAACTTATAGGTACTGAAGAGAATTGAGAATACCATCACTTTATCTATTTAGGCTCCCAACTCCACTCAAGGTGCCCAAAATATTTCGTGTAAAAATCAAGTTCAAAAATACCACCTTGTGTCAGTGTCGGAAGGGTTTATGTTTTCTATGTTCCCAAAAATTTATTAAACTTAGCCCATTATGAAGTAGTCTCTTATAAAATTTCCAATTCACAAGATATGAGCTCCAAACACTTCACTAGGCTCCTAAAACCCTCCCTTAGAATTGAATCTTCAACGAATCATGCACATTCCTTTTTCTCAAAAAGCGCCTAGGAAGAAATATTTCCCCAGGACATCCAAAATTTCTGAAAATTATTACTAATTCATACCATCATGGATAATACTCAGATACCTTTCTACTCACTACAACTAAGACATCTGAAATGATTTGAGGCTCTCAAAACCCTTCTCAAAAGTTGATCTTTCAAAATGAACAATTTTTGTAATTTTGACAATTTTGACCATTTAGGCAATTTCGACCATTTTGACCAAAAAGGGGAAAATGCTTTGATGGGGTTGTCATATAAAATGTAATGACATTTCATATGCTAAAAAATTTCACATACTTGGGGATTTTTTTTAGATTACACAAATGGAAAATAAAGCAAGCATGAACCTCAATTATCTTGTAGGTGTTTTGTTATCCAAAATACCCTCCAAGATATTTTGATAACTTGTCATTTCATCTTCGACTTGGGCAGAAAACATGATAAGAAATGAGATTTTTCACATTTCGGAAAGGTTGTAGTAACAAAACCATTCAGGCCAACACTTAGTTGAGACCCACCTTCTGAAAATATTAAAATTGGCTAAGTGTTTATAATTTTCTTCATTTCAGGTTTTTGGGTTCTTTATGCATCGGAACATGTTCCATGTCATTGGTTTTCCGCCCCCCGAATCCTGAATTTCCTTGTTTCACGTTTCCCAACTTGTAATACAAGTTCTAAGTTTCACCCTTTCATTTTAGGTTTTCGGGGCTATCTCTCATTAGAACATCACAGCCGAAATGCACGTTTGGTATAATGTGTTTTTTGGTTCCAAAACCCAACGGTCTCCAATATTTTTTATTTCTTGATTTCAGGTTTTCATATTTAAATATTTCAGGGTTTCAGAGCATTGGAACATGCCGACTCATTTACATGTTCCATGTTACTTGCTTTCCAGTTTCAAAACCCAAATTCCTTTGTTTCAAGTTTTTGGGGGTCAATGACATCAGCACAGGTTAATGATGCATCATGCCATTCAACCTCTAATTCCTAAAAATCACATTCATGTGTTTCATAAGTTTGAAGGTGCATTGTAGGTCTGAAGTTCCATTCTTGTATTTTAGAGGTCAACGAGTGTAAATCATGGTCAAACTTCCAACAACCTTCTTCATTTTGGGTTTTCCGAACTCTATTACATCGGAACATGGTAACCCAAATGCATGTATTTTTCCACTTGCATTCCAATCCCCGACACCCGATGGCTATTGTGTCGGGTTTTCAGAGGTGTTTTGCAGGGTCCAAGTTCCCACGGAGGAGCGATATAAAAATTCAACCTCTCACATTTATTCTAGATTTCTTATTTTTAATGAGGTTAAGTATTTTATAAATGGGAAAAACAATCCACCATTTAAAGGAACAGTTTCAGGAAGTTCAACCACATAAAAATGATGAGGTATGGTGTCTTGGCTTCTCCAACAAGCAAAGGGTACATGGAAGCATGGGTTTTGTAGGGGTTCCCATCACTTTTGTAGGCTAATTAATGTCATTTGTTGGTGGTTAAATAGGTATTTTGAACTCTTTCTCTCTTTCTCATATATAGTAAAAAGAAATCATTTTTTGGGGGGTTGAACATTCTCTCCATATTTCTCCTCTCCTACTCTACAGGTTATTACAAGCATTATGGGATCCAAACCTTTAATTTTTAGCATTTAACAAGAGCTTCATGCCTCTCTTCTTCATTGTAATGGACTGTGTCACTCTTTGAAGCAATAAAATCAAGCTATGTTGTTATTTCAAAACCCTCTCTTGTGTTTCATTGCATTATTTGACATGTTCATTGCATTTTAAGGTATTTTGTGCATTTTAATGGTTTATTGAAAGCTCTGAATGATTGTGTTTAATGAAAATGATAGTGTAAATGTGTGTATGTAGACAATGGTGTCTCAATACCCTCTCTATCTCCATTTTCATTTATTTTCATCCCTTGGAGAGTGTCCTAACCACCCTTCTCTTAGTGCTATCACCTCCCTTAGTGTAGGATTTATTCATTTTCATGTTCTCTCTCTCTCTCTCCCTGGTCCCTTGGAATTGATAGGATAGGAGTAATTAGTTACATTTCCTTCATCAGGAGTAGTTTAGTGCTTAGATTAGGAAGAGGAACTAGCCTTCTCTGGATAATTATCTCAATTTCATCGTTCAACACCTTGAGATAATTCCATGTTACCCAATTACACTGATTTCCCATTTCATCCACATGCAAGAAAATAAAACGGTGTTATAATTTGGTAATAATAGTTCTCGTGTTCTTGGTGGGACCATAGAAGTTAATACTTCAAGTTTTATCAAGTTTGGATGTGTGTCTTTGTAAAATTATAGCCTTTGGAGGCTCTGCAGCAACACATTCTGGTGACTCCAAGAAGTAAAATTCACTGGTTTTAGCAGCCCAAGTGTCTCAAATTCATAAAAAGGATCCAAATAGGCTCCACCCCTGGGTATCGTAAATTCAATTTCGATAGGGCATCTAAGGGGAACCTAGGTCTTTTGGAGTCAGGGTGCATTATTCATAATGAGAAAGGTGTGTTGATTAGTGTTGGCTCGTTCCAGTTGCAATATAGGACTTGTAATTTAGCAAAAATCCCAGAGTAACTCCTTTTCGGGGTAAAAAGGGCAGTCAAATGGAGGAGTTGCCTCCTCCACATCAAAGGTGACTCACAAATTATAGTCAATGATGTGAAGAATGGTAAAGCGTATACATTGGAATCTTGATGTTTATATCACTAATATCCTCTTTTAGCTAGACAAGTTGGACTCTTGGAGCATAAACCATGTGTTTAGAGAAGCTAACTCAGTTGCAGAATTATTAGCTAATGAAGCGGTGACACAAGTAGAAGAGGCCATCATTTCGATTGATGTAGCTAACTAGTCAGGCATAGTTGTTATCATTGCAAGGGAATCTAACTCCTTTAATGCTTAGGCATGATGGGCTTAACTCATGTGATCTCAATTTCAAAAAAAGGTGTTTGGTATCATTTCATTTCATTAATGCCTCCACCTATTTACAATCCGTGAGTGATAACTTGGTGGTTAATTGTAACCTCATAGCTATTCCACCATTTCCCTTCCTATTTTTGAAAGGTGAATCTAGAGAGATGACATTTTATGGAGAAATTTATCAGGAATTCCTAAAGAAAATCTTTTGCATTGGCTATGGCTCTATATGTAATGTTGTGGAGTGCATTTTAGGGGAAAGCTATATCCATGGAAACGGACGGGCTAGGGTAAATGTGGAAATCACTTCTACATTTTTCTCCAACCTATTACTCATCGGTAAAAACAAAGAGGAGAGAATTTTGATTTCCCTCCATATAATCTTGCCAAAGTATGCATGGGGTTAGAGGAAGAATTTTTATAGTTTTTCATGCCCATAACCTTCCTCGAAGCAACAAGAAAATAGGACCCCAAATTGGATGAGTGAGCATGTATATCTGAGCTGGAAAAGATAAATTATGTGCTTATGGAATTCATGATCAAAGTTCACAAGTTTTCAAGATGAAAGACTTGGGTCTCAATCTCATCCCGCCCATAGATTTAGAATCTCTGTTCATCCCAATTGGGCTTTCTCCATCTAAAATTTCTCAACTCATGGCCAAGGGAAAATCCTCTTTTTATTTCCTTCTGAGTGCAGCAAATGTAGAGGAAGTGGGGTGTCACTTCAGCTATCGCAAAAGGAAAGGAGAGGTCGTGAATGAAGCCGAGCCTAGTGAAAGGAAGAAGATGGACTCAGAAGCTCGTGTCAAGGTGGAGATTATAGAATTGTCAAATTAATTTCATGTTATAGTACTAGTTTTACATTGTATAGTCTGGTCTTTTATAATTTTGGAATCATGGTGGCAATAACTTATACATAATGTGTAGATTTCCTTGTTTTGTGATTTTAAGTCAAACTTATTATTGTAAGGGTGAGACCCCATTAACCCCTCGGTTCATAGCTCCAGTAAAAAGAGTTTACTTATACAAAAAATATCTTGTGGGGAGAAAACCACTTCCTTATCCATTGGGAAAACAGATTCACATAACACACCATCAATACAACAAAGATAAACAAAAACAACCAGACAAACACATGATGGAAATACAAACATAGAAAAACATAGAAAATAACCTAAATTGCCTATGATACATGTGGGGGACAACCCACTTTCATTGTGGCCCTTTTTCTCCTTTGGATGTTACCCATGCAGGGTAGCACGAAATGATTCTATTCTAAAAACCCATTGATTGTTTCAATGAGGTAAGACCCCTCCCTCAACCTCTTAGAAAAGAAAGGTGTTGCAGGAGGTCTCCAAGTATGTAATATGAATATCTCACTTTTCTCATAGCCCTAAAATTCCATTTCTAGTTGTCAATCCATTTTTATATTCATTCATGCTTATGAATTCAAATTCTTCATTTTGAAATTACCAAAAAATTGATTCTTGATCATATCAGGCTCACCATGTTCGTAACTAGCCTTATTCTCTCCATTGGGAACTACTACTAATTTTTCAAGTTCTCCATGACTGTTGTTTCTATGATATTATTCTTGATATATGGTTTCAAGTTTTAAAAATCATCATATACATCTCGTTGATTCATATTTGACAACCACCCCAAATGATTTTCCTTAACACTCACCAACTCATGTTTGACCAATTGCATGTTATGATGTGCCTTACCTATAATTTCACTTTCTTGAAAAGTGAATAAACATAAAGTTGGGGATAAAATCGAATGATCATCATTCTCATCATGGGATGCATAATACTCCTCGTGATGGAGGTGCTCATGGGAGATTCAAGCACCTTCATTTAATCACATTCATCATCGATAAAATATTATCCACCAAAAGGGAAATAGAAAGATGCACACTTGTTGACTAAGTTTATTCGTTCTTGTTCAGATTAGTAAACTAGTAATAAAGGAAACTAATAACTATAAGAATGAAAAGGTTTACGGTACCTTGGGGCGATATGGATGGATACGGGCACAAAGATGAACTCCTCCAGAGTAGAGATTTATGTGTAATTGTGAAGAGCTAAAGTCTAACCAGAGCATTTAAACACACTAAGAGAAGTCATGGGTAGCAAAAAGAATTCCATTAGTGGAAACAAATGAAAAATACATATATATGTTTATGCATGTATAAACGTACATATATGTGTGTGTACACGTATGTATGCATATATTATATGTATGTGTATATATAAGTAGGTGTCACATCCTATTTGGATTCATCTATTGTGGCAACAGGATTAAATGACCCCCATAAAAATCACCATAAGATGTCATGCAAAATGACATACATGCAATGCCCATTTGTGCAACCCATATCCTACTCTATTACATCTAGTCAACACAACCCAATCACCATCCAATCAGAAACCCATGCCAATTCCCAAGGCCTATCCTAAGGTAGATACAATCCATACAAAGGTAAATAAATCAAAGTAGGAAAGGACATGAGGAGGTGGCAATCATTTAATGTATCGCTTTGATTTTCAGTGCCTGATTCCATTGTAATGTAGCCTAGAATATACCCACAAATCCCAAGGCACGCTGACACATCACTCAGCATGAACTGAGCACTCACCCAAAATGTGCAAGGTTACCAGGTCCCTCTTCAGAGTTGTTTATCCAGAATGTTAGCATGATTGTGCATGTATATATTCAGATTCATAGCAGATAGTAAATAATCCACAATGCATGAACCAGATCTAGATCTAAACCATATGAAATATTGACTAAACAATGACTATCATGAGATTTACCATACAAGAACCATATTCAGTCATATCTAACACTAATATCTAGCCAATATGCTCCATTATATTAAATATCATAAAACACATAAGCTTTATACATTACATAGTGTCACCATGAGTCATGTGCATGAACAAAGCCAGTAGCATAACTCTACAATCATAATAGTATCAACCATCTCTCTAATTCGTGCAAATCAATACATATATATAGGGGTGGGGAATTTCCCTTCGGCATCCATGCACCTTCCAAAAATAGGCTACATGCCAATAATAGCCATGTGCCTTTATAAAGGAATATAAAAGCATGCAAGTGCTGATAATAGATCTTATAAATTTAACTCCTAGTCTACATCCTATTAATAGACCAAAACCCTGCATCGCGCTCGAATTGTTGTAATTCCCAAAATATCCTTAGTGTGATCTTCAAGTCTCCATATCTTGCATGCTCAACACTCCATGTCCAAAAATAGCCTTGACCCGCAAAATGAAAAAGTCTTGAATTCAAATTGTTCTGGTGCACGCCCTATTTTACCATGTTTCTGCGTCTTCAAGCGTGCCTAGTTCTCGTGCACCCAATCCTTATGCATTTTCATACCTGAGCTATATTCCATGCACTCAACATTACCCCACACTAACTACATTTTCGTTCCCTGCAATGGGCAACTGATCTTATCCTTCCAAGAATTAATGAATAATGAATAAAGGAATAACAAATTACTTGATAAAAAAGAATGAAGTGTTACTCGGCACTCTACTCCTCTACTGACAAGATCAATTCTAGATACTCATTTTTAACCTCTCTCTCTAATGTATGTATCACTTAGCACATCACATGTCTTATCTTGGATGTCTGTCACTATGGCATCCAGTTCATCTTGAGTTATTTTCTCTTTGTTATCGGTTGTCCTATGGTTATAATCATTAAATTTTCTTCGACGAACGTGGGAATCCCAATCACGGCCCATAATCACTTCCTTCAAGTATTGCATTTATGAGAAATGACTCTCAGGATTGTCCTCTGCCTCATATTCAACCTCCTTTTTCTTCTTCTCCTTTACAGCCACTCTCGGTGCTCTCTTAAGTGCCATTTCAATCAAAAAGATGTGTTATGTTACCTTCCTCAAGCTCTATAACTCGGTCTTGTGTGCCCTAGCTCAAACTCAAACTTTAGCCATCAATCTCCTTTCCTACACACCTTTGCCTTACTCAAACACTTTAACAAATGGAGTGTAATAGTTCCTCGTGCACATATTTGACCAACCTAACCAGTTCGCAGCTCTCCACTCTTCACAACCATCTTAGATAGCTTGCGCGTAAACAACTCACTCGAGGATTCATAATCTCAAAGGTTTAAATGGCATCACAACCCTTCTTTATATATATTTTTAAAAGTTATCGCATTTATTTCTCCTCCACCTACCATTGATCCCAGCATTAATGCATCATTCGTCAATGTTTTCGCACTACTCATTTTCATGCCACAATCATAACCTTTAGGCACCCCTTATACTTCTTGGCCACAAACCTCCTTTTGCATGCCCATATGAACTGAATTACTTCTCAATTGCGCCTTCTTCCAAGTAGTTTCCACTGTTGTATCCTACCTCGTGTTATAATGTGCGTCTATTTTTCTATATGTGGTCTTCATTTAGGAGTAATTTATTTCTATTTACACCCTTCCAAAAATCACTTGCACAAACATTTCCTTATGTGTACCCATCTACAGATGACAATCAACTATATTCAACTTGGTAATGAATCATGTATGTAAACCACCCCACACTAAGGGTATGTGTAGTCCTATGCGCATGAAAACACTTAAATTGTAATCAGCTTCTAACGCGCAATCGCATTTATCACAAAACACTTAACGAAGTTGACAAAGCATAGAAACGATGAAGGAAACATGCATAAATAAAATGCATTAAGGGAAACCTAATCTAAGTGGTAATATTGCCTTATTACAAACGCCAAAAAGACTTATTTATAGTAGAGCTTCAACCTACTCCCATGGAAGAAACTAGAAAACTGTGTTCCATCCAACGCCTCTAACTGGCAAGTGCCTGAGTCAAGTATATATGTGATAACATACGGTCCCAACTAATGCACCTTAAGCTTTCCATGGTAGTGCAAAAACTTTGAAACATACAGAAGTACCATTTTACCAACCTCAAGTTTCTTATCCTTGATGTGCATGCCATGCCATGCCTTCTGCCTGGACTTTTGTTGCTTTTGATTCCATCTTGCTATGGCGCACCTTTCATGCAGCTGCATGAGTTTGTCAATACGTTATTTTAATGCTTTCTCATCAACCAGACCTCCTGTGTGCACAATACACAAAGATGATAACATGAATTCCATGGGGAGAACAGCCTCTGCGTAGAACACCAGCTGAAAGGGTGTTGCCTTATTCAACCTCTTATAGGTTATCTTATATGCCCAAAGTACTACAAAGACTTTATCATCCTAGTCTTTACTTCCAACATCACAATTTTTTGTCAAAGTTTGGCTCAATATCTTGTTGAAAGCCTCAGCAGTCCCATTTTTCTTAGGGTGATAAGGAGGTTTTTATGATGTGCAACCATAAATTCATCCAATAATATCCTGATGGTTTCATTAAGAAAGTGAGTACCCCTGTCACTTGTAAAACTTAAATGACATCCATACCTAGTAATATACACAATGTATATACCACATACTACGCTACCATATGATAATACAAATTCCGAGTATGTGAGGCATGTATACATGTATATATGTATATGTATATGTATACTCGTACATAAATGTACATATATATGTATATGCATATGCAAATGTGTGTATAAACGTACATATGTACAAATGTGTGTGTGTATGGACATGTATGTACGTGCATATGTATACATATGTACACATATGTATATGTATGTGTATGTATTCGAGTAGGTACATCGCAACATTTACATTCACTAGCTAGTAAAGTCAAGAGTATGGATGGTTTTTTATCTTCGTTATGTAGTATACTCATAGTATGTATACCGCATACAACACTACCATATGATAATAAAAATTTCTGTGTATGTGAGACATATACATGTACATATGTACGTGTATACTCGTACATACGTGTGCATATACATGTATATGGATATGCATATAAATTCCTAAGCATACATATGCAATTACACACACACACACACAAATGTGTGTGTGTGTACATACATACATATGTATATGTATGTTTATGTATTTGAGTATGTATCCTTCACTTGTAAATAACAGAAGAGAAATGGAAGAAAGTGCAAAAAAATTACCAAAAGTAAAGGAATCCTTCACTTGCAATCAATAAACCAAAAGTATCAATCAGTGATTCCTTCACTTATCGTGGACAACATTACATTACATTTCAAGCAGAGGATTCAAGTTTGCAAAGATGGCAAACATATGGAAGGCCAAAAGAAACACATTCATGAATAACCTAATACTCGTAATCAGAAAAGAAGAAAATTAATACGCCCACAGTCTGATTTTCCCAAAAGCTCTAAAATAAGTTCTCTTCCACTTTCAATTATGGAAATAGTTCAGAAGTGTAATATTAAAAACAAAGTATAACCTCATCCAGATTTATGATGGTCCCCCATATGCCCAATACACATGCATCTGAATTGTTTCCAATATTGGATGCAACAGAAAAAATGAGTTTTCTCATATGCCCCATACACATGCATCTGAACTATTTCCAATACTAGATGCAACAAAAGATAAGAGTTTTCCCACCTCAGGATTTGTGCAGGATCACAAGGATTTCACATATCAACAAAGGCTACCCTATTTTAAGAGATCATGATAAGAAATCAAACTTATTTGAGAGCTTTTGGGAAGATCAAACTGTTGGTAAGAATGAATTCTTGAATGCATGTGGTGGATTTTATGTATTCTATAAAAAAGTTGCATTTGGGATTCACTTTGGACGGCAGCAAAAGTGGGAACTCTACAACTTTATTTGTAGAATCTAGACTGGATTCTGAGTAGATGGAACAACAAATATTTGTGTAAACTTTATGCATAAATTTGAATATTTTTATAACTTGAATATGCATGGTGTATATCGACGAAGAGATTCACTGTGGGAAATATTTTTATTATTTGTAAACCCTAACACAAAATATATTGGAGAAAATAGTAAATAACATAATAGAATTGGAAGAAACTACAAAAAGATGCCTGAATATGGCCCAAAGTTGGAGCCAGGAGCAGAAATAACCGAATGGAAAAGGGATAGACCAATGCGACTCGGTTCTAAGTTTCTATGAGAAGGAGAACAAAAAATTCATACACAAATGTAAATGCCAAAAAATGAAAATGCAGGAGGTTAAATGGTCTAGGAGACTTGAACGGAGAGGCCGCAATTAAAGTCTGAAGTGACTCGAGAAGGTGGTGGCATCCGAAGCATCCTCTCCTTCTTAGAAAAGTGTGTGAAGTGCTAGTTGATTTGAATCTAGCGACGAAAAATTTTCTCTGGGCGGTAATATGCCATGTTGGCAAGCGACTCTTGGGAAAAGTGTGATGCATGTGTATGGGGCATATGGAGGGCCATAGTGAATATGGATGGGGATCCTGTGATCCTATCACGTGGATAGCCATAGTTGAAATGAAGACCATAAATGTATTATTATCTTTACTAAATCAAATATCATTATATGCCAATAGGCGTGTTCTTTCATAGCCAAAGTCTTGACCTCTGACACGGACGCAGTGAATCAACAGTTCGAAGTTGCTAACAAGTACATGCGACGATGTATGAACAAAATCTAACCATAATTTTTCGTCTCCTACTTGCTGACAGGTGCTTACGAGGACGACAAAAGAGATGACATTACATACCACTAAACTTCAAACCATACTATAGTCTGTGAAAGTGAAAACAAATCGTTGTAGTATCGTTGGCTCGAGGGAAGGGTTCAAAAAAAACTTATTGTGACAAATTTAAACATTTAGATATTTATAATACCCAATGTTTTCTTAGCTACACGAGGCCTTACAAAAAAATTAAATTTTTTTGGCTTGAATCGCATGCACTTATATTAAAAAAAAGATAGACCAGTAATCATGCAAGGAAAATGACAGGTCTTTAAGGTCGTGCGACAATCAGGCATATGTATATAAATATATAAATCTACATATTTGTGAGATGGGAGCGAGGGCATAACACGCTTCACAAGCCAGGGTTTGACTATTTTACCGTGTTTCCACACATGGAGTGATGGGCTCGGGAGATGCAATACCTTTTATTTTGCAGAGTTTGATTATGCGGTGCAGTATTATTGGTTGACAGTTTCAAAATACAGTCAAAACTATCAATTTCATGTATGGATTCTGAAAAGAGTACATGTATTAAACATATTCCACCAAAAGCTTTAGCTGCACTATGACCTGCAGCAAAGTTATGTATGAACGTGTAGAGGAGGGCTTGATAACTTTAACCCGTAGTGGATATCATATTGCCCATTTCATTGATAACTTTCTAAAATAACTCTAATGTTATGTTGTATAAGTTCAAACATCATCTTTCATTCCCAAAAAAATTCAATGAATGAACCTAATTATATTGTACTATTGTTGATGTTGACATGCACCCCCAAAAGCTTTGAAGAAAATAAAACAAAAAAAATTTCTTTCGTGTTTTGTTTCATTAAGAAAAGTTTGTTTCTATTGTTCTTTAGATGGTATTGTCTTTAGTTGTACCTCCATAACCTTGTGCTTTGTGCGAAACAAAAAAATTACACTGCGGGTCTTACCACCACTGGCACTGGCATCAACCTCCACAAAATGCACCTTCCATTAAGCATTTATGGTTTGTTTGCCTTGTTGTAAACTCTCATAAATTAGCGCAGTTTTAGGGATGTTTGTGCTTGTCCAGAGGCTTGGATGGAATCATGTTCATTTTCAAACAAATTTGTCCCTATTAGAACAACACGAATGAGAGACACTATCTGATAAGGCAATTGCATGACCTCAAACAAATTCATGACACGTTGTGAATGGCCTCGCCAACATTTGCGTCGACAAGCATAGGCCTTTGCACACTGACAAGGCTCGTAGAGGATGCAACATAATTTCAAAAGTCTTATCTTAATCTGAACCTAAGCTCTACATAAGCCATTGAGGGAGCAAAATGGCCCTTGTCTAAGGGGGAAAGCCTTGAGCCACTAATTACATTGTCCATATTCTCGATTGTCATGATGGGAATACTTGGAATAAGGAATTCGTACATAAAATGTTCATTAACAGGAAGAACAATACGTTGGCCATTCTTTCCAAAGTACACCACCCAGGGGAGAGGACCCCATAATTGTGCAGGTACCAATATATGTACATTGATTTTCACCATTGGTTGTTGAAAAAATGACTAATAGTTGTTCACTATTTGATTAATGACACTTTTTAAGAGCCAATGACAATGTGACACATAAGGCGCTCGGTCATTGGTACCTCTTTCAAATGCTTTATATTATTTTTTTTCATTTTAAATCAATTCAAAAACTACTTTTCCCTCCAAATAAACACGCGAAACGAAAATACTGATGTGGCATGATGATACCCTATACGATGATATAAATTTTTTTATGTTGACGAGATCCCTACATATATCTACGTGCCCCTAAAGTTAGGGTGCACGGTTATGGGGTCCTCTCCCCTATGTAGCCTCTTTTCTAAGTAAACTTTAAACCAAGTACGATTAAGATGCTTCTCATATTAATATTAGCATTGGGAGAAGTAGACATCGTTATTACAAATAGAAAGAAAATTTTACAAGTTTACTAGAGACGGGCTCGAATCCTTGAAAATTATCCAAGTTCGATATCACTTTCTTTGGGTGCTATGATTAATCTTTAGCCTGTTAACTGAAGTGCAGAGCTTCTCTTGAAAATTTTCCAAGTTCTATATCCTTTCTTCAGACTCTTAGAAATCTCTAGTATTTGTTACCATGGCTTCTGAGATTCCCCGATGGAAAGCCAGCCCAAAGAAACGCCAAGAACAAAAAACAGAAAATTCTTCTCACTCTGCAAAATATTTCTCAAATAAAAAGTTGGCTCATTTGGGATTCAAAGAGTTAAGCACTAATGAGCGAGGTTCTACCTACATAAATGCCATTTCAAACCCTGATGAAGTCACTGAAATAGGGACTGTGGAACTTGTTGGAAGCATTGGAAAAATGTCCAATTTCAACTCTGATTACAGCTTTGGTGTCTGGTTAACGTGGAAAGATGTGTGTGTAACAGTATCAGATCCAAGAGAAGGAAGTAAAATACTTGTCCAAGGGCTCACAGGATACGCCCAACCAGGACATATGGTTGCCATCATGGGGCCTTCTGGATCTGGAAAGTCTACCCTTCTGGATGCTCTTGCAGGTCATATTTTTCCGATCTTATTTTCCATCTATTTTATAATGATTTTTCATTGACTAGTCATTGTAGTTTCCGTTCCTGTTCTGTAATCCTCTGTACAATCTTGTTAATGGGATAATCTTTCCAACCCTGAGAGGGAATCTAAGGCAATTTTTATGTCTATTTCGCCAGATTCTTAGAGTAGGATAATGAAGAGAGAGCCACCAGACAAGCCGGAAGACAGTGCAATCAGTTTGCATGGTCATGAAGCGCAGGCTCTTTCTTATGGTACATCGGTGTGTATGATCAACTTGTATTGACCAGTCAGCTTTGCAAGACTCATGGGACTGGATAGAGTCTCTTAATGTATAGCTGTGTTGGAAATTTTTAGGAAGTAAGGGCACACCTAATATGGCCCTCTCAATACAGCAACAGTTCTCAAATGGGGCTTACTGTGGTGAATTGCACGACTGTAGGCATTGTATGTGACTCAAGACGACATACTTGATGGCCATATCAAAGTCGACAAGCTGGGGGAGGCAGTTCATAAATTTACTCTGCAGTACTGGACTCCAGTTGCCAGATAAGGCTACTGTCACCGCTGCATGAGAAGAGACCATGAGAGCTGAGCCATTACCATCAAAACAGTATGGGTCTTAATGATTCAGTGAATTTTGTTTTTAGGTGGATGGAGGATGAAAGGATTGAGTGGGGGACAGAAAAGGAGAGTGAGCATTGCTCATAGAAATCCTCACGCGACCACCGCTAGCTCTTAGCTTGTGATGAAGAAGAAACGAGTGGTCTAGCGACAGGTATAAATGACTGAAGCAGCTTTAGCATATGCAAGCAATTTTCACCTTTGGGTGCTTAGTGGGGTTTGGTCCTGTTGATTTGTTAACACTTTACATTCTTTTTCACATATAAACATTGTTTTTACAATCTGAGAGGCCTTGAACGATGAAGAAACTTATTCTAGTCCTTTAAGTTAGGGTCAATGTAGTCCTGTATCCTGTATCCTCACCTACAGTATAGGTTAATAGGAAATATGGAGGGGTCTTCTATCTGTATTCAAACTCCAACATTATGGACCTTAAAAATAATTATACAAGCAATTGATTACATATATTACTACTGCAATCTAGCTTATTGTCGAAATTTATATTTGTTTCTTCAAGCTATTCTGAGTTAAAATATGTTGTTTCTGCAATCTAGTTATGATGAGCTTGGTGGAGGCCAAAGGCCTACCGTAAGTATTTTAGGCACATAAAAAATCGCAGCAATTACAGCCGTCTCATTTGATAGCATGGCCTGCACCCAACCAATTTTCGCCTGTTAATACCATCTAAGAGATTTATCTGCTATTACACTCCTCGAATAATCTGAATCAAGTTTGCAATTGGTCATAATTAGAGGGTTTCGTGGGGTTCTTTATAAACTTTACCTGGTCATTTAACGGTGGACATCAACCCTTAAAGGCTCACTTGGAGCACCTTTCAAGGGAACACCTTCTGATAATTTTCCATGGCTGTTGTGTTGCGCTTCAACTTCTAGGAAATCTTTCATAGAAGCTGAAGCGCAACACAAAAAGTGGGTCCATTTGTGATAGTTACCCTGGTTCCTGTTCCTGTTAGGCTGCACAATTATAGCTTTTTCTTTCTTCAAGAGCAAAGAATATCCCACTGAACTATTGTCGTTGAAATGTTGATGGGTTTCTATAACTTGGCCCTTAGCAGACCAGCGCATAACCTGAAGCATCTGCTTATAATTTTGTAAATGCATCTTTGGCCTTAGCAACACAGGCTTAACTGCTGCATTTAGGAACTCTGCAGCTGCTTCCAAACTTTTTGGATTGGTTAGCCTATAATTCAAGGGAGCAAAAAGAAAATCAAAAGACCAATACAAGAGCTTCATGAAATTTAGACCTAGGGCTGGATTCACATTATTTTGGATTCTTTTATAATGTTTTAGGGCATAAAAATAACAAAATAAAATAGAACATGAATTATTGAATTGCAATAAAAGATGACAAAAGTGTTGAACCTGCCTTTTTAAATATATAAATATCAACGTTTCCCATATATCACAGAACCCTTTAAGAAGTTATAAACTCTGGTCACAAAAAAAACAATGATTTGGGTTTAAATTTAGAAGACCCTTCTAAACTTATGGTTGATTGAGATAAGCTCAAATGGTAAGATCCCAAAAGAAAGGAAAAAAAAACAGTAATGGATACATTTCAAACTTAAAACCATGAAAAGGTTAACAACTGGATGTGAGACAGTATGGAACAGGAATTCCAGGAAGATTGCAGCTGATGCTGATATACACTGGCGTGCTTTCCATGAGGCACGCCGTAGATCATGGAAAGCAAGCCCTACGGATCAAAAAAACCAGTTCAGCTCATCACCCACGGATCAAAACTCGAATACAGAAAACGAAAAGAAAATTAGCGGTCGGGCACCTGAGCGCATGTGACCGCCTGGAAGCGGCGATACTCCTGGCTGAAATCAGGCAGCCCGGTAGTATGATGCAGAATTCGGCTGGTGCCATAACCATTCGAATTTGGCCCCACTACGATGCATATGAGCGGCATATTTGACTATTGTATTAGAGGATTTTTTAAATTAAAAATGGAACGTTTGATGTGGATAACATATTAAATCAGCAATCAAATATGGAGGAAATATGTTAGGAAAATGAAATGTAAATAATTTAATCACATTAAAATATCATTTTTTATTATGAGATTGTAAATTATTTTGATAAAGATCAATAAAATAAATGTTTTGGATGTTTTTACACTTACCACATTTATACGGTTTCTAATTAAGCTAACCAAGTGCTTTCTATGTATTTGAGATTGTTCTTAAAAAAAGATCAAGGGATGTGATCACACTCTCGATCAAAGGGTGTGTATACCACTAAATAGAAGTAACTACAAATTTCAGTAATAAAACTATAATATTTTTGAACATAAAAAGAATTTTACAACACATAGATAGGATTTCTATGTGGCCATGGAGGGAAGTTAGGGCATTGAAACCTCAACAATGTTGAGCATACATAACCAATGAATGAGGGCATGTAGAAGCTATTTGAACGGGAGCTTCTAGTGTATTTCCATCTATTTACTAAATTGAATTTAATGAAGCCACCCCAATTAGATATCAAATCCTCCAGTCTCTATGAAAAAAGGAACCCATATTTGATTTACATGTTTAATGTTTGTGGCTCCCTAAAATCTATTCAACAAGTCCATAGTTATCTTGATTCCTATCCATAAAATAGAAATAATAATCCTCATATTGTTCTTTCTCTTCCAATATGAAGGGTTTGTTTCCTATTCATTCTAACCTTCAATCCAAACAACATGCTTATTCATTGAGTCATTAACAACTACCTAATTATAAATTGTCATTGAATCTGGTAGCTTATAAAAGTCTTTAAACACATAATCCCCTACTAATTCCACTCTAGATGTGAGGAAATTTAAAAAACCATCTTTCAATGTATAGAGAGCTAGAGAATCCTTAAATAAATAATTGTAAGGGAGAACTTGTTTCCTATAGGTCACCTCATAAAGCCCAATAGCTCTAATGGACCTTAAATATATTCCTTTTGGTTGGATCATCTAAGTTCTCCACTTCATATTATAAGTTACTATAATTATTTGAAGGTTTTAAAGAAAAGTTATCATCAATGTGTTTGTGAATTCAAATTATGACAAGATTGGATCAAAAGGAGTTGCGCTCAAAGAAGTAACTACAAAAAATTGAAACTATTCTCTCCTATTGTTAGCCTAGAAGTGATAATTGAGTGATGCTCTAAGAAAAAATTTCCAATCTTCTCTATAATAATACTAGTGAATGATTCCCCATTTACCATTAATCCTTTAATATCACATGAGATGTTTTTTTTTTGTTGTGTGTAATCAACTGATTGTTCCTCTCTATTAATAAATGGTGAATTTTCAATTTCGATGGTTCACACATTGTGTTATTTTATATATTAAGTGGCAATGATGCTAAATCTATTTGTGCTAAGAATTCGACACGATTTTATGACTCGACATTTATTTATTCATCACCATATATGTGTATAAATCATTGGGGTTCATGTCATCAAGAATCCACCTCTCTATCACTCTTAATTTGGTTATTATTTTTCTACGCCGAACATTTCCTTAGTTTTACAAGGATCGTGACATATAAAAGGGATATCTCCAATTTTCCGATTTGCAGGCCAAATAACAATGGCTAGCGGGGGTTAAATTTGACAGTCGTTTAGACGTTTTTTGTGATTTTAGACATAAAGTACTTGTAAATATCTTATCTAATCATCACATGCAACTTACATATTTAAAACATGACCGTCAATTTTATATAGATTTTTATATAAATTAAAAAAAATAATGTAAATGTATATTTTTAAAAAATATAATGAATATAAAATCATTAGTAAAAATAACATTATTTTGTATTTTGAAGGACATCATTAGAAAATAACCTTCACCCAAAAATTATTTCAGAGGCATAGGGGTCTCAATTTATTTCCCCATGAACTCATTGGTCTATAAATTTCAAACTCTTCGCCATTTTCTAACAAAACCAAATCCCCAAAGGTTTGTTGGGTCCTTTGGACTTTCTTTCAAATGTTCATACTCACGCCAACCTAGCTCTCATAATTTTTAGCACATGTCGTGTTTTATGGATTAACAAACCAACCATGAATCACTTTTAAACTTAATTAAAGATTTGAAATATATATGTATTAAATTCCTACCGATCGTGTTGCTAAGTATCAAACGATTTAAAACACTTTAAAGAGAGTTTTACACCCCAAAATAAACGTGATTGCTCCTAGTTTCCTTCATTTGTGGTATGCAAATGGGTTTATAACTTAAATATTTGAGGCATTTATGAGCTTGGGATTTATGGAATTTGAGATTAAATTCATACCAAGAGGGCCATTATTTTCACTAGTGTTATTACAAAAGTTTCCTTTGGTATCTTTTAGGATATTAATAGTGGTTATTTTGTATGAATATGGAAATTAAACTAATGATAATTTATGGACCACTTTGTGAAAATAGATTATGTTTTTTATTTTAAATTTTCTTATTTTTTTATTTTTATTCTTATAATATTTTCTTTCATTTGATTTAATATCCAAATTATTTACGAAAATGATATTTTTGCTTATATAGGGTGTCCGCTTTTTATGGAAAATTTAGGGGTATATTGTGCAAAACATAAAGTAGATAAAGTTTTGGTATGAAAGTTAATTCTCTACACTACTTAACAAAAAATATTGGAATGATAGAAGGTAGATTAAAAATCCTAACGCAACCAATGATGTGAGATATTGATAGGTGGTGCTGAAGATATCATGTAGATAATATTTCGGAGACAATTTAATTTAAAATAAATTTGACTAAAACAATATATATCTTGGTGAAATAATTTGCCACCAGGGGAAATTGTAGGCTTTCACCAATGCTCTGGGACTAGATCCCTCGGCTTACGAATGGGGAAACTCATTTTATTAGAAACAAGGATGTATATACACTATTGTAACCATTGTGGGTGGCCTTTCAATCGGAGATCACACAAAAATACTCCTTTAAACCCATGTTGAAAAAGGAGGTAGAAGAAAGGTAGGTGTGTGTGTGTGTGTGTGTGTGTGTGTGTGTGTGTGTGTGTGTGTGTGTGTGTGTGTGTGTGTGTGTGTGTGTGTGTGTGTGTGTGTGTGCCACCCACATTTTACACACACACATAATAATAGGATTAAAAAAAATTTGGCTTACATTGCTTGGTACATAGGATCACTTAGGATACTGTATAAAACATGAGACATTGCATAACCATTAATCCGCACATATAACATGAAACACATATGCACATCAAAGCCACATTTCCAAAAATGAGAAAATACAACAATGACCCACTACAATATACACTTACTCACATGCACTTCCCATAACACATCATTGTTCATGGTGAAAAATTTATTACAATCCTATTTTTATTAGTTGACTATAATTGTCTAAAGAACACATAACATGGGACCCTTCATTCCTTTAAAACTAGGTTGCTTTTTTTTTTGTTTAACATTTCACCTATAGTGGTTCCTTTAGTATCCGCTTGTTTCTCTTGTGGAAATAACTTTACATAGCATGATTGTGATTTGGAACATACATATACACATGTGTCTTCTAATAATTGACTTAAGGATTTTTTTAGAGAGTCATGTTTACTTGGTTTGGAAAAATACTCTCATTACAATGAGGAAAATTCACAAGAAGAAAAACAAAGATTACTAGATCAATAGAAAACCTATCCCGAGTTCATTTCATAACATAGTTTAATACTAACAATACACTCGTTTCATCTTCCACTTATTACAACCAGCTATGTAGGTTAACTAATTAAGTTGTATCATTCTTGATTCATAATCCGCTGCTCCAATTAAGAAGTCATATTTTCACAATCATATTGTGCATGGAAGGCTAAATTAAACCTGTGTTCCCATTATAGATATTTTTCTTTGAATTTAAGTGAAAAAATTTACATTTCAATCTACTCATGTTTCATCATCTTAAGAATTTACTCCTAAGAGCAATGGGTTAATTACATGTTTTGACCATAAATTCTACTTTCCCGAGTGATCCTAGGTTTAATATATTCCTATCTACACCAAGGGTTTTACTAACTTTTGCAAGTCCAACTAGAGTGAAATTTCCTTAACTCCCAAGACCTTGGCTACAGTTGAAGTTATCCCATTCTCACTTGGTTACGTTTTTATTATTTCAGTAGCATCGTTGTTTAATCCACATTCAAGAAAACAAAGCATGTGATCATGCATCATATTTAGTTTTTCTTGATTTATTAGGTAGTTGTATTAGTCATGGAGATCTACTTTATTACATTCATTTTATGATCACATTTGACGTTTTAGTTAGTTTTGACACCGTTAAATGGCGTACTATTTTTTTTGTAGCGGTCATTTCTTAGTTTAATCTTATTCACCCTTTTACCAACTACATTTACACGATTACTTTGGTCCTGTATTAACATCATTTTGGAACAAATGTAATTCCTATAACATTTACATATATTCGATAATTACATTTTACCTTTGCTATACAAGGGGAACTATTGTGAGATCAAGGAAGGAATTATTAGGATTTAAGGGTGATTTAGATTCAAGATACCTCTTCTCATAAACATCCTTCCATCATAGTACACTATTTTTCCTGTTACAGTTTGCTATAACTCAACATATAGTTTAAGTAGATTTAACATTTGCACGTCATAAATTTCTTTTTTGTTAAATAAGATTTTGTGTTGGCTCAAATGCTTGATTTCTCCGAGAACAATTCATATATTTTTTTCTTAACAACAAGAGAATGCCTAAATCAATTATGCAGACTTCAAGCATAATTTTATTCCTAAACAATATCTTATTTACTCTTGTTTCCCATTACTCTTACATGGTTAATTTGGACTCTTATGGGCATTGTTTTAGAACAATTGTAATTCAAATAACATCTAATTTACACTTAGGGATTTAAGACTACAAGGAGTATGACCTCGCACAAGACATATCATTCCATTTCTCTTAGACATGCAAGTATTAAGTGATATTGCAAGAGAGATATCCCAAATAATCTTATGCATCACAAAAGCCTCCTAACAACCTATTTCCAATTGTTGGGTAATTATGCAAGTAATTTGAAATGTAGTCTCCATTCACATAATTTAGATCTCACAAGAAATCAAAATTAGGTACAACCACCAACTATCTTACAAGGCTTTAGCCACTCACTAGGGTACCAAGGAAAATTACACACAAGGGGGTTAACTTATTCATGATATGGTCAGGCCTACAACACCTAGTCATGATCACCTCACTCGTATAAAAATGATAGGTTTCACAACATATATGCACCTCCTCATAAAATATCAAGGAAATGGTCCTTAATAAGATGGTTAATTACAAAAGCCTCCTAAGGACCTATTTCCAATTATTGGGTAATTACGCAAGTAATTCAAAATGTAGTCTCCATTCACATAATTTAGATCTCACAAGAAATCAAACGTGGGTACAACCACCAACTATCTTGCAAGGCTTTGGCCACCCACTAGGGTACCAAGGAAAATTACGCACAAGGGGGTTAACTTATTCATGATATGGTCAGACCTACAACACCTAGACATGATCACCTCACCCATCTAAAAATGATAGGTTTCACAACATATATACACCTACTCATAAATATAAAGGAAATGGTCCTTAATAAGACGTCTTAGGTGCGAAGAATGAAGACGATTAATGAGATCGGAGTATTTTATTAACATGATCAATGTTTTATACCCTGGAAAAAGACTCAAATGGGTGGAGGAAGTACAATAGGGATTATAACTCGTTATTTTATTTTCCTTAGTTTCGATGAGAGGAGATTCTACCTAGCATTGTAGTGCCCACTTCTCCTCGCCATTATCTTGCTATGATTTTTACTATTGAGGAATAAAGATATGGACATTACTGTTATATTTTTACTAGCATACATTGGTAGATGGACATTATTGTTATATTTTGATTAGCAGACAGTCTTGAATATATTTTTGAAGAGGGAATCACATGGCATAATTATTAGATAATCATTCATTCTTTTTCAAGAGGAGGATATGGTTAGAATTTGACATGTTTCCGCCCACAGGATCATGAGATATGAGGAAAACAAGATTTGGAAACTAGGGTATGTGAAGAGTTTCAAAGGCATGCATGGATTAAAAACTAGATCCAAATGTGTTTTAATGGTTGTAAAAGAGTTTTTGAATGAACTTTTGAATATTTTGAGGGAAAAAAAGTTATTTTTAAGCTGAGTTGTAGAGATGGGAAGTGGATATGTAAGGTGGAAGTGCATAATGTAAATGCACATGTGAAGTGCATTTGGGGTTAAAATGTGCACGTTGGGAAAGTTTGGGGGCCCACATGACATGGAAATTCATGTTTGCCTAAAGTTTTTACTTTTTTTTTTATGTTTTTAACTTGTAATATTTCAACCAATAGGAAAGAGATGCACTTTTAGGGTGAAATCGCACCTCAAAAGTGTGCTAGTTCACCCAAGTGTGGTTTCGAAGCATGGTTTTCACCACTGTCTTGCTTCCCATAATATTTCCTTTGCCCCACAGTCAAAACTTAATGAAATTTGGCCACATAATATATGAATTTACATGAAAAAATTCCAATGAATCTAATGACATTATTCAAAAGGATTGCAAAAGAGTTCTTTAACAACTTTTTAGTATACCATCCTTTTTTCCTGAAGCAATGTGCCATTTAGCCGAGTTGTAAGAATAGTTTTCAACAAGAACGAGCTAAATAACTTGTAGGTACTGAAGAGAATTTAGAATACCATCACTTTATATTTTTAGGCTCCCAACTCCACTCGAGGTGCCCAAAATATTTCATGTAAAAATAAAGTTAAAAAAGACCACCTTATGTCAGTGTCGGATGGGTTTATGTTTTCTATGTTCCCAAAAAATTATTAAATTTAGCCCATTAGGAAGTAGTCTCTATAAAATTTCCAATTCCCAAGATATGAGCTCCAAAAACTTCACGAGGATCCTGAAACCCTCCGTTAGAATTAAATCTTCAACGAATCATGTACATTCCTTTTTCTCAAAAAGCACCTAGGAAGAAATATTTCCCCAGGACATCCAAAATTTCTAAAAATTATTACTAATTCATACCATCATGGATAATACTCAGATACCTTTCTACTCACTACAACTAAGACATCTGAAATGATTTGAGGCTCTCAAAACCCTTCTCAAAAGTTGATCTTTCAAAATGAACAATTTTTGTAATTTTGACAATTTTGACCATTTTGACCAAAAAGGGGAAATTGTTTTGATGGGGTTGTCATATAAAATGTAATGACATTTCATATGCTAACAAATTTCACATACTTGGGGATTTTTTTAGAATTAGACAAATGGAAAATAAAGCAAGCATGAACCTCAATTATCTTGTAGGTGTTTTGTTATCCAAAATACCCTCCGGGATATTTTGATAACTTGTCATTTCATCTTGGACCTAGGTAGAAAACATGTTAAGAAATGATATTTTTCACATTTCGGAAAGGTTCTAGTAGCAAAACCATTCGGGCCCACACTTAGTTGAGACCCACCTTCTAAAAATATTAAAATTGGCTAAGTGTTTATAATTTTCTTCATTTCAAGTTTTTGGGACCTTTATGTGCATCCGAAAATGTTCCATGTCGTTGGATTTCAGCCCCCCAAATCTTGAATTTCCTTGTTTCACGTTTCCCAACTTGTAATACAGGTTCTAAGTTTCACCCTTTCATTTCAGGTTTTTGGGGCTATCTCGCATTAGAACATCACAGCCGAAATGCATGTTTGGTATAATGTATTTTTCGGTTCTGAAACCCAACGGTCTCCAATATTTTTTATTTCGTCGGTTTTTCAGAGGTATTTTGCAGGGTCAAAGTTCCCACGGAGGAGCGATATAAGAATTCAACCACTCACATTTATTCTAGATTTCTTATTTTTAATGAGGTTAAGTATTTTTAAAATGGGAAAACAATCCGCCATTTAAAGCAACAGTTTTAGGAAGTTCAACCACTAAAACATGATGAGGTATGGTGTCTTGGCTTCTCCAACAAGAAAAGGATACATGGAAGCATGGGTTTTGTAGGGATTCCCATCACTTTTGTAGGCTAATTAATGTCATTTGTTGGTGGTGAAAGAGGTATTTTGAGCTCTTTCTCTCTTTCTCATATATAGTAAAAAGAGATCATTTTTTGGGGGGTTGAACATTCTCTCCATATTTCTCCTCTCCTACTCCACAGGTTATTGCAAGTGTTATGGGATCCAAACTTTAATTTTTAGCATTTAACAAGAGCTTCATGCCTCTCTTCTTCAGTGTAATGGACTGTGTCACTCTTTGAAGAAATAAAATCAAGCTCTGTTGTTATTTTACAACCCTCTCTTGCATTTCATTACATTATTTGACATGTTCGTTGCATTTTAAGGTATTTTGTGTGTTTTAATGGTTTATTGCAAGCTCTGAATGATTGTGTTTAATGAAAATGATACTGTAAATGTGTGTATGTAGACAATGGTGTCTCAATACCCTCTCTATCTCCATTTTCCTTTATTTTCATCCCTTGGAGAGTATCCTAACCATCCTTCTCTTAGTGTTATCACCTCACTTAGTGTAATATTTATTCATTTTCATGCTCTCTCTCTCTCTCTCTCTCTCTCTCTCTCTCTCTCTCTCTCTCTCTCTCTCTCTCTCTCTCTCTCTCTCTCTCTCTCTATATATATATATATATATATATATATCCCTGGTCCCTTGGAATTGATAGGATAGGGTAATTAGTTACATTTCCTTCATTAGAAGTAGTTTAGTGCTTAGAATAGGAAGAGGAACTAGCCTTCTCTGGATAATTATCTCAATTTCAGCGTTTCACACCTTGAGATAATTCCATGTTACCCAATTACACTGATTTCCCATTTCATCTACATGCAAGAAAATCAAAGGGTGTTATAATTTGGTGATAATAGTTCTCGCGTGCTCGATGGGATCACCGAAGTTAATACTTCCAGTTTTATCAAGTTTGGATGTTTGTCTTTGTAAAATTATAGCCTTTGGAGGCTCTGCAGCAACACATCTGGTGACTCCAAGAAGTAAAATTCACTGGTTTTAGCAGCCCAAGTGTCTCATATTCATAAGAAGGATCCAAACAGGCTCCGCCCATGGGTATCGTAAATTCAATTTTGATAGGGAATCTAAGGGGAACCCAGGTCTTTTGGGGTCGGGGTGCATTATTCATAATGAGAAAGGTGTGTTGATTAGTGTTGGCTCATTCCATTTGCAATACAAGACTTGTAATTTAGCAGAATCCCAGGAACTTCTTTTTGGGGTAAAAAGGGTAGTTGAATGGAGGAGTTGCCTCCTCCACATCGAAGGTGACTCACAAATTATAGTCAATGATGTGAAGAATGGTAAAGCTATACATTGGACTCTTGATGTTTATATCACTAATATCCTCTTTTGGCTAGACAAGTTGGACTCTTGGAGCATTAAACATGTGTTTAGAGAAGCTAACTCAGTTGCAGAATTATTAGCTAATGAAGGGGTGATACAAGTAGAAGAGGCCATCATTTTGATTGATGTAGCTAAGTAGTCAAGCTTAGGTATTATAATTGTAAGGGAATCTAACTCCTTTAATGCTCAGACATGACGGGCCTAACTCATGTGATCCCAGTTTCAAAAAAAGGTGTTTTATATCATTTCATTTCTTTAATGCCTCCTCCTATTTGCAATCCGTGAGTGATAAGTTGGTGTTTAATTGCAACCTCATAGCTATTCCGCCATTTCCCTTCCTATTTTTGAAAGGTGAATCTAGAGAGATGACATTTTATGGAGAAATTTATCAGGAATTCCTAAAGAAAATCTTTCGCATTGGCTATGGCTCTATATGCAATGTTGTGGAGTGCATTTTAGAGGAAAGCTATATCCATGGAAGCGGATGGGCTAGGGTAAATGTGGAAATCACTTCTACAATTTTCTCCAACCTATTACTCATCGGTAAAAACAAAGAGGAGAGAATTTTGATTTCCCTCCATATAATCTTGCCAAAGTATGCATGGAGTTAGAGGAATAAGTTTTATAGTTTTTCATGCCCATAACCTTCCTCGAAGCAACAAGAAAATAGGACCCCGAATTGGATGAATGAGCATGTATAACTGAGATGGAAAAGACAAATTATGTGCTTATGGAATTCATGATCACAGTTCACAAGTTTTCAGGATGAAAGACTCGGGTCTCAATCTCATCTCGCCCATAGATTTAGAATCTTTGTTCATCCCAATTGGGCTTTCTCCATCTAAAATTTCTCAACTCATGGCCAAGGGAAAATCCTCTTTTGATTTCCTTCTGAGTGCAGCAAATGTAGAGGAAGTGGGGTGTCACTTCAGCTATCGCAAAAGGAAAGGAGAGGCCATGAATGAAGCTAGGCCTAGTGACAGGAAGAAGATGGACTAAGAAGCTCGTGTCAAGCTGGAGATTATAGAATTGTCAAATTAATTTCATGCTATAGTACTAGTTTTACATTGTATAGTCTGGTCTTTTGTAATTTTGCAATCATGGTGGTAATAACTTATACATAATGTGTAGATTTCCTTGGTTTGTGATTTTAAGTCAAACTTATTATTGTAAGGGTGAGACCCCATTAACCCCTCAGTTCATAGCTCCAGTAAAAAGAGTTTACTTATAAAAAATATATCTTGTCCGGGGAGAAAACCACTTCCTTATACATTGGGAAAACAAATTCACATAACACACCATCAATACAACAAAGATAAACAAAAACAACCAGAAAAACACATGATGGAAATAGAAACATAGAACAACATGGAAAATAACCTAAATTGCCTATGATACATGTGGGGGACAACCCACTTTCATTGTGGCCCTTTTCTCCTTTGGATGTTACCCATGCAGGGTAGCACAAATTGATTCTATTCTAAAAACCCATTCATTGTTTCAATGAGGTAAGACCCCTCCTTCAACCTCTTAGGAAAGAAAGGTGTTGCAGGAATTCTCCATGTACGTAATATGAATATCTCACTTTTATCATAGCCCTAAAATTCCATTTCTAGTTGTCAATCCATTTTCACATTCATTCATGCTTGTGAATTCAAATTCTTCATTTTGAAATTACCAAAAAATTGATTCTTGATCACATCAGGCTCACCATGTTCGTAACTAGCCTTATTCTCTCCATTGAGAAACTACTACTAATTTTTCAAGTTCTCCATGACTGTTGTTTCTATGAGATTATTCCTTATATATGGTTTCATGTTTTCAAAATCATCATATATATCTCATTGATTCATATTCGACAACCACCCCAAATGATTTTCCTTAATACTCACCAACTCATGTTTGACCAATTGCATGTTATGATGTGGCTTACCTATAATTTCACTTTCTTGAAAAGAGAATAACCATAAAGTTGGGGATAAAATTGAATGATCATCATTCTCATCATGGGATGCATAATACTCCCCGTGATGGAGGTGTTCATGGGAGATTCAAGCACCTTCATTTAATCATGTTCATCATTGATAAAATATTATCCACCAAAAGGGAAATAGAAAGATGCACACTTGTTGACTAAGTTTATTCGTTCTTGTTCACATTAGTAAACTAGTAATAAAGGAAACTAATAACTCTAAGAATGAAAAGGTTTATGGTACCTTGGGGCGATACGGGTGGATACGGGCACAAAGTTGAACTCCTTCGGAGTAGAGGTTTATGTGTAATTGTGAAGAGCTAAAGTCTAACCAGAGCATTTAAACACACTAAGAGAAGTCATGCATAGAAAAAAGAATTCCATTAGTGGAAACAAACAAAAAATACATATATATCTTTATGCATGTATAAATGTACATATATGTGTGAGTGCACACGTATGTATGCGTATATTATATGTATGTGTATGTGTATGTATAAGTAGGTGTCACATCCTATTTGGATTCATCTATTATGGCGACAGGATTAAATGACCCCATAAAAATCACCATAAGATGTCATGCAAAATGCCATACATGCAACGCCCATTTGTGCAACCAGCATCCTACTCTGTTGCATCTAGTCAACAGAACCCAATCACCATCCAATCAACAACCCATGCCAATTCCCAAGGCCTATCCCAAGGTAGATACAATCCATACAAAGGTAAATAAATAAAATTAGGGAAGGACATGAGGAGGTGGCAATCATTTAATGTATCGCTTTGATTTTTGGTGCCTAATTCCTTCGTAATGTAGCCTAGAATATACCCACAAATCCAAAGGCACGCTGACACATCACTCAGCATGAAATGATCACTCACCCAAAATGTGCAAGGGTACCAGGCCCCTCTTTAGAGTTGTTTATCTAGAATGTTAGCATGATTGTGCATGTATATATTCAGATTCATAGCAGATAGTAAATAATCCACAATGCATTAACCAGATCTAGATCTAAAGCATATGAAATATTGACTAAACAATGACTATCATGAGATTTACCATACAAGAACCATATTAGTCATATCTAACACTAATATCTAGCCAATATGCTCCATTATATTAAATATCATAAAACACATAAGCTTTATACATTACATAGTGTCACCATGAGTCATGCGCGTGAACAAAGCCACTAGCATAACTCTACAATCATAATAGTATCAACCATCTCTCTAATTCGTGCAAATCAATACATATATATAGGGGTGGGGAATTTCCCTTCGGCATCCATGCACCTTCCAAAAATAGGCTACATGCCAATAATAGCCATGTGCCTTTATAAAGGAATATAAAAGCATGCAAGTGTTGATAATAGATCTTATAAAATTAACTCCTAGTCTACATCCTATTAATAGACCAAAACCCTGCATCGCGCTCGAATTGTTGTAATTCCCAAAATATCCTTAGTGTGATCTTCAAGTCTCCATATCTTGCATGCTCAACACTCCATGTCCAAAAATAGCCTTGACCCGCGAAACGAAAAAGTCTTGAATTCAAATTGTTCTGGTGCACACCCTATTTTACCATGTTTCCGCGTCTTCAAGCATGCCTAGTTCTCGTGCACCCAATCCTTATGCATTTTCATACCTGAGCTATATTCCATGCACTCAACATTATCCCACACTAACTACATTTTCGTTCCCTGCAATGGGCAACTGATCTTATCCTTCCAAGAATTAATGAATAATGAATAAAGGAATAAAAAATTACTTGATAAAAAAGAATGAAGTGTTACTCGGCGCTCTACTGGACTCTACTAACAAGATCAATTCTAGATACTCATTTTTAACCTCTCTCTCTAATGTATCTATCACTTAGCACCTCACATGTCTTATCTGGGATGTCTGTCACTATGGCATCCAATTCTTCTTGAGTTATTTTCTCTTTGTTATCACTTGTACTATGGTTTTAATCGTTGAATTTTCTTCGATGAACGTGGGAATCCCAATCATGGCCCATAATCACTTCCTTCAAGTATTGCATTTATGAGAAATGACTCTCTGGACTGCCCTCTACCTCATATTCGACCTCCTTTTTCTTCTTCTCCTTCACAGCCACTCTCGGTGCTCTCTTAAGTGCCATTTCAATCAAAAAGATGTGTTATGTTACCTTCCTCAAGATCTATAACTCGGTATTGTGTGTCGTAGCTCAAACTCAGACCCTAGCCATCAATCTCCTTTCCTACACACCTTCACCTTACTCAAACACTTTAACAAATGGAGTGTAATAGTTCCTCGTGCGCATATTTGACCAACCTAACCAGTTCGCAGCTCTCCACTCTTCACAACCATCATAGATAGCTCGCTCGTAAACAACTCACTCAAGGATTCATAATCTCAAAGGTTAAAATGGCATCACAACCCTTCCTTATATAGATTTTTAAAAGTTATCGCATTTATTTCTCCTCCAACTACCATTGATCCTAACATTAATACATCATTCGTCAATGTTTTTGCACTGCTCATTTTCATGCCACAATCATAACCTTTAGGCGCTCCTTATACTTCTTGGCCACAAACCTCCTTTTGCACGCCCATATGCACTAAATTACTTCTCCACTACGCCTTCTTCCAAGTAATTTCCACTGTTGTATCCTACCTCGTGTTATAATGTGCGTCCATTTTTCTATATGTGGTCTACATTTAGGAGTAATTTATTTCTATTTGCACCCTTCCAAAAATCACCTACACAAACATTTCCTTACGCATACCCATCTACAGATGACAATCAACTATATTCAACTTGGTAATGAATCATGTATGTAAACCACCCCACACTAAGGGTATGTGCAGTCCTCTGTGCATGAAAACACTTAAATTGTAATCAACTTCTCACGTGTAATCGCATTTATCACAAAACATTGAACGAAGTTGACAAAGCATAGAAACGATGAAGGAAACATGCATAAATAAATTACCTTAACGGAAACCTAATCTAAGTGGAAATACTACCTTATTACAAACACCAAGAAGATTTATTTATAGTAGGGCTTCAACCTACTCCCGTGGAAGTAACTAGAAAACCGTGTTCCATCTAACGCCTCTAACTGGAAAGCACCTGAGTCAAGTATATATGTGATAACATACGGTCCCAACTAATGCACCTTAAGCTTTCCAGGGTAGCGCAAAAACTTTGAAACATACAGAAGTAACATTTTCCCAACCTCAAGTTTCTTATCCTACATGTGCATGCCATGTCATGCCTTCTACCTGGATTTTTGTTGCTTTTGATTCCATCTTGCTATGGCGCACCTTTCATGCTGCTGCATGAGTTTGTCAATACGTTATTCTAATGCTTTCTCATCAGCCAGAACTCCTGTGTGCATAATACGCAAAGACGATAACATGAATTCCATGGGGAGAACAACCTCTGCGTAGAACACCAGCTGAAAGGGTGTCACCTTATTCAACCTCTTATAGGTTATCTTATATGCCCAAAGTACAGAGACTTTATCATCCCAGTCTTTAGTTCCAACATCACAATTTTTTGTCAAAGTTTGGCTCAATATCTTGTTGAAAGCCTCAGCAGTCCCATTTTTCTTAGGGTGATAAGGAGGTTTTTATGATGTGCAACCATAAATTCATCCAATAATATCCTGATGGTTTCATTAAGAAAGCAAGTACCCCTATCACTTGTAAAACTTAAATGACATCCATACCTAGTAATATACACAGTGTATATACCACATACTGCACTACCATATGATAATACAAAGGTCCGAGTATGTGAGGCATGTATAAATGTATATATGTATATGTATACTCGTACATACATGTACATATATATGTATATGCATATGCAAATGTGTGTATAAACGTACATATGTACAAATGTATATATATACATATATATATGGACATGTATGTACATGCATATGTATATGTATGTGTATGTCTTCGAGTAGGTACATCGCAACATTTACATTCACTAGCTAGTAAAGTCAAGAGTCTGGATGGCTTTTTTATCTCCGTTTTGTGGTATACACATAGTATGTATACTGCATACAACACTACCATATGATAATAAAAAGTTCTGGGTATGTGAGACATATACATGTACATATGTACGTGTATACTTTTACATACGTGTGCATATACATGTATATGGATATGCATATAAATTCATAAGAATACATATGCAATTACACACACACACAAATGTGTATGTGTGTGTGTGTGTGTACATGTGTGTACGTACATATGTATATGTATGTTTATGTATTTGAGTATGTATCCTTCACTTGTAAATAACAAAACAGAAATGGAAGAAAGTGCAAAAAAAATACCAAAAGTAAAGGAATCCTTCACTTGCAATCAATGAACCAAAAGTATCAATCCGCGATTCCTTCAGTTATCGTGGACAACATTGCATTAAATTTCAAGTGGAGGATTCAACTTCGCAAAGATGGCAAACATATGGAAGGCCAAAAGAAACACATTCATGAATAACCTGATACTCATCATCGGAAAAGAAGAAAATTAATATGCCCACAGTCTGATTTTCCCAAAAGCTCTGAAATAAGTTCTCTTCCACTTTCAATTGTGGAAACGATTCAAAAGTGTAATATTGAAAACAAAGTTTTACCTCGTCCATATTTATGATGGCCCCCCATATGCCCAATACACATGCATCTGAACTGTTTCCAATATTGGATGCAACAGAAAAAAATAAGTTTTCAGATATGCCCCATACACATGCATCTGAACTATTTCCAATATTAGATGCAACAGAAAATAAGAGTTTGCCCACCTCAGGATTTGTGCAGGATCGCAAGGATTTCACATATCAACAAAGGCTACCCTATTTTAAGAGATCATGATAAGAAATCAAACTTATTTCAGAGCTTTTGGGAAGGTCAAACTATTGGTAAGAATGAATTCTTGAATGCATGTGATGGATTTTATGTATTCTATAAAAGAGTTGCATTTGGGATTCACTTTGGACAGCGCCAAAAGTGGGAACTCTGCAACTTTATTCATAGAATCTAGACTGGATTCCGAGTATACAGAACAACAAATATTTGTGTAAACTTTATGCATAAATTTGAATATTTTTTTTTAACTTGAATATGCATGGTGTATATCGAAGAAGAGATTCGCTGTGGGAAACATTTTTATTATTTGTAAACCCTAACACAAAATATATTGGAGAAAATAGTAAATAACGTAATAGAATTGGAAGAAACTACAAAAACATTCCTGAATATGGCCCCAGAAGTTGGAGCCAAGAGTAGAAATACCCGAATGGAAGAGGGATAGACCAATGCGACTCGGTTCTAAGCTTCTACGAGAGGGAGAACAAAAAAATCATACACAAATGTAAATGCCAGAAAAATGAAAATACGGGAAGTTGAATGGTCTAGGAGACTTGAATGGAGAGGTCGCAATTAAATTTTGAAGTGACTCGAGAAGGTGGTGACGTCCGGAGCGTCCTCCCCTTCTTAGAAAAGCGTGTGAAGTGTTAGTTGATCTGAATCTGGCAACGACAAATTTTCTCCGGGCGGTAATAGGCCACGTTGGCAGGCAACTCTTGGGAAAAGCGTGATGCATGTGTATGGGGCATATGAAGGGCCATCGTGAATATGGATGGGGGTCCTGCAATCCTATCACCTGGATAGCCACAGTTGAAATGAAGACCATAAATGTATTATTATCTTTAGTAAATCAAATATCATTATGCCAATAGGCGTGCTCTTTCATAGCCAAAGTCCTGACCTCTGATACAGAAAAAGTGAATCAACGGTTCGAAATTGCTAACAAGTACATGCGACGACGTACAGACAAAATCTAACTATAAGTTTTTGTCTCCTGCTTGCTAACAGGTGCTTACAAAGACGGCGAAAGAGATGACATTAGATACCACTACACTTCAAACCATACTATAGTCTGCGAAAGTGAAAACAAATCGTGGTAGTCTCATCTGCTCGAGGGAAGGGTTCAGAAAAATTTATTGTGACAAATTTAAACATTTAGATATTTATAATACCCAATGTTTTCTCAGTTACCCGAGGCCTTACAAAAAAATTAATTTTTTTTGGTTTGAATTACATGCACTTATTTTTAAAAAAAGATAGACCAGTAATCGTGCAAGGAAAATGACAGGTTTTTAAAGTTGTGCGACAATCAGGCATATGTATATAAATATATAAATCTACATATTTGTGAGATGGGAGTGAGGGCATAACACGCTTCACAAGCCAGGGTTCGACTATTTTACCGTGTTTCCACACATGGAGTGATGGGCTCAGGAGATGCAGTACCTTTTATTTTGCAGAGTTTGATTATGCGGCACAATATTATTGGCTGACAGTTTCAAAATACAGTCAAAACTATCAATTTCATGTATGGATTCTGAAAAGAGTACAAATATTAAACAGATTCCAATAAAGGCTTTAGTTGCACTATGACCTGCAGCAAAGTTATGTACGAACGTGTAGAGGAGGGCTTGATAACTTTTACCCGCAGTGGATATCATATTGCACATTTCATTGATAACTTTCTAAAATAACTCTAATGTTGTGTTGTATAAGTTCAAACATCATCTTTCATTCCAAAAAAATTCAATGAATGAACCTAATTATATTGTACTATTGTTGATGTTGACATGCACCCCCAAAGGCTTTGAAGAAAATAAAACAAAAAAAAATTCTTTCGTGTTTTTTTTCATTAAGAAAAGTTTGTTTCTATTGTTCTTTAGATGGTATTGTCTTTAGTTGTACCTCCGTAACCTTGTGCTTTGTGCGAAACAAAAAATTTGCACCGCAGGTCTTACCACCACTGGCACTGGCATCAACCTCCACAAAATCCACCTTCCATTAAGCATTTATGGATTTTTTGCCTTGTTATAAACTCTCGTAAATTAGCACAGTTTTAGGGATGTTTGTGCTTGTCCAAAGAGGCTTGGATGGAATCATGTTCAATTTCAAACATATTTGTCCCTATCAGAACAACACGAATGAGAGACACTATCTGATAAGGCAATTGCATGACCTCAAACAAATTCATGACACGTTGTGAATGGCCTTGCCAACATTTGCGTCGATAAGCATAGGCCTTTGCACACGGACAAGCCTCGTACAGGATTCAACATAGTTTCAAGATTCTTATCTTAATTCAAACCTAAGCTCTATATAAACCATTGAGGGAGCGAAATGGCCCCTGTCTAAGGGGTCAAGCCTTGAGCCACTCCTTGGGTTAGGGGAGAGGACCCGGTTGTGGTGCAGGGTTCATTAGCGGAGATAGTAGGTGAAAAGACATTCACCTTTTAAATAACATATTTTGAATGATATGTGAAGTTAATATTACCTAACTGTATTGTATTGTATCATTATTATTTAAACATGGAAGCATGAAATGTTGAATAAGACAGTTTTTAAATTGGTCAATATTCTCTTATTCATTGATAGAACTAAAAATATATATTAATTTATATACAAGTGTACAAAAACCAAGTCTATACAGTCAACTATTCATTAAGTAATATTTTCATTGTATGTACATCATATCTATTACAGTCACTTCAACAAGTCATTTCTCAAGACTTTCCAAACCAGATCTCAAATATAATGCACTATTTTTGATGTAAGAGTCTTCAATCCCAAGTAAACACCTGCATAACAATAAATGAAATTATGGTCAGGCTCACCTTTCACAGTGTTTAAAAACTCAGTACCATATGAACAATAAATTGTGTAACCAGCTGCATAAAATAATAAAAATGACCAACTAAAATATTATCCATTGGATTAAATCCCAATAAATCTCAACCATTTGATTGAACTATCATATTGAATCCATGTCAACTAACATCAACCAATCAGAATTTAGGATGATAGAATAAAAGCTGAAGGATGGATTACAATTCCATTTGTTCATGCAGTTTTCATCTCTCAAAGTTGAAGAAGTGAGGAGCAGTGCAGTTCAGGTAAGACACTTATGAATTACAAACTATTTCATAATTCAAGCCCTCTATTTATTTTTTCAGTGTTTGCATATTGCAGCAGAGTTGTATATGCCAATTGCATTTGCTTTAAAGTTTCTGAAGTCTTTTCAACAAATCTAATTTGTGCATATCCTGCCATCATGGCATTCTATGAGACCACGTTTCTTTGAGGAATTCTATCAAACAGTTCACCTACGTTTCCAACAAAAGCATTTTCTGCATATCCTACAGTCATTGGGGTCCAGAAGAACATATTTCTTTGTGGTATTCCATCAAACAACAAACTTTCTTTGTCCATGTTCCTGCATTTTGAATACATGTTTACCAGGGCAGTTGCAACTCCAGCATCTGACACAATTTAGACATTTCTTTTTGCTTTAATGAATGTTCATACCCTGTTTCAAACCCCCGTTTTGCACAGGCTGGAAGTACTATGCGAATTGGTAAGCAGAAGTTGGAAACTTCTGGTGCAATTGTTGACAAACAAAGAAGCGAACTGGTGGGCATGAAACTTATTGCCCGGTAAATTGGCAAAGAACCTTTCCAACCACTAAGCTACTGGAATAAAAAAATTTAGAACTTATGTGCAGCTAACATTTGGCAAAAAGAAACCTTAAAATCTCTGTAGCTACTGCAAATTCTCATGCCCCCACAACTAACTTGAGGTGAATACAACTTTTTCTAAGCAGCCGCTGCTCCATGAATTCTTGCATTTTTATTAGTAAAAAAGTTGCATAGAACTACACGAAACATAAGAATAGGTGCAGCAGCGCCCTCCATGGGACAGCTGCCTTAGAAGCTGCTTTTATAGTCATCACTGCTATATAGGCATAAGTTTAATTGTATACATAAAAAGATGGAAAGTATTCTAATTACATGTGCAAAATTTATATTGAAAACAATGTTGTATATTCCATCAGTGTTGTATGTGCACACTATAGTAAATTCTTTTTATGCTAAGTAAATTCTGAAATACAATATGCAACACAGCTAGGAAGTACAACACTACTGGAATATACAACTCTGTTGGAATATGACCACAACAGCGTTCTATAGTCCAGCAGTGTTGTATATTGCATTTCTGAATTCACTGTATTGTTCATTTTTTCCAGATATCTCATTCTCCAGTTGAAAAGTATTTTTTCCAATCATCACTGTGATATTAGCATAAGTTTTATTGTGTACATATAAATTTGGAAAGTATTATGATCATATGTGAAAATTTTATATTGAAAACATAACTTTAAAAACTACATAGGAAGAGTCCGACGAATACAGTAGTTTGTCAAGTTTTCGTTAGAAATATGGAAGGAAATTTTTTAGTTCTATCAATGAATAAGAGAATATTGACCAATTTAAAAACTGTCTTATTCAACATTTCATGCTTCCATGTTTAAATAATAATAATACAATACAATACAGTCAATGTCTTTCACCTACTATCTCCATTATTGGACCCTGCACCACAACCGGTGCCTATCCCCTAGCAATGCTCACCCACCAGCCGTTAATGTTTTCATTATAAATTTTCCCTTCCATATTTCTAACGACAACTTAGCTTTAACAACTACATAGGAAGAGTCCAACGAATACAGAATGAGAATGGTATGGCAGCAAAACCATGGAAAAGTCCACTACAGGCAATGATATTTATGCCATGGCAGCAAAAAACTACATAGGAAGAGTCCAACGAATACACTGAGAATGAATGAAAAAAGAACAATATAGTGAATTCTGAAATCTATCATGAAAAAAGAACAATATAGTGAATTTTGTGGAGATGTCAAAAAAGTTGGTTTTTTTTGCAAATGCCAATATACAACATTGTTGAACTATACAGCATTGTGCTCATTTAGTCAAATATACATTGTCTATCCAAGCACTTTCTGTATTCAACATATTCCATACAAGTTTCATTGTCATAATGAAAACTACAAGTCAATTAATTCCTAAAAATGAAACAAAATCATTCATATTCTAGCAATCATCTTTCCTTCAACAATTCCAAAATCATATTCCAGCATTCATTTTTGGTATATTTATAGTTTCTTTTCCAACAATCATCTTTCATGTTGTGAATCAGGTATTTCATTTACACCATGAGAAAAGGTGCTATTGCTAGAAGATCAAGGAGGCCCAAAGTGAGAGGTGTACAATTATCACATAATTTAAGTGATGAAGAGGATAATTCAGCACCAACTGGTAATGAACCAGAATGTAGAAACCCACCCACTGTCTCAGTTCAAAGAACATCTGCAACAAAGAAGCTTAGTGTCATCCGAGGTTGGACAAAAGAAGATATGGAAAAGGCGATAGATGATGTTGAGTTTAATGGGTTCTCAGTTAGAGCAGCAGCAAAGAAGTATTCCATTCCACCCACATCATTACACTATTGGCTAAATGGTCTCACCCACACAAAGAGGAGGGGTCCTCCAACAGTTCTAACTGAAGAAGAAGAAGAGGAAATTGTTGAATGGTGCAAAGAAATGGCTGATATGGGTCATGGCTTGGAGTTAATGCAGCTAAAGGCAAATGTTGCTCAGATTTGTGAAACAAGACAAAACCCCTTCAGAGATGGGTTTCCTGGTAAATCATGGTGGGCTGGATTCAGAAAACGTCATCCAGACCTTGCAATCCGAACCGCTGAGGGACTTGACAGGGATAGAGCTTTAAACTTGCACCCTGCAATAGTAACCAAATTTTATGATAATTTGGCCAAATGCTATGGAACCTATTCATACGGCGCTCATAAAATCTGGAATTGTGATGAGACTGGTTTGCAGGCTGGAAGAAATTGTGGAGTTCGTGTAATTGCAAAGAGGGGCAGTCGTAATGTCCCAAAGGTAATACCAAAGAGCAGGGAGTGGATCACTATATTGTGTTGTGTCAATGCAGCAGGTTTGTCAATCCCAGGATTTTATTTGTTCAAGGGAAAGAGAATGATAAAGAATTACATTAAAAATTGTGAACCTGGAGCATGTATGGCTGCACATCCAAATGCATGGATGACAAAGGAATTGTTTTTAAATTGGCTATGTCATTTTGCACGTTCAGTACCAGGCGGTGTTTCTCCAAATAATAGACACCTATTGATATTTGATGGCCATGGCAGCCATGTAGCATTACAAACTGTGGAGGAGGCAAACAAATTGGGCATTGATTTGATAACACTACCAGCACATACTAGTCATAAGTTGCAACCTCTTGACGTGAGTGTGTTCAGCCCTTTCAAGACATATTTTAGAGCTGAGAGGTCCAAATGGATGGCAGAGAACAAATGTGCAGATGTGAAAAGGAGTGACATTGCTGAGCTTGCAAGTAGAGCCTTAAAAAAGGCACAAACACCATCTAACATAATTGCAGGTTTCAAAAGAACTGGTATTTGGCCATTGAATTATGATGCTCTCCTAAATGACATGGCATGCAGCCAGGCATTTGACATGCAAGGTGAGGAAGATGTTGATGCTGTCACAAACATTTTGAGCCTATCTCAACGAATAAATCCTGAATTAAATAACAGTGAAGAGGTGGTACCTGAAACTCAATTCATGCAAAATGTTGACTCTAGAGATGATATGGAAGCAGCTGCAACACATGGAGTGGAGCTAAACGGTGCTCTTGGAAACCCAAGTAACATCATCAACAATAAGGAGGGGTCTTCAGATTTTGTAAGTAACAATGATTTGTCCTTGCCAAGTCAAGTTAACCCGCCACAATGGTTAGAGGATGCCATGAAAAACATGGGTTACAAGCTACCATCCAACACAGAAGATCAAAGCTTAAATCTGCCTTCCTTTCCTGAAGGACTAGAACAAGAAGCAATAATTCATTACTATGCAGATGTTGGAGATGAGGATGAACAAGACGAAGTCGAATTTCAAGAGGATGCTCAAGAAAATGAAATTAACTTAGAAGTTATGCAACATGAACCTCAACACCCTGAAGAGACTGAAAACCAAGATGGACGCGGTACGTTACTTTCCCATTTTCTACGACTTCCAAGGGAGATCATAAACAAATCAGATGGTTCTATTAGACTGAGTAGGCATTCACAGATTTTGACTGCACCTGAGTACATGGAGCTATTGGTTGATGCGGAAAGAAAAAAGGAGGAACAAGCAAAACTAAAGTTACGGAAAAAAGAAGTGGCACAAGAAAAAAAGGTTGCTAGACTTGCAGCAAAAGAAAAAAAATTGCAGGAGAAGCTTGAAAGAGAAAGGGAGAAGCAGGCTAAGGAGCAACAGAAAGAGATTGAGAAGGCACACAAGCAACAAAGGAAAGAGCAAGAGAAGAGGGAGAGGGAACTTGCAAATCAATTAAGGGAATACGAAAAGAGGATGCGTGTAAGTTCTGCAACTGATCATGAAAATCGAAGGATTTTTCAAGATATGTTAAATATTCAAATTCCAGGTTATGCTCAAATTGGAACACCTCCATCACTTATGAATAACTCTTGTACAGTTCCATCTTGGTATGTATCACCTCATTTACTTTGTACAAGTTCAAGCAGTCCTAGTAGTTCATTTGCAATGCCACCATGGATGCAAGCTTCAGCAGGGCAACCAACTCCTTTGTCAACAACAGGTGCAAATCCCTTTTCAAGCGGACAACCAAATCCTTTTTCAGCAGGGGGACCAGATCCTTTATCAGTTGGGCAACCAAATGCTCTGTCAAAAGGGATTCTAAATCCCTTTTCAGTTGGCCAATCGAACACTGTATCGGCAGGAAAAGAAAATCCAAAAGCAGTATAGAAAGAGGGCAATATTACTTATACTAACTAAGATATTGAACATGTGCCCGTAAACAATGCTTATTACCCCATATGATGATGGTAGTAATTTTGTTGGTGATACAATTTTGCTAGATGTATTCACCGAAGTCTTCCTATGTAGTCTCTAAAGTTATATAGTGCAATATAAATTTTGCGTATGTAATCAAAATACTTTCCAGCCGTCCATGTATACAATTAAACTTATGTTAATATATCAGTATGACGATGCTCTATATTTTACACCCTATTTGGCGGTGTAATCAGAATACTCATAGGCAGTAATTTTGCGTATGTAATCAGAATACTTTCCAGGCGTCCATGTATACAATTGAACTTATGTTAATATATCAATATGATGATGCTCTATATTTTACACCCTATTTGGCGGTGTAATCAGAATACTCATGATATAATTTTGCATATGTAATCAGAGATACTTTCCATTGTTCTATGTATACAATCAAACTTATGTTAATATATCAGTATGATTATGCTCACTATTTTAATAGTGCAGTGTTTAAAAACATTAAGGATCATTGCCTGAGTGAGAACCCTCTCATCTCTGCCTTTTCTTCTCATCTTCGTAGCAGGCCGAGCCAATGCCAAGGAAGAAGTCGGTCAGGAGTGGAGAAAACCCACGCACCCACCGATCTGCAAGATCCCAAGAAATGGTCGCTCGAGCTCTGCAACTGAACACACCAAAAACAACACTGAATGAGCTCCAACTCCATTTCCCGTGAAATCCCATGGCGCGATTTGGCGGTGGCAGGGTCCATAAACCAAACCGCGCGCATTAACGGCTGGTGGGTGAGCATTCAATGCATGGCGGTAGCCAGGACAACAACTGGCGCGGCGAATGGACGGCACCTGGTCCCAAGCAAAAAAAATGCCTTTTTTTGACATCCCCCCAAAACGCGGCTCATACACGTGGCGCTGAGGTGGCAGGTTCCAGGTGGCAAAGGAATGTAGGAGGTCAAGAATTTGGTGCTGCATATTCTGGTGGTGTTTTTACTCGACCAGGTGGCAGTGACGTGGTGCAGTGACTGTGCAAAGATAGGGTGCACCACAACCGGTGCAATGCGTTACAGCAATGCAGCCCGTGGGAGCAACATGTATATATGAACCATGGAAGACACTTCAAACATTTAGACTCAAGATCGAGAGAACGCTAATACAGAAGCGAGCAATTACAACAGAAAACAATGTAAATGGCAGTAACAGAGAGTGGTAATGCCAAAAATGATGAAAGTTATCTTCAAACTTTGAAAGCCAAAAAAGGCATTTGGCCCATGATGGAACCAGGAAGACACTTTAAGCTAGAATACAATTTTGGGAAATAAAATTCCATAGAAAGAAAGACATTTGTATACAGCAACTGAGATATTATCTCTGGTGGTGAGCTTTTATGCCAACCCTCAACAATTTGCAATATTTATTCCTATTATCTAAATCGGTTCTGTCCACAAAAAGTTGTCTATAATTAGACCTAGAAATTGCTTAAAGGGGTAATTGGGTATTAGAAAATTGGGTACTGATATGTTTCTAACTCGCACTAAACAAGATACTGTTTATTCAGTTCCTCTTGTTTCAAAATATACAAACACTAAAAAAACAATTTCTAGATATCTTCATTGAAGTTGTAGTAAAAGTTCAGTTTTCTGAAACTCTGAGATGAAGGAAATTTGGAAGCCGAATGTCTGTAATGCAGAAGAAATCAATCTTTCCGTACCATTTTCCACAGTGATAGTATGAAAAGACAGGTATGTGGTTTTTCCCATCCAAAGTAGCAGGCACTCCGTGCCAAATGGGACGCCAGGATGTTTAACCAACACCGTGTCGAAACCCTATAGGCATATCAACGGTTGGTCTGTTTTCAATGGTTTTGCAAGTGCATGGAGAAGTCACTCACCGTTGATTTGCACAGTGTAGGTGGATCCCCAACTATAAATAAACAATATCGGTGTAAATATTTATTAGAGGTTAAGAATAATTGAGATAGAAGAAGATATTACTTGAATTTATTGTATAAAGGGAGTGTCAACTGCACCTCCAAAAATATAAGGAGAAATAAAATGAAAAATAACAATTCTAAAAGGAAAATCGCTCTCTAATTAGCAACTGAACATGAGCTCGCATAAACGCATGGCACTCATAAACGCATTAACAGACATAAACGCATTAAAAGTTACAGTAATCCCATTAACAGTAATTAGCAACTGAACATGAGCTCGCATGGCACCCATAAACCCGAGACTGGCGCTCATAAACAAGACAAATACACCAACGATTTTAAGCTTGGATTTGTAAAATAAGACGGGTGAAAAAACAAATTTCTTTTGCTGAATGGCAAACAACAAACTTTCCATAGTAGTGCAGTGTTTAAAAACACTAAGGATCATTGCCTGAGTGAGAACCCTCTCACCTCTGCCTTTTCTTCTCATCTTCGTAGCAGGCCGAGCCAATGCCGAGGACGAAGTCGGTCAGGAGTGGAGAAAACGCACGCACCCACCGGTCTGCAAGATCCCACGAAATGGTCGCTCGAGCTCTGCAACTGAACACGCCAAAAACCAGACTGAACGAGCTCCGTCTCCATTTCCCATGAAATCCCATGGCGCGATTTGGCGGTGGCAGGGTCCATAAACCAAACCGCGCGCATTAACGGCTGGTGGGTGAGCATTCAATGCATGGCGGTAGCCCGGACAACAACTGGCGCGGCGAATGGACAACACTTGGTCCCATGCAAAAAAACCAACTTTTTTGACATCTCCACAAACGCGGATCGTCCACGTGGCGCTGAGGTGGCAGTGAGGTGGCGGTGCAATGTTGGAGGTCAAGAATTTGGTGCTGCATCCATTGGTGGTGTTTTTACTCGCCCAGGTGGCAGTGACGTGGCGCGGTGACTGTGCAAAGATAGGGTGCACCACAACCGGGTCCTCTCCCCTACATATACGGTTATTATTCCGTCCCCAACACGATCAGTATATGCGCTCAGCTGGCGTGGGTTATGTTTCCGTTTATTTTCCGTCTCCGTCAAAATCAAACTTCACGACTAGTATTTTAGTATGTGCAGCTGCCGCTCAGCCTGAGTGGGATAAGTTTACAACCCTAGAGGCTTCTAAGGCAATGGTTTTCTCTTTCGCCAGATTCGTGGAGAGGATAATGAAGAGAGTACAATCAAGTTGGAAGACACTGCAATCATTTTGCAGGGTCATGAAGCGCAAGCGCAAGGGCGGGGAAGAAGAAGAAGAGCAGAGAGAAGATGATAGAACTGGAAGAGTCCAAAATGAAAGCTCTGTGGAAAACAAGGAAGAAAGGGCACACCGCTTGGCCCTCTCCAAAGAAATACTCAAATGGGGCTTATGTATATTGAGGGCTTACATTGTATTGACTCTCGTCATACTTGCTACCCATGTCAAAGTCGACAAGCTGGTAGATGTATTCATAAATTTTCTGCAGTACTGGATCGATTCCGGTAAGGCTACTTCACCGCAGCATTCGAGGCCCATGGGCGGCCATGGCCGTTAGATGTATGTCTTTTTTCCTATTTTTGTTTTTGTTTTTTCTTTTGGTCTTTAAATAGCTGGTTCTCATTTTATTTTCTGTTTTTCTGTAGCTTTAGCTAGTGATGAAGAAGAAACGAGTGTTCAGCGAAGAGAAATGATGAAGAGCTTACAGGTGGAAGCGATTTTCAATTTAGTTTTTTAGTGGGGTTTGGTCCTGTTGATAAGTACATTACAGGTTATTGGATATAAGCTTTTTGAAACTTTCCTGCTATAACGATGAAGAACTTACAAGTCGAAGTTATTTTCAATTTAGTTTTCTTTTTCCCAGTACATCACAGGTTATTGAATATAAGACTTTCCTGCTATAGCTTGTGCGTTTTTGTCTCTATTATATGTTCGAAATCTACTTTGGTCGAAATTTATATTTGTTTCTTCAAGCTATTCTGAGTTAAAATATGTTGTTTCTGCATTCTAGTTAGGATGGGCTTGGTGGAGGCCAAAGGCCTACCATAAGCATTTTAGGCACATAAAAATTCCCAGCAATTACAGCCGTCTCATTTGATAGCATGGCCTGCACCCAACCAATTTTCGCCTGTTAATACCATCTAAAAGATTTATCTGCTATTACACTCCTCGAATAATCTGAATCAAGTTTGCAATTGGTCATAATTAGAGGGTTTCGTGGGGTTCTTTATAAACTTTACCTGGTCATTTAACGGTGGACATCAACCCTTAAAGGCTCACTTGGAGCACCTTTCAAGGGAACACCTTCTGGTAATTTTCCATGGCTGTTGTGTTGCGCTTCAGCTTCTAGGAAATCTTTCATAGAAGCTGAAGCGCAACACAAAAAGTGGGTCCATTTGTGATAGTTACCCTGGTTCCTGTTCCTGTTAGGCTGCACAATTATAGCTTTTTCTTTCTTCAAGAGCAAAGAATATCCCACTGAACTATTGTCGTTGAAATGTTGATGGGTTTCTATAACTTGGCCCTTACCAGACCAGCGCATAACCTGAAGCATCTGCTTATAATTTTGTAAATGCATCTTTGGCCTTAGCAACACAGGCTTAACTGCTGCATTTAGGAACTCTGCAGCTGCTTCCAAACTTTTTGGATTGGTTAGCCTATAATTCAAGGGAGCAAAAAGAAAATCAAAAGACCAATACAAGAGCTTCATGAAATTTAGACCTAGGGCTGGATTCACATTATTTTGGATTCTTTTATAATGTTTTAGGGCATAAAAATAACAAAATAAAATAGAACATGAATTATGGAATTGCAATAAAAGATGACAAAAGTGTTGAACCTGCCTTTTTAAATATATAAATATCAACGTTTCCCATATATCACAGAACCCTTTAACAAATTATAAACTCTGGTTACAAAAAAAACAATGATTTGGGTTTAAATTTAGAAAACCCTTCTAAACTTATGGTTGAATGAGATAAGCTCAAATGGTAAGATCCCAAAAGAAAGGAAAAAAAAACAGTAATGGATACATTTCAAACTTAAAACCATGAAAAGGTTAACAACTGGATGTGAGACAGTATGGAACAGGAATTCCAGGAAGATTGCAGCTGATGCTGATATACACTGGCGCGCCGTAGATCATGGAAAGCAAGCCCTACGGATCAAAAAAACCAGTTCATCTCATCACCCGATGGATCTCGAATACAGAAAACAATGTTGAGCATACATAACCAATGAATGAGGCCATGTAGAAACTATTTGAAGGGGAGCTTCTAGTGCATTTCCATCTATTTGCTAAATTGAATTTAATGAGGCCACCCCAATCAGATATCAAATCCTCCGGTCTCTATTAAACAAGGAACTCATGTTTAATTTACATGTTTAATGTTTGTGGCTCCCTAAAATTTATTCAACTAGTCCATAGTTATCTTGATTCCTATCCATAAAATAGAAATAATAATCCTCATATTGTTCTTTCTCTTCCAATATGAAGGGTTCCTTTCCTATTCATTCTAACCTTCCACCCAAACAACATGTTTATTCATAAGTCATTAACAACTACCCAATTATAAATCGTCATTCAATCTAGTAACTTATAAAAGTCTTTGAACACATAATCCCCTACTAATTCCACTCTAGATGTGGGGAAATTTGAAAAACCATCTTTCAATCTATAAAGAGCTAGAGAATCCTTAAATAAATACTTGTAAGGGAGAAATTTTGTTTTCTATAGGTCACCTCATAAAGCCAAATAGCTCTAATGGACCTTAAATATGTGATATAACCCTTTTCATGGAATTTTATATTCCTTTTGGTTGGATCATCTAAGTTCTCCACTTCATATTATAAGTTACTATAATTATTTAAAGGTTTTAACATAAAAGTTATCATCAATGTGTTTGTGAATTCAAATTATGAGAGGATTGGATCAAAAGGAGTTGTGCTCAAAGAAGTAACTACAAAAAATTGAAACTATTCTCTCCTATTGTTAGCCTAGAAGTGATATCTGAGTGATGCTCTATGACAAAATTTCCAATCTTCTCTATAATAATATTAGTGAATGATTCCCCCTTTACCATTAATCCTTTAATATCACATGAAATGTTTTTTTGTTGTGTGTAATCCATTGATTTTCCTCTCTATTAATAAATGGTGAATTTTTAATTTTGATGGTTCACACATTGTGTTATTTTATATATTAAGTGATAATGATAGTAAATCTATTTGTACTAAGAATTCAACACAATTTTGTGACTCCACATTTATTTATTCATCACCATACATGTGTATAAATAATTGGGGTTCATGTCATCAAGAATCCGCCTCTCTATCACTCTTAATTTGGTTATTATTTTTCTACGTCGAACATTTCCTCAGTTTTACAAGGATCGTGAGATATAAAAGGGATATCTCCAATTTTCCGACTTACAGGCCAAATAACAATGGCTAGCGGGGGTTAAATTTGACGGTCGTTTAGACGTTTTTTTGTGATTTTAGACATAAAGTACTTGTAAATATCTTATCTAATCGTCACATGCAACTTGCATATTGAAAACATAATCGTCAATTTTATATAGATTTTTATATAAATTATAAAAAATATATGTAAATGTATATTTTTTAAAAATATAATAAATATAAAATAATTAGTAAAAATAACATTAGTTTGTATTTTTGAAGGACATCAGTAGAAAATTACCTTCACCCAAAAATTATTTCACAGGCAAAGGTGGCCGTCAAATTTAACCCCCAGTGACTAACCCAAGGGTCTCAATTTATTTCCCCATGAACTCATTGGTCTATGAATTTCAAACTCTTCGCCATTTTCTAACAAACACCAAATCCTCAAGGTTTGTGAAAATTTTCCAAATACCCAATATCCTTTCGAAGACACTCCAATCATTTTCCAAATACCTAATATCCATGTTGTAGGGTCCTTCGGACTTTCTTTCAAATTTTCATACTCACGCCAACCTAGCTCTCATAATTTTTAGCACATGTCGTCTTTTAACAAGTCCATAGTTATGTTGATTCCTACCCATAAAATAGAAATAATAATCCTCATATTGTTCTTTCTCTTCCAATATGAAGGGTTTGTTTCCTATTCATTCTAACCTTCCACCCAAACAACATGCTTATTCATCGAGTCATTAACAATTACCTAATTATAAATCGTCATTGAATCTGGTAGCTTATAAAAGTCTTTAAACACATAATCCCCTACTAATTCCACTCTAGATGTGAGGAAATTTTAAAAACCATCTTTAAATGTATAGAGAGCTAGAGAATCCTTAAATAAATACTTGTAAGCAAGAACTTGTTTCCTATAGGTCACCTCATAAAGCCCAATAGCTCTAATGGACCTTAAATATATTCCTTTTGGTTGGATCATCTATGTTCTCCACTTCATATTATAAGTTACTATAATTATTTGAAGGTTTTGAAGAAAAGTTATCATCAATGTGTTTGTGAATTCAAATTATGACAAGATTGGATCAAAAGGAGTTGCGCTCAAAGAAGTAACTACAAAAAATTGAAACTATTCTCTCCTATTGTTAGTCTAGAAGTGATAATTGGTGATGCTCTAAGAAAAAATTTCCAATCTTCTCTATAATAATACCAGTGAATGATTCCCCATTTACCATTAATCCTTTAATATCACATGAGATGTTTTTTTTTGTTGTGTGTAATCAACTGATTGTTCCTCTCTATTAATAAATGGTGAATTTTTAATTTCGATGGTTCACACATTGTGTTATTTTATATATTAAGTGGCAGTGATGCTAAATCTATTTGTGCTAAGAATTCGACACAATTTTGTGACTCGACATTTATTTATTCATCACCATACATGTGTATAAATCATTGGGGTTCATGTCATCAAGAATCCGCCTCTCTATCACTCTTAATTTGGTTATTATTTTTCTACGCCGAACATTTCCTCAGTTTTACAAGGATCGTGAGATATAAAAGGGATATCTCATATTTTCCGATTTGCAGGCCAAATAACAATGGCTAGCGGGAGTTAAATTTGATAGTCGTTTAGACGTTTTTTGTGATTTTAGACATAAAGTACTTGTAAATATCTTATCTAATCATCACATGCAACTTACATATTTAAAACATGACCGTCAATTTTATATAGATTTTTATATAAATTATAAAAAATATATGTAAATGTATAGTTTTTAAAAATATAATAAATATAAAATAATTAGTAAAAATAACATTATTTTGTATTTTTGAAGGACATCATTACAAAATAACCTTCACCCAAAAATTATTTCAAAGGCATAGGTGGGTGTCAAATTTAACCCCCGATGGCTAGCCCGGGGGTCTCAATTTATTTCCCCTTGAACTCATTGGTCTATGAATTTCAAACTCTTCGCCATTTTCTAACAAACACGAAATCCCGAAGGTTTGTTGGGTCCTTTGCACTTTCTTTCAAATTTTCATACTCACGCCAACCTAGCTATCATAATTTTTAGCACATGTCATCTTTTATGGATTAGCCATACACTAATTAACAAACCAACCATGAATCACTTTTAAACTTAATTAAAGATTTGAAATATATATGTATTAAATTCCTACCGATCGTGTTGCTAAGTATCAAACGATTTAAAACACTTTAAAGAGAGTTTTACACCCCAAAATAAACGTGATTGCTCCTAGTTTCCTTCATTTGTGGTATACAAATGGGTTTATAACTTAAATATTTGAGGCATTTATGAGCTTGGGATTTATGGCATTTTGTGGAGCATTTTGAGATTAAATTCATACCAAGAGGGCCATTATTTTCACTAGTGTTATTACAAAAGTTTCCTTTGGTATCTTCTAGGATATTAATAGTGGTTATTTTGTATAAATATGGAAAGTAAACTAATGATAATTTATGAACCACTTTGTGAATATATATATATATATATATATATATATATATATATATATATATATATATATATATATATATATATATATATAATTTCTTTTTCTTTTTCTTTTTTATGATATAGTTTTTTCATTTGATTTAATATCTAAATTATTTACAAAAATGATATTTTTGTTTATATAGGGTGTCCGTTTTTTATGGAAAATTTAGGCGTATATTGTGCAAAACATAAAGTAGATAAAGCTTTGGTATGAAAGTCAATTCTCTACACTATTTAACAAAAAAATATTAAAATGATAGAAGGTAGGTTAAAAATCCCAACGCAATTAATGATGTGATATTTTGATAGGTTGTGCTGAAGATATCGTGTAGATAATATTCTAGAAACAATTTAATTTAAAATAGATTTGACTAAAACAATATATATGTTGGTGAAATAATTTGCCACTAGGGGAAATTATGGGCTTTCACCAATGCTCTAGGACTAGATCCCTCGGCTTTCGAGTGGGGCGACTCAATTTATTAGAAACAGGGAAATATGTACACTATTGTAGCCATTGTGGGTGGCCTTTTGATCGGGGATCACACAAAAGTACTCCACTAAACCCATGTGCAAAAAGAGGAAGAAGAAATGTGTGTGTGTGTGTGTAGCGCCCAAATTTTACACACACATAACAACATGACAAAAAAAATTGGCTTACATTGCTTAATACATAACATCACATAGGATCACTTAGGATAATGTATAACACATGAGACGTTGTGTAACCATGGATCCACATATATAACATGAAACACATGATACACATCAAAGCCACATTTCCAAAAATGACAAAATACAACATCAACCCACTACAATATACAATTACTCATAGGCACTTCCCACAACACATCATTGTTCATGGTGAAATATTTATTACAATCCTATTTTTATTAGTTGACTATAATTGTCTAAAGAACACATAACATGGGACCCTTCGTTCCTTTTCAACTAGCATGCATGTTTTTGGTTTAACATCTCACCTATAGTGGTTCCTTTAGAATTCGCTTGCTTCTCTTGTGAAAATAAATTTATATAGCATGATTGTGATTTGGAACGTACATATACACATGTGTCTTGCAATATTTGACTTAAGGATTTGTTTGAGAGAGTCGTGTTTACTTGGTTTTGAAAAATACTCTCGTTACAAGGAGGAAATTTCACAAGAAGAAAAAAGAATATTACTAGATCAATAGAAAACCTATCCCGAGTTCATTTCATAACATAGTTTAATACTAGCAATACACTCTTTTCATCTTCTAGTTATTACAACCAACTATGTAGGTTAAGTAATTAAGTTTTATCATTCTTCATTCACAATCCGTTGCTCCAATTAGGAATTCATATTTTCATAATCATATTGTGCATGGAAGGGTACATTACAAATGTGTTCCCATTATAGAGATTTTTCTTTGAATTTAAGTGATGAAATTCACATTTCAAACTACTCATGTTTCATCATTTTAAGGATTTACTCCTAATAGCAACAGTTTCATTACATGTTTTGACCAGAAATTCTACTTTCTCTAGTGATCCTAGGTTTAATATATTCCTATCTACACCAAGGGTTTTACCAACTTTTGCAAGTCCAACTAGAGTGAAATTTCCTTAACTCGCAAGACCTTGGCTACAGCCGAAGTTATCCCATTCTCAAGGTTACATTTTATTATTTCATTAGCATCATTGTTTAATCCACATTTAAGCAAACAAAGCATGTGATCATGCATCATATTTGGTTTTTCTCAATTTATTAGGTTGTTGTATTAGTCATGGAGATCTACTTTATTACATTCATTTTATGATCACATTTGACATTTTAGTTGTTTTTCACAACGTTCAATGGCATACCATTTTTTTTGTAGCAGTCATTTCTTAGTTTAATCTAATTTACCCTTTTACCAACTACATTTAAGCGGTTACTTTGGTCCTGTCTCAACATCATTTTGGAACAAATGTAATTCCTATAACACTTACATATATTCGATGTTTACATTTTACATTTGCTAGACAAGGGGAACTATTGTGAGATCAAGGAAGGAATTATTAGGATTTAAGGGTGGTTTAGATTCAAGATACCTCTTCCCATAAACATCCTTACATCATAATACCCTATTTTTCCAGTTACAATTTGTTATAATTCAACAGTTAGTTTAAGGAGATTTAACATGTACACATCATACATTTATTTTTTATTATATAAGAATTTGTGTTGGCTCAAATGCTTGATTTCTCCAAGAATAATTCATTTTTTTTTGTTAACAACAAGAGAATGCCTAAAACAATTATGAAGACTTCAAGCATAATTTTATTCCTAAACAATATCTTATTTACTCTTGTTTCCCATTACTCTTACATGGTTAATTTGGACTCTTATGGGCATTGTTTTAGAACAATTGTAATTCAAATAACATATAATTTACACTTAGGGATTTAAGACTACAAGGAGTATGACCTCACACAAGACATATCATTCCATTGCTCTTAGAAAAGCAAGTGTTAACTGTATATTGCAAGAGAGATATCCCAAATAATCTTATGCATTACAAAATCCTCCTAAGGACCTATTTCCAATTGTTGGGTAATTACACAAGTAATTTGAAATGTAGTCTCCATTCACATAATTTAGATCTCACAAGAAATCAATCTTAGGTACAACCACCAACTATCTTGTAAGGCTTTGGCCACTCACTAGGGTACCAAGGAAAATTACACACAAGGGGGTTAACTTATTCATGATATGGTCAGGCCTACAACACCTAGTCATGATCACCTCACTCGTCTAAAAATGATAGGTTTCACAACATATATGCACCTCCTCATAAAATATCAAGGAAATGGTCCTTAATAAGATGTCTTATGTGCGAAGCATGAAGATGGTTGATTAGATTGGAGTATTTTATTAACACGATCATTGTTTTATACCCTGGAAGAAGACTCAAAAGGGGGGAGGAAGTACAATAGGAATCATAACTCCTTATTTTATTTTCCTTAGTTTCAATGAGAGGAGATTCTACCTAGCATTGTAGTGCCCACTCCTCTTCGACATTATTGTGCTATGATTTTTAGTATTGTGGACTAGAGATATGGACATTATTGTTATATTTTGATTAGAAAACATTGGTAGATGGAAATTATTATTATATCTTGATTAGCAGACATTAGCAGATGGGCATTATTATCATATTTTAATTAGCAAACATTGATAGATGATGATCTAGTATTGTTTCATTATATACTAATGCTCTAGATTTTGATGATGATGATTATATTTGGATCTTGGACTAACCTTATGGTCTTGTTGATGATATGATTTACCAAAAATTGAGATATTCAGTGATTCAAATAATTGATATAATTTCCTAATTCTAATGATGATGATATATCTTCCGTATGATACATTGTTGGATGATATCTATATGTGTGTTTCATTTATTGATGTATTTGATGTGGCCTTGAGGACAAAGGGGTATTGTTTGATTGGTTACAGGGAATTATATCACGACAACAAGAATGGGGTTAGAAGACTAACAATGGAGGAATATTGGATATTGGCAACAAGGCCACCTTGGAAACTTCATGTCATGTTTATTGTTGTACTTTTTTAGAGGTTTCCTGTGGGGGCTAACCTCATGTGTGACCAAGGGGTTTGAATGTTTTTTTTAATTCTTTCAATTTTATTTGGTTAAGTTGTGCATGTGATTTATTTATTGTGATGTATTTCCACTTTATTATTATTGATTAATGTGCTCTTCTTTAAGTTAATTAATCATGTTAATTAAGTTAGTTTGGGATGTGACAAAGGGGCATTTAATTGGGGGTAGATAGTCCTTGTGATCTTTTAATTTGAGTTGGATTTTAATTGATTTTTATGTTTTGTACTCCACCCATCCTTTAAATCTCAAAATTTTACTTTGGAGCCATTTTTGAAGGCTTATGGGACAAGTTAAGTTTTTCCCACGCCTCTTAAATTCACTTACCAACTATACCTATGGTGTAATGGGTCAAAATTAGGCCTTGTTATGTGATTTGGAAGGTAAAAAAGAGAAATTTATTGCACTTTCTTACAAATCTTTTAATTTTGTTGTTAGAGGTATGGAGTAGTGGGTTGTGTGTGGAAGGAAACTTGTCATATCCTCAGCCACCCATTTATGAGCCTTGGTTTTGATGTTTGACTTGGTGATGTGGATTTGATGAGATGTTATGTGGAATCCTACATGGAGCCACCTCACCCTCCTCTCCTCTCTTTTCTATTTATGCAAGTTATTTTGGAGTTTTGGGAGTTACTTGGTTTCATTATACACTTGATCTCTTTTGAATTTGCTTGGACTTCTTGCTTTGGAGCTTTTGGGGATTGCTTTTGGGGATTTTCTTGGGTCAGGAGGAGATTGGAGCTTCTTGTTAAAGAATTTTGGAAGCTTATTATGGCAAGGTATGGTCTATACTCTTGTTTTATTTACTTGTTTGTGGTGTATGGTAATCAATGAGTGTATGTGTTGTGTTTGGGATTTGGGGTAGTATGGCCTTAAGGAAGGTGTGGGAGAAAGAAATTGGGACCATTTTGGGAGGGAAAAGTAAAATGTGAGGCATTGTGGAGGGATTATGAGTAGGTTGTTCCACATTTGGGGAGAGAAAAGGATAATATTGCTACACTTTGTGTCTCTCGAATTGGGAGAAAAAAAGGATATTTTGAGTAATTCATGGGTTAACAAGGTAATATCCTAGCATGTGAGTTCATATTGAGGTAATTAAAATTAATAGAACTCAAAATCAATATACTGGTAGACATTAGGGGGTGAAAGGGTTTGATTTACTATTATTTTGAATTAAGTATTCGGGGTATGGTTAAAGAGGTGGGCCAAAGGAGAGGTGGGGTTTAATTTTAATATTAAACTAAAATAATTGAACCCTAGTTTTTAATACTAAATACCTTAAAATTTTAATTTAAGGAGTGTCTTCATGAAGTTAAATTACTATCTCTTTTTGAATAAGTAAATCTTGAATTAGGATATTATTAACCAAGAAGTAATAATATTATAGAAAACTAGGATTGAGTATACTTTTCGACACAAATGATATTATTTCACCATGTTAATTATTTTGAAGAACTATTGATAAATGAATAAATTTTAACATTTATAAGATAATTGATAATATGTCTTGAATGGCTTCGAAACTATATTTCTAAAGACAAAGGCATATTATGAAAATAATAATTGAGTGAGAAAGCATGATATATTTTCTATTTGATATATTCGGGTAGAAATCCAAATATTTTCAATTTGATATACTATGGTAGAACATAAAAAGGGGTAAATAAAATTGCCATGGAAAAATAGGTAAGTAAGGTACATGGAAAAAATAGCAAGTATTTTATTTCCAATAATATAACAGGAGGGGATTATTATCAATTGAATAATTGGAGTTAAAAACTAGACATTAAGGGTATTTTTTAATACACTTTGAACAAACATAATATACCATAATTTAACTAAGTAAACCCCCCATGTTCTCAACTAGCCCTATTTTCATACAAACCGTTGTCTCTGGAATAATCCACTAACTTTCATGAAGATCTGATTGATGCTTTGGATATCCTTTATGGTCTACCTAATCCATGCCAAGTTTTATGGTATAACGCCACCAACAACTCATTCAACACCAACTTTCTTCTTCGAATCAGGTCTTCTTAAGGTCTTGTTAGGGTTTTAATGGCTTACTTAGGGTTTTTCTACTTCTCACTTGTTACCAACATTATGAACATTTTATCTCAATTGTATCACTCATGTTTGTGCTATTTTCAAACTTTTCTACTTCTAGGCTTTTCTTCAACTCAAGCACCAACAATATTTTCAACTTTGTTTTAAATCACTATCCAACTCACCTTGCCCTAGTTTTGTACCTAACTTATCTTCTTTGCAAAATTCTAAACTCCTCTCACACTTCCACCCTCTTCTTTGTTAGAAACTTTGTCTTTCAAAGCTCTTATGGACTTCACTCAAAGCTTCTTGACTGTGATAGGATAATATCACTAACTAACACTACTAAAGTATCTAAAAGACCTTCCACACTGTCTTCAAACTTAATGTTACCCAAAATATTCCTATCCACCCTTGCCAACTATCTCCACCTTCTTCCCTTTCCTTAAGATAACTATATCTCTCATTTTAGACTTGATTATCATAGCTTCTTGACCAATACTATAATTATATTTCTTTGTTCCTTCCAAACCTATTGCTCTGAGTCAAAACTAAGGATTTTTTCCTTCATGACACTTATATTATCCTTCCTCAATAATTATAAAAATCCATAGATATCAAAAAGGTTAGGATATGTGTATTACACATGGAATTATTACCTTCAAACTCATTATCTTAGACTTAATAGTCTCAGATCAAAGATGAATGTGTTTTGTTACTTGTCCTTTGCACATTCCACATTTAGATTTGGGAAAGGGTTCAATATATTATTCCACCTTATGCCTTTCTTCTTAAACTCTTATAATTCTTTGTGGGTATCAAGAACATTAATTTAGGTCTTAAAATAAAAATATCTCACTTAGTCTTCAAATTGACAAGACACTGTAAAAACTGGGTTTGTAACTTTCAACTAACAAAGTTACTTCACTTTGTCTGACACTTCTTGGAATAATTAGTCAACACATTTCACTTCTTTGTTCACCAGTGTATAAAATTTATGTATCCTCTCCTAAGTGAGATAAATAGACTAAAAACCTCTTTGACCCTTGAAATAAGGTACCCATACTGTGAGGACCATATCTTTTTTATTTGAACTTTTGAAGGGTTTATATTGACTCACAAGTCTTCTCATATGCATTAAACAAAGATTCCAAGGTTTATTCAACATGACAAAAGTTATGGATACTCAATCATACAACTCAGGGAATGTAAACACAGAGACACAATTTAGTTTTCCCTTAAACTCATTCAATTATCAAGGACACTTCATTATGATTATATCACTAATTTTATCATAAAACAATTGAATGTATTATTAACACACACCTTACCTTCAAATACTCATGCATTTACACAGAGACACAATTTAGTTTTCCCTTAAACTCATTCAATTATCAAGGACACTTGATTATGATTATATCACTAATTTGATCATACAACAATTGAATGTATCATTAACACACACCTTACCTTCAAATACTCATGCATTTATGCAATATACCATATATCAAATTCTCTCTCTAACTTTCACTTACTCCACATTAGACTTACCGTTCACGTAGTTTTCTTATCTTGCAAAGGATTTTGTTTCTGGTCATTTTCTCCTTTCGAACCTCCTATGCTTATCGCAATTCCTTCTATGGAATATGTCAACATGAAACACCTATAATTACCTTAAAATATGAACAACAATACTAAACAACCATTATCATTCTTACACATTTATCACTATTTTAACCCCAAAGAAGCTCTTTATTAATGAAAAAGGATTTTTACATAGCTTTTAAGAACATCTTGACCTTCTGATACAAAAATTATCTCCTTTACTACTCTCCCTACAACTTACACTTTCTCCCTCATTTGAATACTCCCCATGAAGATGAAGAGAGAGGAGGTAGTTAGGTTTTTCCAACCACTAACCCTACCATGATTAATCTTACCTAGTAGCATTTAGGATTCAGTTAAGTATATTATTTGTCCCAGGGACACATTATTACATCAACCACCACTAGATTATCCCCTAGACTATCCTCTACTAGACTATCCCCTAGTCTCTAACTCACACCTTTAAGCTATTCAAATTTATAGTTTTGGAGGGAAACTCTCAAAACTTTTTACTACATGTTAATAAGTCTAAATGGACTAGTAATACTACAAAGCCACTATAAATTAACCTAAAGACTAACGAAACAAAAAATTTGGACTATTTACCAGATAATCATGTATCATACTCCCAAGGGAGAGAAAATTGAGCCCAATAGTTTATTTCTTGTCTTCCAATTTCTTCTTTTTATTGACATCAATTTCTTTCTTCTTTGCTTAGTTCTTTCCTTCTTGATGTTTATCTCTTTTTGGTTTATCTTCTTTACTTTTCCTTTTCTTGCTTTGTATTCACTATATTTATCTTTATCTTTAATTTTCCTTCTCTTTTCTTCTTTAACTCTCAACTGTCATATGAAATCAAGTTTTTCTTCACATTCATCATCCCATGGTTTCTTCAAATATGATTCATCTTATTTTTCATAGTCTTTGTCCTCTTTTTTATCATGTAGGATCTTAAAAAGTTATCCCTTTACTCTCTTATAGGATCCGTCATCTTCAAATAGGTATGAGTTCTTAGATTCTTTCATAATTTGTTACCACACAAGTTCTTCATCAGCTATCAAGTCTTCGTCACCTTCAATTCTTCTTTTGTTTTTTAGTTTCTTCATCTTCTTTCTTGACAATTATCTTTGTTTCTATATTTTCATCTCTGAGACATGCATTCACACATTCAAAGGAAATATTAAAAAAAAATTTTAGAGGCCTTGTAGCCCTCATGAATAGATCCAAACATGCATTTTTCTTCATCTCTGAAAAATCCCTTCATTTTTTTCCTCCTTGAGACAAGATAAAAAGCTTGTTCTCACTTCTTCTTCATCCACTTCCTGAGTTTCTTCATACACCCCTTTTCCGTGACAACCCAGGTTCTAAGGAACGATCCTCTGGATACGGTATCCATCGAACCATGTTGGATATTCATACCCATGTTGATCATTATCTACCTACTTTGGCTATGGATGGCTAGGGCATTTCTGCTCACTGGCGTCAACCCACTGCTAGATATATGGCCCATATATCTATAGGGGCATGTATATGACATGATAGGGGCATGAGTATGTGATGCCATCACCAACGACATGTTTGTTTTTATTAAAGAGTTTTGGTTTGTCTATGGATTTGGCTTCATGTTTATCATTAAAAAACGGTTTAAGCATACCATTTGCAATGAGGGCCTTCTTGATTTGACCGCCTTTCTCTATGACTTCTTCGAAGTTAGAGTTGTAGTGCATTTGTAAATGGAAGGATATTTCTGAGTTTAAGTTAGGAACAAAGATGCTCACTAGCTATTTTTTTGGCAATGCACAAGTGAAACGGCTTGCCAACCCTCGCCATCATTGCTAGAAACTTGCAAAGGTATCATGGGGCTTTTTTTTTGGCATTGTAGAGGTCATTCATTGTGATGTCATCTTTCATATTGAACGAATAATGCCGAACAAATTTCTCTGCTAGCGCGGGCCATGTTGTAATAGATCCTTTAGGTATGCTAAATAACCATTCTAACGCCAATGGCCCCTAGACTACGATGAAAGAGTTGTATTAAGAAATTATCGCTATATGCGACCTCTTGGAAAGCCATATAAAAGTCTTTGATGTGATCCCGAGGATCACCCTTACTTTGATATTTTTCGAAATTTTGGAACAATGAAGTGCTTTGAGAAGGGTTGCCGTAGCAAGTCCTTGTCAAATGGGTAAGGGCACAACTCCTCATACAAGTATTTCCTGTTATGGCCCATGTTTCCCTCTTGTAGGGTAGTAAGTGTGTCTTTCATCAATTGTAACTCATTCTGAATGATTTTTTCTTTAGTAGGTGACATTGGTCATTGTACTTGAGTCACCTTAAAGGTATGGTCAGTGTATGGATCAAAGTGAAACCCACTAGGTTTAGTTTTGTCTTTTTCTTTGTACATGTTTATTCTTGAAGAGCCTAGGTTTTCTAATTTCTTGCCCTCAATTTCAAGATCTATTTTTGAAGGATCTCCTCTTCAACCAGAGGGTCCTCTTCTTCATCAAATTTGGGAGGAGGGGAAGCTTTACACTCAGTTTTCACTTTACGTGAAGCTTTGTAGTGAGGTCTTCGTGATGGGTCCCCTTCAACAGTGGCATGATGTTTCCCAGAAGTGGAAGCGTATCCCACATCAAAAGGGTTATCTATGTCTAAGAGGAATCTTCATTCTCCTGGTTTAGGGTTAATGACCTTAGTTTCTACCTCGCACTCGTGTGGAAGTTTTGCTCCTAATTCTAGGACTCTTGTGAGTACTTGATCTCTATTATAATATAGGAGTTCATCAAATCTACCTAGGTCTAATCTTTTTTGTTCTCCGAGAAGAGTCTGACTCTTCCCCACTATGGTCAATTAATGGCTCCATCCTTGACTTGAGAAAAGAGAGGTGCTAAGTTTTTGCCACTAAATGGGAAGGTTTCGAAAGGGTTTTCTCCTAAGTCATGTTTCATTTGATTTGGTTGCCATCTTTGTGATTTTAGGCATTACTAGCCAAGGTTTGTATGAAGCTAGCATGACCCCTGAGTGTATGGTTTTTGCAAGCCGTTCAAGGTGATGTTTGAAATATGCCACAGTGTGTCCTAGATGTAATACTATGTAATTGTTTTATCAAAGAACACTCATATGAACACCTAGATGTAATGATCACTCAATTTTTTTTCATTATGCCAAGTCTACACCCTAAAACTGATAGCGGCGATACAATATCAATATGTAGGTCAAGTTAGAATTCTAACAAGGCTTAAGTATCGACACAGTCTCTTGACGAGGTATACTAAAACTAGTTTGAGTGCCGATGAAAGCTAAGTTCTCTGAAAAGTGGAAGTCATGACTAGATATAACATAACAACGTTATCCTGATACATTAACTGAGCAAGCAAGGTGTTAGTATCAAGATAACATTATCACGATATATATAAGGTGATATCAACACTTTTCAAGAAGACTCAGATGACATCAAAACTGAAACCAAGTGATAAGTATAACAAGGAGTTTTTAATTGTGTGAGCAACATAACTGCGTAATAAAGGGACTTATATCATGTTCTCAAAAAAAATGAGAACATGACGTAAGTACCCAGATTGTGTGACTAGAATGTGAAAAAAACTATCAACTCAAGAAGAGACGAATGATGAACTAAACTCACAACAGTGAAGATGATCTTGAAATCAAGATTGAAGGACTATTAAAGATACGAAAACGTACCTGCACACTTTAGACGTTCAATAACCCAACCGCAAACATGGATGGGCCGTAAACAGACAAAAAAGTGGTGAGTACTATCTTTGATAAGATGCGCAAGGTATGCTCCCTTCTCACCCCAAAAGTGGAAAGTGAGAATGTATGGGTATAGATCAAAAGATGAAAAATAAACTAAGTGCCACTTGGGCAGAGCTTCACCTCGTCTGAAGGAGAGAAAGAAGCTAAGCTAAGTGAGACGTCATCTAATTTTTGTGGTGAAAAGCACTTAGATCGAACTTAAGTGGACTCTTTACCTTGTTCAATAAACAAGGTTCAGACTCCAAGTAAGTTGCCACTTCGTGACGACTTGACATGACAAAGGACTAGCAAAGTGGGCTCCAAGATAGAATGGCCTCCCTAATAAGCTCTCTCACCTAGGTGTTACAAAGTTGTTTTAAGCGAACTTGATTTACCCAAAAAGTCACAATGACTAATTTGGGAGTATCTCGGCTTTACTTTACCCCCTTCAAGCACAGTGGGAAATAAATGCATCCATGTGTACTCTCACTAGGGTCACCATATGGACAACCGATAACGCTAACTCACAAGGAAAACTAGTCAAGTGGGTAAGCGGAGTGCTTCCTGTTTCATCCACAAGGTTACTTAGTGGTGGATTACTTTAGGGTTCTTGGAACCACCCCCATTGTTATAGCTTAAGGTGTTATGCCAAAGGGGTTATGTTCCAGTTGAGCGGATAGGGACGTACCCTTTTTTGAAACCTGTAATATAGTGTGATAAAAGTGGTGTGTTTTTTATCTTTTTATTTTAAATGTGGTTTTAAGTTTGCACACCATTTGGCAACCTGCATGAAAACATGTGTATTAGAAGGTTTGAATTTTGTTTCATTTCTCCTTTCTTTGACTAGCATTTTTGGTCCTGCACAACAAGGTTAGTAGTTTTCCATAAAAGAAAGGAATACATCATTTTTTGATTCCAAGATCATCCGAAGATGCAAGAGAAGAGCATACGCAACAAGGTGTTTCAAATTTGCAATAAAAAAATTCCTAAGCACAGTTTAACTTCATTTTAACCAAAGTATGAACAATTCTTAACATTTTTCAAATATGAACAAAGTGGTGAAAAGTCATTTCTGATTCTCAAGATCACCTAAAAGGCGCGAGGGAAGAGCATACATGATTTACTCTTTCAAGAATTGAAGCATGCAAAGTTTTTAAACTAGTTAGCAAAAGTATGTGAACAATCTAATGCAAAATGAAACATGTAAACAGATTAAATCCTATAAAACATGTTAGCAAAACCAGACAATTGTAAAATTCAGAAAACTATTTTTAGTAAATTTGAAACAGTTTTTAGCATTCTAATTTTTAGGTCGAGGCACCTTTGGGAGTTACCAGATAAACAGTGCTAAACCTAGGAATAGGTTGTATGCACCAAGCAAAGAGGCGTGTGCACCTCTCTGTGGGTTTTTGAAACTCCCTGATAGTATACATGCGCTACCTGAGAGACTATGCAAAACTAGGATGCAGGCATGTTCGTGCCAAGGGAGACGCAGATGTACACTGCCTCTCTGTAAATTTTAAAACGATAGTGCACCTACGCTACCTGAAGAGTACACTTGTGCGCCATGAGTTTGGGCATGTATGCCCTTTTATGGATGTGCATATGCGCTCTGAGAAAAATGAAAGTCACACAGGTCTGCATGTGTGCCTGCACTGAGAGATGCATGCGCTACGGTTTGGGCGTGTGCGCTAGTGGTAAAGTGCACCACGGTTTGGGTATGTGCCATGGTTTCGGGTTTCTTGCGCCAACGTTTAGGGTACTGTGACACATGTTAGGGTGCATACGGTGGTAAATGGGTACCTGCGCTCCTCTGTTAAAAAATGACAATCAGTGGTGCTTGTGCTGGCAGAAAGGTGTATGTACACCCTTCCCTATAGGTGGCCAAAAAAATGGATTTTTCAAAAAAAATCTCCAAAAATGTCTAATTTTTGTCAATTTGCTTCAATTTTGGCAGCAATTTACCTCCCTTGATCCTGCAAAGAGCACAAAAACAATAAAAACCTAGCTAAACTAGTTTAAGAAACCTGATTTTTAGCCATTAATACAAAAAGATTAGTGAAACCAAAAACTTGAACTAATCTAAGAATTTTGAAAAACTAATCTAGAAAGCTTGAAACTATCCTAGAAAGATTAAAACTAAGAAAATAGTTAGAAACTAAAACAAAAAGCTTCAAAGTGACTCCATTAATGGAGGATGGAATAAGTGTCCCACCGGGCATGCCAAATGTGTTCAATGAAAGTTTTGCAAAAGCTATGGAAATGGGGTAAGAAACACTAAGAAACCCCAAAGACTTTAGTGCAAAAATCCCCTCAATGGACCATCTGATAAGAAATGAGCAAGGAATTTATTCTTTGCATGCATTAACTTGAAGTAAACAAGAAAACTTAAACAAATGAAGTTAACCTCTATTCTTTGAAAGCTTAAAGTAAAATGAACCTAAAAGGATCTAAGCAATCAGTTTATGCTTCAAGAGAATGGGATCTCACCATTAATGGCTTCAAGGCCAATGGTTCTTCCCATTTACTCCATACTTGTGTGATAGAAATGCAAAAGTAAAGCTCAATGAGCTCAATAAAAACTCCTAAACCCTAGGCAATAATATTATAGTTTAGGTTAGAGAAGAAGAAGAATTCTTAGAAATGAGAGGGGGGTAGTGGGCTATTTATAGTTTTCCATTTGGGAAATGGGAGGCTTTTTGGTGCATGTGGGACTAAAAAGGAGTCAACAAGTTAATTAGCAAGTCAAAGTAAGATTTGACTAGTTTAGAGAGAGGTTGATCATGGTTAAGACTAGCTAACCATGTTTAGAGGGTAATTAATCCTATTTAGAGAGAAATTAGGATTTTGGAGGGTTCTGAAAGGCTTAATCAATCCAATGAAGTAGATTGATATTCCAGGGAGCTAATAGAAGTGACCTAGAAGGGAATGAGAAGAAAGGTATTAGCCAAGAAGAGGCTATTATAACCTATTTAATTGACTAGAGGAAATATGACCATAAAGAGATGTCATAACAAGGGGAGTTAGATAGATCTAACTGACGAGGTGTTGCCAACTTGTTCAAGGGGAAGAGGGACTAGTTAGGGCAATATTAGGGAATAATTTCTATTGATCAAACTATAGGTGTCTACAATTAGTAAAGCAAAAGTGTGATTTCCACTTTATTATTGTTGCACAAATGTACCCACATTAAAGCTGAGGGGCTATTCATGTGAGATTGGAAGTTATCTTGGGATGTGCACAAAAGATGGAATCTTAATTGAGGTTAGGATAGTATGCTATGTGCCATCTTTTGATCCTGAGTTGGACTATAGAAGGAAAAGGGATGAGATATACTCTAGGACCATCCTTGGAATCTTGAAATTTTACTTTGGAGACTTCCAGGAGAAGCTAAGCTTATCCCACACATCTGAAATTCACTGGACCAACTATACCTATGGAGGCTAAGGGGTCAGAATTAGAATATCCATTATGTTGATCTTCCCAATTGAAGTAAAGGGTGTTGTAGGATAGAAGTCTATTGCACTTTGTTACAAATAATTCTTTACATTATTTCCATTAAAGGTATTCTTTATTGGGTTGTGTGGACAATCAGGAGGAACCCCATTGTCATGGGATCCGCACCCACCCATGTACATTAGCCTGTGGGGTTGATGTTTGAGCCTGACAGATGTGGATTTGACACTAGAGGTGATGTGGCATCCTACATGAAGCCACCTAACGTGCAAGAATAAGGCACATTTCGATTTAGGCACAAATTATATAGGAAAGGAAACGCGTGCCAGTTACAAGCTTTCATTTTGGACTTAGCTCATCTTTTCAATGGTTGCTTAGGCTTATTGCTTTGGATTTAGTGCGCAGATTACACACAATGGGGATGGAGACTTGCGATTTGGACAAAAATGGAGCTTGTTGTTAAGGATGAGCATCTACTAAGTGCCATGCGTAAGTTCGGGATAATAATAGGATCTACTACTGCCTTGTTAACTATAGGAGACCTATGTATTAGCACACTTGGGATGTGTGCATATTATTGCCTAAAGAAAGCGTATGGCTATTGAAATAAGCATGTGACCTATTTTGGGAAGTGTGTAAGCTATGAAGGGTAATTCCCCACCCATTATAAGTATTTATTATTCCGTGTAGGGTAGACAGACACACTTTGTATGAGACATATTGTAGAGTTATGATTCCTACATCTGATACGTGCATAAACTTATGATACTATTTATTGGGAATAGGGATATTTTGTATTTACTGTGTTTAATATAATTGGAGGTATATTGGCTGGGACCCCTAACTCAGGTGGGAGGTAAAAGGTGGTAATGTCCCATATTGGTATCTTGTCCCTTGGCTTATATTTCAAGCTTATACATTGGGTCGTTTATATTGTGCTATTGAATTTTTTTTCTTTGAATTTATTGCTAGTATTGTTGGAATAAGTGCTGTAATGTGGAAGCCCTTATGAAGCTTATTATGGTTGCTGAATATGCCTCTATCTTCAACTAGTGTTAAGGATACTGGTCACAAGTAACTCTAAAGAAGGCTCCTGATACCTCATTGCACACTTTAGGTTGAGCGCTTAGCTCAAGATGAGTGATGTGCAAGCGCTTCCTGGGTTGTTTTGTATTGTAGATTCTAGGCTATCCTATCAGCAGTTGTAAGTAAATCTTAGGATGAATACTCATGCACAAGAGAATAACACTAGAAAGCTTTGATCTCCCCAACACTCTTCTATCAGTGGCGTGAGATCACCCAAAAAACTCACACTTGAGCATGAGATCGCCCAAAAAACCTTACACTTGGCGTGAGATCGCCCAAAAAACTCACTCTTGGCATGAGATCGCCCAAAAAAAGTTACCATTCTATCTATTGTAATAGTTGGAAGGAAGGATTTTCTATTGCATTTTCACTCTTCATAGATCATGTGAACACATTTCCTTTTTGACACATTTGAATCAACAGATTTACATACTGTTTACATGCTTTTACAGTAGTAGCTTGTCTTGGAACACATGACTGTTGAATACTTCTTTCAAGTCTTCTTGTTAATCTTGGTCCAGTCAAAGAATACACAACATGAAGCATATAGTTTCAATATGCTAACATCGAGCACAACAATAGGTACAACTAAGTTGTACACCACTCATATACTTGCAAGTTCTAGGGTCCATTCCTAAACGTGAACTTAGTCCTCACTTCAAAATATAGAATTATCACATCAGCGCTTTCACTTGTCTCATTTGGGATGCTTGTAAGACTCCATCGATCAACACAAGGGAACAGAAGGTACGTAAAATTTGTAAACTCACTTTATGTTATCGAGTATTCACTTTCAACAACATAATGTGGGGGAAAATGTAGACATAAATAATGCATTAATAGGTACATTTCTAGGTCCTAATTTTTTGATGACCACTAGTTTATGCATTCCTAAGCGAGACAAACTAATAATAGTATGCGACTAATTCCTTGATCAAGTCTTTTGTCTATGTTTCTTTTTTTGTATTTGGCCTTCTACACCCTATAGCTCTAATTGATACTTTATTGCCTATCATCTACTTTAGCCCATCTAGACACCAGTGCCCAGACTCAAGGGATGCCAACACCCATGCTACCCTCGTGAAGCTTATGGGTGCCTTGGACCTCCAGAATTACATTACTGCACTCTTTTTGAGGCATCTTTTATTCTTTTGGGCATCTTATTTTATTATGGGCCAGCCTTCCTACATAATTTGGCTCAAAACTATGAAATTCAACCAAGGGAATCATATAAATACAAATCTATGTGACCATAATAAAGGAACAAGCTCTAAGAATTTACTATCATCACCTAAGCTTGCAAATTCTTTGAATATGGATCATCATAAGAGTTCACATTAAAGGGGTGAAGTCAGATATAACATCCATTTTCAAGGAACTAAGGGACTGCATTTTCCGCATACACAGTGGTGACATTAGGAATTATGAAGTTCATTATTCCATCCACGTGACATTTATCTACATTGTTACATCTAGCTACAACCTACTATCAAGTGCATTTAAACAAGGGCATCCTAGGGAACAATGGTCTATCACATGACACACAAGAACTACATGGATTCTTAAATATATTAGTATCACTATAGGAGTTGTTTATTGAGATCTCACTCAGTCAGGTGACCATATGGGGTCAGTTTGACTCCTATATATTTTGTAATCTTTTCTTTTTGGGACTATGATGTAAGTTTGATTTGTTTATTATAGGAAAATCATGCTCAAATATCTTTCACAGATTACAAGATGAATTTATGACAATCTAGTGACATATGGAGTGCCCTATGGTAAAATCAAAGGTTGGAATGAAACTTTTGTGACATAGGAAAATTTAATATTCTGACCAGAGTCTTCGGCTAAAATCATCTGGTGCCTATTTAGTTAGACTCCACTATCCAGAAATACCCCTGACCTAATCTAGGTGCCTCTGATGTGGTAGGGTTGTCTGATAGCTTCTAGGACCGGTCTATGTGCCTTCAACGTTGGATAATAGTTGATGCTCCTCATGTTCATTAGTCCTCTAGTCCAAAATTCCACTGGTGAAATCAAGTGCTAAAATCATCTAAGTATTCTGCTCTCTAGATCTTGCACTTAGGGTTTCATATTTCTTTAGCTTATTACCTTGTGTCAGATATGTTCTTTAGTGTTTATTTATCATACTTGACTCTGTAATTAAGCGTTTATACAAAAGTTCAATATTTTCAATTTAGATTTTCACTCAAATTATAAGAACTACTATCTAGTAGATATAATGAACCTCCTGAACCCTTTTTCTGTATGCTACAAAAAAGGCCTATCAAACACCCCATGTTTGGTGGAACTACTTTGAGATGGATATTTGGATATCCCCTTGATACAGTATATTATCTAGATGAATCTGAATGCCTTCTCTCGTAGCATGGGATCTATGCCTGCATTAGATAAGATTAATGCCATATGGTATTTGCATATCTTAGTTCCTCCATTTTAGTTGAAGCTAAACTTCACCGGGCTTCGATATTCATTCTCTCTGAGCATATCAAACTTGATCAGATATTCTCTTGGACTCTCATTTGTCAAGTGCTCCTGTCCTAGGGGATATGATATTAAGACACTCTTTCTACTTCCTCAAACACCTTCTCTAGCATCTATGATGCCTAATCAACTAGAGTCTTTGAAACATGTTTTCTGATTACACTTAATCACTACTTTATACTATGAATGTTTGGTGATAAAAATCATATCAAATTAAAAATATTCGGAAATATCTAAACCCTGAGTTTTTTATTAGAAACTATATATCATATGTAGTCATTATCCTAAAATTCCCTCTAACAGTTACTTCCCTTAGGTCAGTATCTTCTTCCATTTTGACTTATTTTGCTCCATCCCCTGGAAAAATAGAAATATTTCCTTGTTTCAGCATTGTGATCTTACAATAGAATTAACCATTAATGAAAAGGTTGATATCTTGTCTTCTATTTCCATGCAGATTTGGGCACAAATGCAAAAGGTGGCACTAGATTTTGCTCATCTCCAGCAGCTACTCGACCACTTGGTCAGCACACCATGTAAAACACTATGTACCATGAGCCATGTCCCTCCAAATGATGATTGATGTTCTCCACCTCCTACATTACCTTCTAGATGTCAAGAAAGATCTTGCAGCCACTCTAGAAGTGCTCAACCATCTCTGTCATTAGCTCACCTAAGACCATCTTCCTCCGAACCTGGCTGGATCCCATCGGTTCATGGAAAAATAGTTGCCAACTCCTAAAATTAGGGCTCTCCACTAGGTGGGGTACCTCAGTTTGGTGGCTTACCACCCCCCAGGTAGGTAATCATGGTCCCTCTTAGTGTCGAAATCCCTGATCAAGAAGATTGGCTACTCAACCCCCCTTTTGACGAATCGCGATCCCTCAATTTCCTTCCATTGTGGGATGATTTACATTTTCCTCTGGGTGTAGATACTCCATGTGTCTAATTATGTTATGATATAGTTTTTGCTATAGTTCCTTGTTGTCACCTGATGGCCATTTTTTGTTACCTACATGGCATGGTTTTGTCTACTCTCGCGTTGTTTGAATGTTCATTTTTTAGGATGTGAGCACTGTCAGTTGCCCCTTACTATGTAACACCTTGTATTATTTTGTTCATAATATAATATAAAGTAGGTTTTAATAGTAAAAGGAAAAGAGATAATAACAAAAGGGACAAATATGATTGACAATATTGGTATATTTTATTATCACCACGTCAGTTATAATATTTATGCTAATGTTAATGTCAATAAAAAAAATTTTGAATGTTAAAATAAATAATTTTCTTATTTTTGGTTAGTTGTAGCAATTTCCCGAGAGTTTACAATTTGTTTATTAGTAAATGTAACTACTTATTTATTCCCTATAAACATTATGTGTAAATGTAATGTGCAAAACAATATATATGATGTGTCATGCTCACAATTTTGACACACTAATACAATAAAAAAAAACGGAATTTTTTTTATTACTTTCATTTCTTGATATACGACACCACATAGGATCACTTAGGATAACATACATCACACAAGACATTTACAACAACATGGGCTCACACATGTACGACATGATAACATTAGATGCATTATAATGTCATACTTCCTCAATGAACAATTACACATACTAGGAACATCATGCTTAGGCACCTTCTACGGCACAACGTTTCCAAGATTAAATATTTGTCGTAATTAGGTTCTATTTCATAACCTTATACATTCAAAGGGAATTTAACATGTAAGTATATAATTCATTCTCAAAGCTATATGATCATTATTTCATTTAGCATCATTGTGTAAATTGCATTTTATGTATAAGTTATGTGTTCATGTCTCCAAAATTACGTTTTCCATTTTAACATGTTGTTTAATCACCAATGAAACTCTCATTTATTTTCATACATTTTATGATATTATTATTTCAAGGAGTCTCATGTGTTGTTATTTGGTCATTTTTCATCCCTAGTATTTGAATAGAGTGCCTAGGGTAGTACTAGGGCGCCTGTGGGCACCTCGGTCCGTGATTTTAAGTGCCATGGTCCCAGAAGCACTTGCATCTAGTTTAGAGTTTTAGCTTTGGTATTTATAATTTTCCCTCTCATTCCATTAGGTATTAGTCGGCATGTCAACTCATTAGTGTCAAACTTTGAGCAAGAGATCCATATATAAATATAACATACATATTATCTTATGGGTGGAATATTTATTATCAAGGGAGAGCTATCTACTAAGACAAGGGACTACATTTGGGAATCAGTGCATCACACACATTACATAGGAAAGGTTGTATTCATTCTATTCCATCCACCATTTAAATTTTACATCTAGTTATTACCCCTATCTCTGTGTAATTAACACTAGGGCACCCTAAGAACACAATTACACACACAAGAACACAAAACTACATTGGGTGTGGAATGTAGTGTAGTTCTTAGTTGTGAGTTCACCATCGTGGCAAGCTAAGGTCAATTTAACCCCTTTATACACATCTTTCATTTTTAGGAATTTTATGCTTTGTATGGGGTTTTGCAGGTAGATCTTCATTTCAGGTTCACATAAACATAAGCGGAGATACTGCAACAATCAAGTGACAAGGATCGAGACATTGTAAAGATATAACGACACTACAAGATTTAGATCGTGAGATTTTATGCAGACTAGAGTGCACATACTGCAGACCAGGGTGCCCATAAGTGCCCTAGTCCTCCTCCAGGTGCACCCTATTCTAGGAAAATCACCATCTACTACAATATTTCTGGGTTGTTCTGTCACACTATCCTTCGTCTACATATCATTCTCTTTAGTCACGATACACAACAAGGTAAGTTATTTCCAGGTCAGTATCTTACCCCTTCTATTTCATTTATTTTCATTTCATTTAACATCAAAATAAAATATTTAGCATCAATATTTCATCTTATATCAATTATTGCACATATGTACCTGCTTATATTAACTATATATATAGATATATATATATATATATATATATATATATATATATATATATATATTAAATTTCACATTTTATTTAATCATTTTTGTGAATTCGTACTTTAGAATATTTTGCCTAAGGATCCACTTGAAACCCCAATGTATAAGAATTGTACATATTCTTCACCCATCATGTCTCATTTTAGTGCTAACCCCATATATGATGAGGCTGTCATTGTTGAGCTCATGACTCTCTATGGTAATCCTATTCCTACATTAGCTCATACTCAATAAGAAATATTAGCTGATAAACAATATGTGGGCCTACTCGCTTTAAAGACTACCCCATTGGCATTAGCATTATTGAGGATCCTATAACCTTCACTTGCTGTACAATATGCTATACGACTACTATTGATCCTCCTTTTAATTTCTCTAAGGAAACTTTAGATGAATCTCTTATTGATTACTTGCTTAGTATTGATCATCCTTCACATGTGCATTCTGATTTTTCTCCTACTCAACATACTACTATAGTTCCATCTCATGATTCTCCTACATCTGATATTACTTCTCCTCATTCATCACATACTAGCGCTCATTCACTTTTGTATTATGTTGATGATCTTGTTGATAGCATTCTTTACAACATTCTCATTTCTGAGTCACTATCTTACACTGATGAGGCGGTTGATAGCCATGGTTTTCCTTCTTTTCATACTGCCAAATGTGAATCTCCTATTCCATAATTTCCTTTTCCTAAGATTTTATCTAAACATGTACATGAGTCACCTCCATATATCACTTATTTTCTCCTATCATTTCATCTTCTCTTATTACATCATCTACACCCATTTTTTATTCTTCTCATATAGATGTATCTCCGTTTATCACGTTACTTATTAGGGATGTTTTCGATGCAATTCCTATCACTTCTATGGATATTCCACCTATATCACCTAATATAGCTCCTTCAAAACCTGCTCCTAGTGTGCCTTTAGCATCAGATTCTTCCTTATCATCTCTTGATATTCCTATGATCACTCATAATGGAAAACTACAACCTCTTAATACCTTATATCCATCTTCCGCTATTCCGTCACAAGATATCCTTTCTCTCATGCATGTCGTAGGTCAATTATAATCTCAGGTCCAGTCACTCACTCTAGAAAGTAGGGATTACTATGCTTCTATTGATAATAATTCATTACATAATAACCATATCCCTCAGAAGATTCATAATTTTGACATTTCCTAAGGACTTTATCATGCCCACAGTCACTTGCTTTGATGGTACTAGTAACCCTCATGTTCATCTCCTACATTACCACATGCTTATAAACTATTATTCTAATGATAGATTATTACTTAAGACCTTTCAACATAGTCTTATTGATGAGGAATTACAATGGTACACTCATCTTCCATTTGGGTCCATTAGTACATTATATGACATGGACGATGCTTTTCTCTGTCGGTTTATCATCAACAATGGCATAAAAGTTTCTTATGATCGCTTACCTACTTTACATCAGGGATCCTCTGAATCTATCGAGGATTATATCTTACAGTTTAATGTTTGTATGCATCAAATAATATTCCAACATATAGAACACGAGAAGTGATTAATTTTCTATCGAGGTCTGATACCCACACTTAATTAAAGATTATAGTATGATACATGTGATTCATGCATTCTTCTATGCTATAAATTTATCGATCTAGAATAAGATATTTTTTCTACAAATGTTATTTATCCTCCAAATACATCTACTTCTAGCATATCATTTTGTCCTCCTTTGTTGAAATTGTTTGAGTGTCCTACACAGTATCCACCTATGTGTCATAAGCAAGGAAAGCAAGCTCAACCTAATCCACCACCACAATGTACTTATTCTCCTCCGCAATAGGCCATTTCTCCTTCCACTCCATCAATTTCGTGTGAGCTATTCCATTTATCCCATCATGTTAGACCTAATGATGTTTTGTTTGCCTTACTTGAAAAGTTCCTCATTCGCTTACCATCCAATTATTTTCACCCACAACACAAGATACAACGTCAAAATGAAAAAACTTATTGTTTTTATCATCACATAAATGGCCATAGGGACAATGAATATCTTTCCCTTTATGATAGATTACAAAAATTAGAGGATAAGGGCATCATCTCTTTTTTCTCTCTCTCCCATGAGCAATCCATCTCTCATCTACTTTGTCAGATAGTTTCTACTACAATTGAGACATCTCCTTTTGATGCTCAGGCTATGGTATGTCCACCACCATAATTTGTTAGTCACACACTCTCTCCAATGCATCCATACATCATTACATAATCACATCCATTGCATTCATTTCATCCATCATTTCAATCACATCCACTCCATCTATCTCCTCCATTGAATTCACACTATCCAATGCATCACATTACTCCTTCACATTGGCTTTCACATCCCATCGCTTTCGTGCATACCACCGCATCTCCATATGACATTCAATTTGGTTTATACACTCATGTTGTTTCCATCCCACATGCTTCCACCACTTCACACCTCCTTGTTATTTGGTTGGTGATTACTATCACCTCACCCCTCGAATGATAGACTTCTGGTCTTATGGTTCTTAAAAGACCATTGAGATTTTTTTCTCTAAGAAAATGTCATCATTTGCTTTTTCATTCATCTAGTACACTCAATCATTTCTCGATGATGCACTCTTGTTTTACGTGGTTCATTCTTGACTGATGAGGGGTCTTAATTACATGAACCTAATCATCCATACGTTAGGAAGGCATCATCTTTTTCTCCCCCTTCATTTTTCACACTCACATATTGCGATTACATTACATTATCACAATGCAAATTCATCACAACACATTTTTTTGATCATTATACATCATCTCATTTTACATTCATTCTAATATCATCATTATAATAACTACGCGTTGCAAAATACATTTCATAAACATTAACATTATACTACAACATCACATACATACCAATACTAATCACCTAATCATACATTATTGATAAAATTACAACATCGATACACAATGAAATAAGCTCATCATATATAAATCACATGTTTTCATAAATATATATTGAATACAATCATCACTGTGGGGAAAATTCCCATACATCATATAAAATAATACTATATTACACCTCATCATCACCATCACTCTCAGGTACTGTGAGAGCCCTAGAACTAGATGCCTCGCCACTAAATCTACGCTACTATTCGCGACCTCGATACCGTGTCGATACCTCTCCATTGTCTACATAATAAAATGGTCTCTATAGACTACTTTGATAACTGACACTACAAGTCCACATACCGTGCAAATACATCCTACACTAAAGGAACACCACCCAAATATTCTCAGGGCTCATCGAGTCTCCTCGCGTGCCTTGTCCCTCTGACACTTAGTAATAAAGTGTGTTTTGTTGCTGCTATAACCACAAGCTCAAATAAATGGGCATGCTCGCCCACTATATCATCCACTCACTCAAGTATCCCTCCACCAAGTATGTCGGTAGGCACATTCCACATCAATGTGAAAATGGATGTGTTTACTGTCAGGAACCAATATGTATCACCTACAAAACAAATAACACACGTTATAAAACCATTACTAAGTGATAAGCCAATAAAAAAATACACGACATAACTATATATAGATACTTACTGCTCTACTATAGTTGTGTTGTCACATTGTTGTGGGTACATGTGCTCCCCCTTTTCCTACTACACCCTGCAGTAACCTCGCTACATCTAAAAATAATGGGAACAACAATACCCATCAATGTGCCACCCACCATGCATGGCACTCCTCTATGCAACCCGCATCTTCTGCAGCTATCACCTCTATCGCCATGTCTACCTCATCTGACATAGAAGGTATTATCTGCTCTATTGTGGGCCATGGTCTTTCTCTATCCCTCCTAGGTGCTCTAATAGCTCTCTATAATATATATGGATCTGGAGGCACATCTTGAGCAATGAAAACTTGTCGTGATACTCTTTACACCTGAATAAGCTCGAAAACACCTAATAATCAATCCTCTAATCACATCGTCCTTTGAATAAATGACAAATATACATCATCCTTAAGCCATCCTCTATAGGCCAGGTATGGCCTCCATGTAACTGCCTCGGGCCCTATCCTATCTATTAGTGCCATGTAGGTATATGTGTCCATCCTATGCCCATGAATATTAACCCACCTCCTCACAGATATCTCTAGCCTATCCCAATATGCTAGTGGACCTCCAACTGGACTCAACACTGTTATGTGCTCATACACCCATACATACAATAATGTAGTAGCTCTTATCCCATTGCCATGCTCATCATGAATAAACTAGCCAAATACCTGATTGGGCATGGGATGATCCTTTTTGTTTTCCCATTTCTTTGAAGCTCAATCCCATTAATGTGATCATCATACAAACTTTCCTCTTGAAGGTGACTGTTTGCAAGCTGATCCGAACTCTTTTTTTCATCTACAAGTAACTTTGTCTCCTTCATGATGACTAATTTGGAAATGTTTTAATATTCCTTCTCCTTATTCTCAAGCATGAATTCTAAAAGATAAAAATATATTATTTCTTCCTCATGAGGAATGATCTAAGAAGTAGGTTTATTTTTTATGCTCTCCTCCATGGTAGGTTCATCAACTAAATCAAGTTCAACAAGGGATGAAGAAATGGAAAGATCTACAATTTCACTATCAAAATAAAGAAAGAAAATTTCAATGATGTGTTCTTCATCCAAGACCTTTGAATCTGATTTGTTTCCCTCTAACACTGACTCCTGTGAAGATAAATCATCATCCTCCAAGAATTTAGTGTCATTATACAGACTACACTAAGAGTAAAGAGATTTTTGGTTATCTTCTTCTTATTCTTTCTTTTCTACAAAATTTTCCTCTACCTTGTGTTATTTATTCCCAACCTATGTTGAAGTCTTAACAAGCCATGACATCTAATTGGTTTCAAATTTTGAATCCTAGTAATTTATTTATTTTGTAAGTTCTTCTCTATTAATCTCTTCAATCTACTACCCTCCTTGACCGAGTTTTTGATGTGTTTCTTACCAAAATGGATTTGGAAATGCAAGAGGAGGGGTGGGCTAGGTTTGAATATAATTTTATAATGTTTGTAATGAAGGGGGAGGTGTGAAAAATTCTTATGGGGAGAGGGAATAGAAGGATGAGATTCAAGAAAAATAGGAATTTTAACCTTGGTCTTCGGTGGTTTTGGATGATATGCAATGGGCATTGGATACTGATATGGAAGGCATGTAGGAACATCCCATTAATAGGTTTCTTTAACCTTAGATTGATTAGAATATAATTCTTGTAAATATGAAATAAAATCAACCATTTGAGTGAAAGACTCACTCATTACCTCAAGCCTTTGTTGTGGTCTAAGACAACTAGGTATAGGACCTCCCCGTTAACATGGATGCCTATGAATAGGTTGTCGAGATTTCAAGACTTATAGTTTCTCCTTGACAGTCCACAAGATCTGTTGTATTCTTTGAATTCTTCCTTTACAATCGTATTTAGGTGTAGATGACCTTTGAATTGTTCATACTCCCACTCTTGAATAGCTCCATGGTTTTCTAGATGACCAAAATGATTTGCATTTGGCTCATAGGAATACACACTTTCAAACTGATTTTGTTTATAAAACTAATCTGGAGGTGTGTTATAGCAACTTAAAGAAGAATTTTGGAAGGTTGGAGGTGGATATGAATGGTATTGTTGTTACAAATGAGAGTTCCAGTCCGGAAATTAGGTAATGATTGCACAACTTCATGGGGAGGAGAAATGAAATGAATGAAAGAAAATAAATTATCTTCTGATTAAAATAATGGGTTGATTATATGGAGTCTCCAGATGTTCTTAAAACTATCTCCAGAGGCTTACATTCACCAAGATACACACCAAAACTCAGTGAAAGAACAATAAAATCTCAGGATGTCCTACTGGGCATTCCATAACTGTTATCACCAAAAACATCACTCTTTGATTTGTTACAAATGGATGATAAGCAATCTGTGTTTTTTGGATCCATGGGATTTTATCTCAAGTTGTGGGACTTGTTACTTAGAGACAAAACTCCAAAGAAGGATAGCTCCTCTACCTATTCCTAATGCTAAACTACTCCTAAGGAAGAAATATAACTATTTAACACTATTCTAATAATACAAGGGACCAGGGGAAGAGAACTATGCATGAAAATGAAAAACTCCTAAGTTAAAAGGAGGTGATAACACCAAGAAGAGGGTGAATACAATCTAATGAGGAAAAAGTGAGAAAGGAAAATGGAGAAGGAGAGGCCAGATAGAGGCGACACAAACCCAAGACTTAATTCACCATATCTTCTCCATGAAAAACACCAAGATGAACGTGTAAGTGATAAATACATGCACAAAATGCAACAATAAGAATGGAGAAGTAAGGAAATGCAACAAAATATAAGTTAGGGTTGAGAAACACCACAAAACAAAATATTTTATTACTTTCAAAATATACACAAACCATTACATGTGAAGAAGAAGGCACAAGAACACACTGCCAAGCCCAAATGAAGGTCTACAACTCATAGCTACTCAGGAACAATGTTGAAAAAGTTATTTTACATTTTAGAACATCCTCCCCTCACAATTGAGAGATTTTACAATATATAAAAGATGAGAGAGAGAGAGAGAGGAAAAATATAGAAACTCGGATTTCCCTTTCCAACCATCAACAACGTGCATTAAATTTCTAAAAAAAGGTATGGCCATCCTTACAAATCCATCCCCTAATGACACTTTTCTTGCAGGAGAAGGAATGGGCACCATACTTCATCAAATCTGGTTATTGAGCTACCTAGGACTGCATCTTTAATTCTAGAAATGTTTTCCACTTTTTCACCTACCTATCCTCTCCTAACTTAGGATTTCGGTACAGGATGAAGAGACCTTTCCAACGGTACTAATTTTGTAAAATTTGGAGCACTTGGGTGAAAATTATTGTCATGTGGATCCAAGGGGTCGAGGAGGAACACGGGGATCCTAGCACATAACTATAGTCCTCATTTAATTAAATTTTCTTTAGTGTGGGTGATTTAGGTTTTTGGGGAACTCATAGAGCTCTATAACTATTCTCTCTTCCTTCGGGCCCCAATTTTTCCCCATTGGTATTTGGTGTGCATTGAGTTCAAATATTCAGATCTCGGGTGGAACTTAAGAACTATTTCACCCAGGAAATTAGTCCTCGCATCTCCCTTAACTGCCAAAAGACTGTGCTCCTCCATTTTGTTCTCCCTTTCATTGCTAGATCTACATTTCCGCAACACGCTCCCCACTTTGCATAGTTTCCATGTCGCTTGCTTTTTCGCCGACATGGCCATGTAGGGAACTCGTTCTCCAGTAGAATGTTCTGCATGACCCCTAGGTTCCCATAGTTCACCTTTCCTCTGCATCCTTTTGCTTCCCCTTTATGCCTTTATTCATCAACCCAATAGGGGTTACAAGGAATTAAGTATCTAAAGGAACTTGTTCCTCGAGTTCTTGAAAATTTTGATTTACCCGCATTCTACTAACTTCTTTTTCTTGCATAAATATTGATGATGTGGAGAACTCTTGGCCTGGGGGAATTTATTCCGTTGGCATTCAAAAAATATGTAATTCCCTCAAACTTCTCAAAAATTATTCAATACAAATATTATATCAATGTAGAGAACTTGAAGCTTCAAGGAACTACTCCTTCACTGACCCAAAAACCCGCAATACACTAAAAAGACCCATGTTTCTCAAAAAAAAATCGCTAATTATGGAGATGAATCCCAAGGCAAGGACGAGAGGAACATTCCAAAATAAATACAAATACCCCAAATCATGAAATTCACCTATTTTCAACATTTTCTTATCCAAGGCTCTATCAGCTGCCTTGGTCCAGAGGTGCAAGTTGGCTAATTTTGTAGTGGGTACAAAATTAGATAACATTACCTTACTTATTTGAAGTACAATTAACATGTAAACAAAATTTCCACTTAAAACTAGGTTTCATTTAATGTTTTATTAATGACGGTTCCATTTAAAATCTAATTTTTTATAAGTACACTTAAGTTTGGTTTTTTTCTCCATTATAATAATTTTTATGTCTCAGTTCTTAGTTCTATGCATTTTAAACATGTAAAAATATTGTAATGTTAGATCTTATACCAAGGGTTTGTTCCTAAAAGAAATTTACTTGAAGTTTAGTTTTACCTTCATTACATAAGCAAAATTGACATGAAGTTAGGGAAGTAATCTTGATATTTTAAGGAGGTTAGGGTCCAAGTTTTGTTTCGATATAATATTCTATCCAGTAGGGCATGTATATTTCCTTTTGAAGTTGTTATCATTCAATTCTTGGTTTTAATCTGTGTTAATATTTATATGCCATAAGTTTTATTTTCCATATGAATTCATGTTCTCACAAAATTTTAATCTCACTGGGAACAATTTACCCCTCGTTTTAACAACATAAAACAAAGTCTAATTATGTTATGAGGATAACTATGAGTGTCCCTTTGCCCCTAACTGACACCTCACTTAATCTTGATATTATTACACTTACGTTATTACTTTGGTCTCTTATTAGCGTTATTTTAAAACAATATCTAGTTACACAATACCTTCTCAACATTAGGGTCTCAAAACTCCAAGGGGGGTGATTTCGTGCCAAACATTTATTTTCACTATCATTAATCACTCAACATCAAGCATTTATTACAATGAGAACTCCAACTCACCTTACACTTCCAAAAGCCTTCTAAGACACAAACAAATATTGGTTGACATATCTCAAGGTTTCATACACTGATAATAATATATTTGAATTAGAATTAATCAATAAAGGTTAATAGAAATACAAACACACACATAACATTCTGGTATTTCTTTTAATATGGGAATGTACAAATAAATAGGAGAGGAAGATCCTATAATTAAGGATTTGGTTCTAACTACACTCCAATCTACGTGAGTTTGGTTTAACAACCAAACCTCGCATAACAATAATATTATACGAGTTGTTATTTAACAACTCTTTTACACTCATAGTTACATTTACTATATGTAAATAGTATTCACCCATACATAAATATTTGAGCACTAGATAGATTCCCTAACATTCCCCCCTTAGTGCGAACACAGGAAAAACTTATCTTTGTACTTGCACCTGCTTTCATGATTATGTGATTTTTACTACGGGATGATCATAAACTCGTTGTATGGTTTTCAAACGGTTAACCACAAACCAAAAAATGGTTGTTTTCAATTATAGTACCAAAAACCAAACATGAAAGTTTTCAACTAGTTTACCTACAACCACATCATGATGTGCCAAGTACTATTATCAGCCCTCACCACATTTCACTACAGGGAATAACATAGTAAATTCTGTTGAAATATATTGGTCACACACAGAAAATGAAAACTGGAAATGGAACATTGAATTATGTTCCCCCCTCAATGTGAAATTTCCACTTATTCACACAGGAACACTGCGACCTGAAAATAGAAACCACACTACACACATGTCACCAGATCATTGTGCGGCCCTGTCGTTGGTGACTGACGAGAGATCATTGATCAACCTCCAACCTCCAATGCCTCCATCCTCAATGAATGACGTTGTTACCTCAGTCATATTTGATCATGAAGCACAATTATAACTCTCATCTCGACTCGAACATTGGGTTACACTAAAAATGTGTCTGGCTAAAAGTGAGGCAAACAAAAATTATTTTTACAATATTTTCTAATGACCCCACAAGACTACTATACTTGAACAGTGATGAGACAATGCCTCTATTTATGTCAAAAATCACAACTTTGACTCTTTTGATAATAGACACTACTTTAACACTTTTATAAATTGAATATTTTTTACTAGACTCTTGATTTTTACAAGATATTACAATAACAATTTATTTATTTTTGACTTTGACTCTGACACTTACATAAATAACATAATATAAAAAAAAATACAAGAATCATACAAAATTTCATTTTTACTAATTTAGCTTGACTCACATGCAACAAAGGGTGTCAAAATAAAAATAGTATCAATTGATTTTCTACCAAAATCTATTGACACAATTTAAACTTTGACACAATTAACAATGACTTCACACATTAAAATAAAAAATTATCCAAGTGATAAGTTTACCTATATGCAATACAATATAGGCAAATATTTACTCAATGCAATTTAACATACTATGATAATACGACCACTTGGAGAGATTATGACATAATTTGATGTTTGTTGTCAAGTGTAATGTGCCCAATTCCACTAAATTAAATGATGCATGGATATGTAATGGCTATGAATTGTGAGGAGTTCGCTAAGAGAAATATGGTCAACCAGGTTTACCTTCTATTTCGGATCTTTATCTTGTAAACATCACCTCCAAATATAAATTACATATATATTTCTATATATTTAAATATACTTATTTTAACAAACAAACTTACCTAAAATTACTATTGTGAAATCGAAGTAATATATATATATATATATATATATATATATATATATATATATATATATTATATATAACTTAGAATTACACATATTAAATTTTATATATATATATATATATATATATATATATCTGGGCAAACGCGGTTTGCAAATTTTTTATGAAATAAATTGTATAATGGTATAGTCATCACTTAGACCAATGTCTATTTATATATAAAAAAGAAATGTTAGTCGGGTGGGGTTCGACACCCCCGCCCTAACCATTATATTAAACAATGGATGGGATGGGGTGACACCCCCCACCCCACATAGATATTAAACCCAAACTATAATTTAAAGAGTGATCCATCTTCATTAAAACCCACGACCATTATACGTAGTGCATGGTTTCTGACCGAAATGTGTTTATTCAATATTAATAAATATTAATTTATATATATAATCACCCTATTATGGATGTCATAATGTCAATACATGGATTTTTTATTTTAAATATATATACATTTGTATATAACTATGTATATGTGTGTGTGAATATTTATACCCACAAAACCTGTAAATATATGTAGATATGAAGAAAACAAATGGGGCAAACAATTCCCATGACCTGAATAGGGTAAATCCTCCACAAAATGCAAATAGAAAATAATATACATGGTAGACTCTAGGAGAGGGAGGCAAAAGAATCATTCAAATTTGTGTGTATCCATCCAATATGCAAATACAAACAAGTAAACCTCCAAACCTCCTTGCAAAGTTCCATATCCTCCTTCCTTAACCTACAATGTGCAAATGAAAATAAATTAGGGTAAAAAGGGAATAAGAAAGAAATCATAAGGATTTTTACAGAAATATTGATCCAAGGGCTCTAATAGATTTAATCCTATGGTTGGGAATGAATCCTACAACATTTTAAGTGATGACATTTTCATGGGATTGGGTTCTAAATAAAAAAATGTAGGGGAAATTAGTTAATGGGGTCACTTGGGTTGGATCAAGTTGTGTTCCTTTATTATGGGATAATAAATAAATGAGGAATATTTAGTTATGGATTAAATAATTAAGTTATGGTGCATGGGTCTTTTAGATAAATGAATTTTAAATAATTAAAGGTAGGTGTATAGTTAATTAAATAAATAGGACATGGTTATTATGGTTTTAGGGAAATTTACTAAGGTTAGCTTAGGAGATGTCTTCTATTAAATTTAAAGGAAACTAAGTGGATTAAACAATGGGATTGTTTAGTACATTCTTGGACCACTTTGTGCTCATATTTCTAGATGACATATTTATATACTCACGCACCCGTGAGGAGCACGAGGAGAACCTTCGACAGGTTTTGCAGTTCCTTCGAGAGCAACAACTTTATGGAAACCTAGAGAAGTGTATATTCTTCAAGATAGATGTTCAGTATCTAGGTCACATTGTATCTAGGGAAGGTATCGTAGCCGATCCTTCCAAGATTAGAGCTATCATTTTTTGGCTAGTGTCGACTAGTGTGACCGAGGTACGTAGCTTTATGGGATTAACAAGGTAGTACAGGAGATTTGTTCTAGATTTCTCACGCATTGCTCATCCCATCACTTCTCTTCAGTAAAAAGGGAAGAAGTTTATTTGGTCAGACAAATGTGAACAGGCCTTGAGGACTCTGAAGGAGTGTCTTACCACATCTCTTATTTTAGCATTTTTAGATCCACATAGGGATTTTTTTGTTTTCACAGATGCTTCATTGGTAAGGATAGGAGGATTTTTTTGATGCACGATGGCCATGTTATTGCCTTTGAGTCTCACAATGTTAAGGATTATGAGCTCAACTACCCAACTCATGACCTTGTGCTTACAGTAGTATTTCATGCTTGAGTTCGGTGGCACCATGTTCTATTAGTCTAAAGGTTCATTCTCAGGACATATCACTTGAGCCTATAACACCTCTTCACACATCCCAATCTCATTGCCCATCAACGTTGTTGGATGGAGATTTTATGCAATTATGATATGGAGATTAAGCATGTGAAAGGGAAGGAGAATGTAGTTGTAGATTCTTTGAGTCATCAGAGGCATTTGGTTATGGATACTTCAATGGATACAAACTTACAAAGCAGGATCTTGCAACATCTTCCACAAGACAGCTTTTACCTTTCAGCTAGAGTAGAGATTAAGTCTTAGATACCCCTTGAGGGGAAGTTTGTGGGTTTGATACCAGAGACACATGGACTTCTCAAACACAAAGGTCATATCTATGTACCTAGAGATGGAGGGCTGCAATAGGATATATTGGCAAAGCCTCCTCATACACCTTATTCAGCCCATTTAGGGGTGAAGAATATGCATGCCACATCGAGATGGTTGTATCATTGGAGAGGAATTAGGATGAATGTATCATGTTTTGTGTCTCAATGTTTGGAGTTTCATAGGGTGAAGGTCGAGCATCATCATTCAGTTGGCATTTTTTACCCGCATGTTATATCGGAGTAGAAGTGGAACACCATTTCCATAGATTTCATTGTGGGGCTACCTGCGTCAAGATATCACCATGACATCATCATGGTAATAGTGTATAAATTGATGAAGGTGGCTCATTTTTCTCTTATGAAGACCGCCTATACAACTAATTCAATGGTGCGAGTATATTTCGATGAGATAGTGAGGTTGCATAGGATTCCACGGAAGATCATTTGTGATCGTGATCCTTTGTACACTTCACACTTTTGGACCACTATGTAATTTTATCTCAGGACAAATATCAATTTTAGTATAGCCTAATCCTGAGACAGATGGACAGATTGAGTGGGTGAACCAGATATTAGAGGATTTGCTTCACATGTACATCATGGATCATCATGCACGATGAGAAGAGTACCTATATCTAGTTTATTTCCCTTATAACAACTTTTAGAGTTCCATCGGAATGGCACCATTTTAGGCTTTATATGGTAGGGAGTGTAGCACTCCATTGAGTTGGGAAAGGTATAGGATAGGGTATCCCTTGGGCCATCTATGTTATAGAATATGGAGCAACATGTTATCTTGATCAGATAGAGATTTCAGGAGGCTTAGGATAGGAAGAAGAAGTATGCAGATCAGAGGTGGACAGACCAAATTTTTGAGGTTGGCATGAAGGATTTTCTGTATGTCAGGCATCATAAGATACCCATACATTATGGAAAAGGCTCTAAGTTAGCTTCAAGATTTTTGGGTCCATTTGAGATCTTGGAGCTGATCAGTCCCTTAGCCTACCGCTTAGCTTTTCCACCCAGTTTGTATCACACATTTGATGTGTTCCATGTTTCCATCCTTAGGAGATACATATCGGATCCTTCTCATGTATTGGATTGGACCACATTATAGGTACAGGAGTAGGGAAAGGTGATGGTGGATCCCATTCACATTTTAAAGCATAGGACCATGTGCCTTTGAGGCCATGAGATTGATCAAGTGCGTGTCTAGTGGGATCAGTATGAAAATACATAAGCTATATGGGAATACACCACACCATTGTGAGCCCAGCTCCCACACTTATTCTAGTGACTTCTAGGAGGAAGTCGAGTCTAAGGGGAGGGGTATGTAGTGCCCACTCCTCTTCGACATTATCCGACTATGATTTTTACTATTTTGGACTAGATATATGGAAATTATTGTTATATTTTGATTAACATACATTGGTAGATGAATATTATTGTTATGAGCCTATGCACAAAGATGGGGGCACCAAAAAGTGGACACAATTCCGATTTTAAGTAAAATGCGAGCACGTTTGGTTAAAGCGCAAGTGCATTCTGAATTATTAGGTTTATTTGTTACCAAGCCTAAAAAGTGAGCATGTTATAATGTACTCATGCTATAACACACTCGTTTTCTTGTGTGTTATGTGGTATGTGTGCTTGAGGCATGCTTATATGTACAAAAATAAATGTTTATTATTTTAGTAAATATAAGATGTTAGGCTCACTCTGCACCTTATGGAACTAGTCTCACAAATCCACTTATCATGGTTTAGAAGATAGTTTTCATATTCTAATATGGTCAGTACATAGGTATTTTTTAGGATTTCAACATTCAACCTTCAAGATTTTAGGGTTTAAATTATACAATCAATATCTATTTTGTGAAAGAATATAGGCATTGTTTAGGTTTTGGGGCCTTTTGGATTGGTTATTGATATTTGTAACAGTTTTAGATGTGTTAGTGATTTCTTATTGATATTTGTAGGAGTTTTAGGATTCCATCATGTTCTCAGACAACTAAACCACCTATTTCAGTCATCTCGTTGTTCAACATTCATCCAACGAATCCTCTTACTTTCCTTTACCAAAATTTCCCTTACATTGCACAAGAGCAAGGTTCACTAGTTACTTCTTGGTTTGTCTACTCTGAAAACTCTTCAAGCAAGCTAAAATCATCCATAAACACCCTTCTCAATCTCAAGGAGGTATGATAAGTTTGGTTAATATATATCCATGTGTATGGGGTTCTGTAAGAGAGGTATTCGTAATTATGGGAGGATTTAAGGAATTACATCCACCGTGCCACAATAATAATTGTATTCTCATGAATAAACCTAATAGTGATTTGGCATTCTAAAAAACACACTTATCATAACAATGGAAATAAATCCAACTAATAAAAAATAATCGTCAATAAGTAAATCTATGGCAGGACAATCAATGTCTACCATGTGCCACCTCCAAATTCCAAATTTCATTTCATTTAAATTCGCTTCAAGAAAGGTTGGGGGAAATGAACTCAACATTTTATTCATGCTTTTAGAGGTCCAAAATGTCAATTCGACCCAAATTTGGCAAATATGGATAACTTAGAAAGATGAATTACATTTATAAAGATAAGCTCGAAGTGAAGGAATACATTTCATAAGTAATTCCAATCAAATTTGTTTTCTTTTTTATGTTAATACCCGCTAAAACTAGCCTTGTTATTACATCATGATAAAAACAAGTTCCCTGGAGCCAAGGGAGCTTTTAAACTTATCACACAAGCATGGGGGAGTTCTCTCCGATAATACCAGAAAGGCTACCAATGACATAATGAGAAAAAACCAACAAGGGCACAACCCCACCTTCCACTAACCGAGTTCCACAGGAACTACCACTATCATTGGTATTTCCAACAATCTAAATGGGAATAATTATTCAAGTTTGGATTCCTTTCCTGAAACTTCCATATTTGATGACCACAACCAGAACCAGATCTCAAAACAGAAATAGGACCAGGAACACGACCTAGACCAAGACCTAGACTGGTAATTTGAGAGGATATCTGAGGTTCAATTTTATTTTCCAAGATGCATTAATCCAATGTTTGGGAATGTTTCTCCAAATGCAATGACATCCTAATTCAGACACTCGATGATTCTTGAATGTCCAATCCTGTCACAGACCCTATTAGTCCTCGATCTTTAAACACAAAGAGACATTAGGCCAGCTTCCATTTATAATGATATAGATATTTTTAAGTTCGTGTTATGACCTCTAAACCTGTATGCATTTCAATTTGTTTGGAAATCACATCAATCCCTTCACTAAGATGAATGACTACCCTATCTTTTTGAAGGCATTTTTGAAAGCATCCATGGGTTTATCATAGAAGGAATTATCAATGAATAGAAGGTCACTAAGCCATAGGCCAACTGAATCCCATTTAGAACTAAACTAGCAATCACACGCGGAGTGTGCGATGAAAACGCCGAAAGTAAAACAAGGGAGTACGGAGAAGGAAACTGAAAAATACAACAAAGCAGAAATGTAAATGTAGGTGGTAAAACAACTACAGGAGGAATTTCTTGAACACATTGAGGAGAAAAAAGTTTCGAGATGAAAAGTAACAGAGCATCCAAAGAGCTAATTACCAACATGGATTAAGAGGGGAGAGAGGAAGGAAGGTTACGAAGATGATATTTCTCTTATGAGTGTGACAAAAAGAGAGGTGTGGAGGACATTTAGGAGTAACGACCGAATGAAAATGGAGTGGACATCTGAAGGGCCGATAGTCAAGGAGCTCTCGATATAGCTGTAAAGGACATTACTTGTCTTAATGTTCCTGTATGTCAATAGCTTCCCATTGTAGAGTAAGCCCTTGAGATTTACATATTGGAAATACCCAAGCCATTTTGAGTAGTATTTTTCTTTGGTTTCCTCTAGAATCTGGTGGAATATGAACATGGAGGGAGTTGTTGGCATCCCAATGAGGGCCCGTGTATCAATCAAACTTGATGACGAAGAAGAGAGGTAGAGAAGGTGGAGCAGAGGAGTACTTGTAAGCAATGTCGACGATAGATCCGGTAACGCTAATGACAAGACCTATATCCACCCATAAGTTAGCAGAAAGCTTGGTTTACCATCCACTTTCAATTTGACGGAGATGGGGAAGGGGAAGAAAATCATATTTTTTGTGTGATTATTAATTTCCAGTGATGATAATCAATCATCATATGATAATATGATATGCACTCTAATTTTTTCCATAAATCTAACAAAAAATAGTCTTGTGTTCTTGAAGTTTATTTCTTATGTTTTGACTATATTTTACATGTTATTTAAGGTTATTATGATTGAATATATAGCTTATTTCTCAATTTTTTGTCAATTTTTCAACAAACATGAACCCAAGTCAAATTTTCCCTGCTGAGTTTTTGTTGAATCTGAAATTTTGAACTATAAGTGCACCAATTGCTCTGAAAAACTTTGTTACTATTAATCTATATCTCCGCTACACAAAAATGGATCAAAAACTGTGAAAAGTCAATCTTTAAGCATTCCTTGGAAACAAATTATGCTATATCAACATTATTTAAAAACGGATAAGAAAGCTTAAATATCAATTTCCCAAGAACCCTTGGAGACAAAACCACACAAACACATCTATACAATAAATTATTAATAATAGAAATACATACCAAAACATCTATAGAATAAATTATTAAGAATAGAAATATGTACAAAAATGCACAATAGTCCTTTTTAGTCCATAAAAGATACACTTATAATACATGGTATTCATTAACATCGAATACACTTTTTAACATGTTTTTGACTGGATTTGACTGGTGAGGATGTGGAGTTTATGGTAATTTAGTGTTTCTTTTCCTTCTAATTTTTTTTTGAGTTTTTTTCAAGCATTGAAAACACCCAAATGCCTGCAATAATGCTTGTATGCCTTCCAAAAACATCCCACAAATAGGTGTGTTGTTGTCTGGATGTTTCTAATAGACGTCTAAGTAGTTTCGACACTACCTAGAAACATTTACAATGCATTTCAAACCCGTAAATCACTTCGAAATAATTTCCTAGAACTTAGCTCCATATAGTAAAAATTAATAATGACTATGCATAGTAGTGTCACATATAATAAGAAGTGGGATAAGCAACCCAACTTGGTAACTAAGCATGTTTGTTATTGTGGTTCATTTTAGATTTTCATTCTAGCAGTTGTCTAGTTGTACCATCATTGCTAAAGTAAAGGAATATAAGGAAAGGTTCTTTCAAATTATCACATAAAGAGCTTTCACATCTTTTCAATTGTCTAAGATTCAGTATATTATTTTCCATCAATATAATCTTATCAGCTTGGTAAGCATTTCCAAATTAACTTTTTGAGTTTGTTAAGACGAATTTAAAAAGATTTGACCAAGACTCCACACCTAGAGTAGAACAATAATTTGAAAATTAATTACCTGATAAAATTCCAAAAAGCTTCAGCTTTGAAGAAGCTTACTAAACAATGATGTTCAAGGGATGAAATTGAACCACCATATGAAAAAAGAGGTAGGCAAAACATCCTGAAGACCAAAAGTACCAAAATGAGATAAAAAAAATCTAGAAACCCATAACAGTAAACTCATCTTGTGGATTGTTTTGTAAAACAATTGGAGACTTGAGGGATAAATTAAAGTTTCTTCTATCTTTCGCCACCATCTTGGTAACAAACCATAAAGTTTTCTACAAATATTTCACTCCACAACAACTGTCAAATTCAAAGAAAAATATTTGAATTTGCATAGAACATTACAGGTACCCGAGGTAACTTATTATTTCAACTTAGGACTCTACGAGCCTCCTAAAAACTTGCTTAGTCCTCATCCGAGTGAGAACCAAACTTGCATTTGTAGAGACATTATTCAAAATAAACATACCTTTATAGCTGGCAGATTCCTAAGAGACAATATGTCCATGAGTGATATTACACACAAAACCACACACAATCTCAGCCTTCAAAAAATCACACAGGCAAGGAGCAACAGCTACAGAGAGAGACAATTGAAAGAACCTATCCAAAAATCGCATTCCCTATAAACTAAAACATTGATTGAAGCCCCGGAGAAGAAATGTTTTTTTTTTGGGTCATTTCTAATGGCTGAGCAGGGATGAGCACAGTCACTTGTTTAAGATGACGATGGAGGACGGGCCACTGGACATGTCCACCATTGCCGACAGGCACCCTGTTTTTCCCTCCTTTGCATATGGTTTAGAGATAGAAATCAAATGAGAATACGTTACCATAGTCCTGACTTTTAATCCCTTTTGACATTCACTTCAGTGGTTCTGACATTCATTTCAGTGCCCGACACGTGTAAGGTTGATCCATATATGTGCATCGTCAACCAAATGATCATAGCCTCTCATTTATCTATCCTGTGTCAGACAACATGAGGCTATCTACCAGAGAACACGCCTTTCGACGTAAAAACCTGCCATAACACTATGTTTCGCGATGACGTAGCTATGTATTTATCTACACTTATTGTAATAAGATCTCCAAATAAAAAAGTAAAATTATTTTAGAATTCATAAAATCTATAAAAAATTATTTTTCATAAAATCATTATAAAATAATCAAAATAAACTTCATAAAAGATTAAGCAATCTAAACGCAAATACTGTAAATTTATAACCTGGCAATGAATATTCCGATGAACTGCACCATTTGACTGGTGGGGCATGGCCTTTGAACGAACCTTCCATGGCACCCAAGTGCCTTAACTTGAAGCTCACAACAGGAGGGCAAAAAATGGCAGGTGAGAGTCTAGGACTGAAGGCTCCAATAAGTGCCATGGCCGATGGATTTCGACAATGTCAAGATCTTTAAAAATTCGTAGCAAGGACCAAAATTCATCTCCGATTTGTAATACCTGCAATTCATTAATGATTTGTGGCTTCGAATTATAATATTATTTTGATGATTTTTCATTCCAAAAGAAGCAAATTGCAATACCCACAGCTATGATTACGTGTACTTATCAAAACTTCCACGGATAGCATTACGTTCCTTATCATCAGTCTTCCACACCCTCAATTGGAGCGAGTTGCATACATGGCCACACTTATTCTCAAGCAACCTGTATATTTTATAAATTCATGCCCCGCTTCATTCATTTTACACTTGGTTTCATTCCTTGGATTTTACCGCTTTCTGTTACTATTTTTCTTCTGCATTATAAGGAAGAACCCAAGGAAAAATGGATATAAATGTCACAAATTCACGGGTTGTTAGGCCTACATCTCATACTCCAAAGTCCTGATTTGTTTGACAATAGACACACTGTGAAAGCTTACATTTACAGGACATCTACCTGAAATGAATATCAAGTAGGTCAAAGTCAGAATAACTTAGAGAAGAAGACGAAGGAGGGTGGAAGTGAGGATTACCATTTACTTTAAGTGAGTTATTGTATGGATCAATTGTTTTAAAGTCATGAACTCATGCCTTGTGAGAAAATTCCATTTCCTACATTTTCACCAGGTTTTCAACTATTTGCCCATACCTACATAATTTATATTATTTTTACAAATGTTTGAGGTTTTTTTTTTAAATTTAAGCTAATCTTGTTGCCCCTCTGAAGAGCAATTCTATAACACTAGGTGATCATGAATTTTTAAGAAGAATAAATGTATTTTTTGTGTATTCTTTAATTTTCTCACATAAAACATACTGAAAGTCTAAATTCAGAGTTATGTGGCATTTCCACGATTTTTATATATAACATTCAACACTATTTAATGTGGCATCCCTACATATTATTATTCTAATAGATAATTTATTTTAATTTATTCCAAGAACAATATAAATGTTGTAGATATTATTTAAATTATATATTTGAAAACTTAATAAAAAGTGGATATTCCATAATAGATGTTTAGAAATGGAGATTTTCTACAAGTTTTTAGAGGTATATAAAAATTGTGGAACTTTTACAAAACATAAAAAACAAATTTTGAAATTATTATAGAGATACCACAAATATTCTACAATTCTCTTAAATTGTTGAAATTTTGTAGAATAATTGTGGTAAAAAGACTCCGTTTGTTGTAGTGTCTACCACTTGCTCTGAGAGGCCCCCATTCATAAAGTTCAATATTATGGCTAGTATAACAATTTTTAAATTTGGGCTTCTACAGAATCCAAATTCATTGTTGTGCATGGTGATGCATAAGAAGTCCCAAATTTATGAATCCTTTTAACTCAAAAAGTAATACATTTCCCAAACTTAAACAAGGTGGCGTGAAAGAGAGAACTGTAATTAAATTTTGGAGAAGAAAAACAATATTTTAATTACTTTCTAGACCAACACTAATAATAAGAAAAAGACTTTTTTGACATTAATACATTTGAGTATCCTAAAGACTGTTGAACTTTAATGGAGACTCATGACATTAACAAAGAGGACACAAACTATGAAATACACGATTCGCAAACTGCTTAAAGGTGTTATCCATACATGCATGTATTGAACAAACATTACTTGAATACACAAACTGGTGTAAACTCGTAGGTGTGATAACTATGGCAGGAGTTTTTATTAAATATTCTAAAACCTTTTCATAAAATTGTCCGCATGTCCCTTGTAATCCTCAAGGGAATGAACATTTCTAACCATAAATTCCTGTGAAGAAGAAAACGATACAGATTAGCTAAAGTACATATTGACCCAGAGAGAGGGCGCTTAGTTACGAGAAATGTCACCGGTTCCGGCATGCTTGTCGTCCCAGATGAATATAATGACATTATCCTCAGCACCCAAAGTATGTCCATTTGCTTGAATATAATTAACATAAGATGAATTTTCTGAGGCTCTTTGCAATCACGCTGCTCCCGAAAGTAAATCGTCCTTCATGTTAATAAGGAAATGAAACTCGTGTCTTTGAACAAGTGAACACTATCCATATTCATACAAGGTAAAGATCGAAGCGATTACATGATATCCAGAGTATGAGAAGTACAATGGGCAGACGTCCGAGGCAAAATGCCTCAGCTCAGGAAGCCCCTGCAGAGTCAAGGCTTCACCCAAGTTAAGTCTTTATCTGTTTTAAGGAACACCGACATTTTCACGGATGCAGATTGCAAGCTTTTAGTAGGAAGTTATCAATAAAGATAAAGATTATAAAATTGTAGTATTGACAAAAGGCAAACCTTTTTCAAGATATTTTCATGAGAGAAAATGCTAGAAGAAATGCATTTGCTCCCTTGCATCTCAGAGGTTTCAGTCTATTGTAATCCACATGACCTATACCATAAAAGTTCAATAGGCAGCCATACAAACTTAAAGCTCTACAAATGTTTCCCATTCCTTAAAAGTGAAAGAAGAAAAAATGGAGCACAATAAAATGATCTCTGAAAAATTTAACCCATGAAAAGCACATACCATGGAATCGCAGTTATAACTCTTAATAAATCAACCAAGAGCCATCTAATATAAAAATCTGTCGTCCCATATTCATACCTACTGTAGCCCACAGGCCAAGATAGACTGTGTTGCCATCAACCACAACATTGGCACTAAAGTTATCGAAAAATGTCGGCACATAATCCACCAAAAACAATGTAAGCACATTGCCAAACATTCACAATAAACAAGGACCAAACCTTTTCTACAAAAGGCACGCCAAATTCCATCTGTCCTCCGAACTGCTTTGCTCGAAACTGCCAAGACAAGTCTCTTCCACCGCCTACAGATAGGGAAGCTTGTGGATGTCCCTCACGGTTCTGTCAAAGACAAAGCCGGAGTAGGAAAGGGATCAACAATCACCTTCTCATTCACATCTACCAAATCCCATTCGAACATTTTTACAATGTTGTGGAGGAAAACCAGAGACACCATCCACGTGAATTCATTTCTGAGACACATTCAAGGCCCTCCTCCAAATGCCACGAATGTGTAGGGGGCGGGTCCGTTCCCCTCAAACCTTGCTGGATGGAATTTCTCTGGATCAGGAAAGTACTTTGCATTATTATGTGTCGAGTTCATTGTCCATTGAAGTTGCGTCACAGTAAGATTATATCAGAGCTATACCAAAGCAAGTGCAACAGACCCCTAAAAACTAAAGGACCATACCTTCCACCCTTTTGGGATAGTGAAACCACCATAGGAGATGTCAGCAATGGCCTTCCGCCATGTTCCTCTTGCAGGAGGATCGAGTCTCATAGTCTCTTGTGCGGCGTTCCATGTATACTTCATCCTTCGAATATCATCCCATCGCAACAGCTTTTCCCCCTTCTCCCTGGTTATATTCAGTTGCTCTACAACCAATTCCAAATTCAAACATAAGATAAGAAACGTAAACACATTATCGAGGGCTTATTATTATACCTTGGAGGACTTGGCGGTAACAGTGTGGATTGAGAGCCAGATTCCTCAACAAGAGTGTTACAGTAACATCATTGGTGTCGTGGCCGGCCATTAGAAGCTGCAAAATGTTGTCCTTAATGTCACTGTCACTCAATGGATTCTCCCATCCTTCTACATTGCAGAATAGGTAGGATAGCAGCTCTTGATCCGAAGAAGCCAAACCGCTTGCCAGGTCCTCTCTCCTCTCGTCAATAACACGTTGTAGTATTCACCGTATCTGATTGCTACCGATTCTGGATTTGCGGTACAAAGTTCCCGGCAAATCCACGGGAATCTGTAGCATTTTCGTTCAACATGTCCATAAAATGATCATACAACTCAGCTTGTTGCGGTCCTTCACCAAGGCTGAGAAAAAGCGCGCAAGCTACAGTAAACAAGCAACGCTTTACAAGTGGAAAGGTCTTTACTTGTTCGTTCCCAACCCAGTAACGGGTGAGGTGGTCATGGATAATGGATTCGGTTCTGCCCATGAAGTTTTGCAACGCTTCCAGCTTTAAGAAGGTAAGCAGTATCTTCCTCACATCTTTCGCTTCATGCCCAGCTTTCGTAAGCAAGGAATTTCCAAATAGCTTGGCAAGAGAAGCAAGCCAAGAGATTTGGATGAGTTTTTTTTCATTGAAGAAGAGAAAGCGGTTGCCTGCAGGGTTGTAGAAGACGGACCATAGGGGCTCCCAGAAACTGGGTTTTAAAAATGTCTCCTCCGTATTTTTTTAATTCTCTTCTCCATGAAATCACGGGTTGCGTTATTCCTTTGAGAGGCGAGATGCTCCATAAATTCTCCAAGGAAGTGGACAGACAAAGCTGCTAGGGGGAAGAGTGAGGTCTAAAGAGGGCTTCCAGAGAAGAAAAACAACAAGTAGCAAAACACCTAACCCTATGGTTAAAAATCATCGTGCAAAAATTCATACCTTTCCCCGTTGCAAGCGTCCTGTAGAATGTAGGGTTACAGAGGAGTGTATGGGATTGGTGGTACCTAGTTTTCCCACGACCCCACACACATCACACACCACCGACCGCTAAAAGAGGGATGGCCGAGTTTAGTTTTCAAGCATCTGTGTCAGCAATCCTGCCAAGAAGGAAGGACGCGCTGCAAAACTGTCATTGTTTGTCATATCCAGCTGAACAGTCGGCATTTCAGACCTGTTTGTTTCTTTGCACCCACGTAGACAAACCTGTTAAACTGAATTGTTGCTGCCAAGTGCCAAGTGTAACACTGGAAAGCTTCTGTACATCGCCGATGAATTGATCGCAGCGATTGCTAATTTTCTATCACCATCAATGTCAGAAAGGGGGAGCCTTTTACCATAGAGAACACACCTTTTGGCGTAGCAAGAAATATTTACTAGGCAATTATTAGCCCATTTGTGTTCTTAGCCATTCCCTTGTTGTTATGCTTATTTTGTACAAGCAGACTCAATGATGGTTATATGCACAAGACTAGGATATATGATCCTAATATTGTCACACCCTCCTAGTTGAGTAGTCGGAAGCCATATTAGTCTTGTTGATACTTAGTACTAATTACCCATAAAATATAATTCTCCATATTTCATTTGCTTTTCTAATCTTCCATAGCATACTGAATAAATGATTTGACCGGGGAGTTTCCCTCTTCGACGATGATACACTGAATATGAATATGATCCTTGAGATTTGACCCTCATCCAACCATAATACCAGTATGAACTCCTTTGTTGGTAATGTTGCATAGTTAAGGGTTGAGTGTTTAGGGTTAAGGGTTTAGGGTTTAGGGAACTTAGGGATCAGTGTTCATGGTTTAGGGTTTAGGTTTTAGGTTTTAGGTTTTAGGGTTTAGGGTTTAGGGTTTAGTGTTTAGTGTTCATGGTTTAAGGTTAAGGGCTCAATCTTTAGGGTTTAGGGTTTACATTTTAGGGTTTAGAGCCTAGGATTTAAGGTTTAGGGTTTAGGTTTAAGGGCTCAATGTTTAGGGTTTAGGGTTTAGAGCCTAGGGTTTAAGGTTTAGGTTTTAGGGTTTGTAATTTATGGTTTAGGGCTTAGGGGTTAGGGTTTAGGATTTAGGGTTCAGTTTTTAGGGAACAAACACTCTAATGGTATTGATCTTTTGAACTTGATCTTTAGTCTACAGTAGTAATTACAAAGTGAAAATTGCTCTTAATCTTCTACATTATAAGGATCGACAAACCTTATATATTACACATCTCTGCCAAACATGTTTCTCCCCACATATAATTGCGTTATTGAATGTCGATTTCTTCACACTCTGAAACAAATTTCACATATCTCATATTTTCATGTATGGTATTATGAAAGCCAGGATGACCCATTGGAAGCTGGAAAATTAACCACATTCTCATATTCACATTCATGATTCACTTTGATACATGTTCATATTCACAAGAACCTATTCTTCCTTGAAAGTGTTTGGTTTGTATCACTAACTTGGTATGGATTATGCATACTCTAGAAACTTCACTTTTCTCATGATAGATATGGTCGTTGCCACATAGATGTTCAACATTAGAGTCTAAATTATAAAAATGATCAAATTTGAAGTGGGATCCTAATCAGTCAGACCCAAAAATACCACTGGACTTGTTATTCTTAATTTATAACACTCTTGGAGCTCTGAATATTTCACAAGCTATATAAAAAAAGGAGATAGTTGTATTGGGTAACATTTCTTTGTACTTAATTAATCTTGGATATTTGACATTTCATTCCTTCAAAATATCAACAAATGAAAGGCATAAAATTGTGATGACTCTCTTTGAATGTTATGCCTACAAAGCAGATGAACCCTTTTTATTCGAATACTCTCTATCAATAATAATAAGAATGGGTAAGACACAAAACATTACATTGATTGAAATAGTTCTCATGTGATGGGAAAAAGAAGATAGTTGTATTGGGTAACATTTCTTTGTGCAAGCTTCCCACATGGAAGGGTTTGCTTAGATAAGGGTTGTACCAAATTTTTCTTTGATATCTAAAATTTCCCTCCTTCAAAAATTTTGTACCAATTTCAATCATTCTCATTAGTATCTTTTTTTAGAAGTCTTTCCAACAAGCTCTATAGGCTCAAATATGCAAAACAATGGCATATGCCTTGTTCCTTATAAAGCACATTACACATCTATGCCAAACCTATTGTTAGTGCAAAATCACATCACTCGTAAATGTCTACAACCAAATGGGTTGAGACTTTTAGTGTGATTACACAACATGGAGCATCTCTCAAAGTGTGGGACCTTGTGAGTTGAGAGAGCTCTCTGGATTAAGGTTGGTTCATATTCCTCTATTCAGGTGCATACAAATATATTGCAGAGGATCTATTTTTAATCTACTCTATCTTTCCAAGGAGACAAGGTTAAAGAGATGCAAGGAAATAAACCTAAGTTAATGAGGCGATGCACCAAAGGAATGTTAGACGCTTGTTTTGTAGTTTAACATAGACCATGAAATACAATGCAAATGTTATGCACGGATGACCAAATCACAATAAGATATCAGAGAGATAATAACAAATAAATGAGAGGGTTGAGAAACATCCACAGACATATATATTATTGCTCAGGAGTTGATAGAGTATATTGCAATGGCCAAGAAGCAAAACTTGCATTACAACCCAAAGGAGAGGTTAGAAAAGCTCCATAAATCCTTCTGTAAACAAAAGAAGAAGGGAGGGAACAAAATAGAAATGTCCAACCTTTTACAATGAGCCCCAACCCTTCTTTTATAGATTCAGCACCAAGGGAAGAAGGAGAGAGAAGTAGGAAAACTAGTTCAAAGATTAACCACCATCATCAATGTCTCCTACAAATCCACCCCAAAATTTTCAAGCTTACATCGATTACTTGTTCGGTGCCTCAAAGGAGGGGGAACGGCGGATCAGATAAAATCTGATATGGTTGTTGGGGGAAAATAGATCTTGTATTAATGGCATGAAGATGCTTCTTCATTTTTTTTTCCCCACTTAACCTCTCCAAAATAAAAGTTTCAGATCTCCATGGAATAGATGAGGCTAAGCTCTTTCCAATGGTGCCAAATTTTTCAGATTTTGAGAACTGAGCCAAAAGATATATTTGAAATTTGAATCGGGTCCGTACAAAATGGCGGGAACTAGCTACCAAAATGGGCCACCTTTTTTAAACCAAACACGTGGAGGGTTGGCGCATGTCTGAGGGCTGCCTTTGTATTTTTTTTTTGAAGTTGCATTAGGCCGACATGTGGCTTCTTCCATGGCTCACTTAGTTTCTTCATGTTTTGGCTAAGTCCTTTTGTTCGGCGGGGTCATATATTTGACCGAGGACACGTGGAGGCCTGGTGCTTGTTTGGAAACCTTCCCCCAATTTTACTCTTGAATTAGCGTCGTGTTGACACTTGGCACCCTCCATTGGCCTATCTCTACTTTGACTATTCAACCGACCCTATCCCTTTTTTCGGACCTGGGACACATGGAAGGTCCGCACTCATTTGAAAACCTGCTCAGGATTTTTCCTTTAAAGGAGAGTCGGGTTAACACGTGGAAGATTCTGCAAAATCTTGGACTTTTCAACGGTTGTTCCTACTTTTCTTGAGCCCTGAATACTTGTCGAGATGTCACTCATTTAGGAATCACCTTTTGGGCCATACCTTGAAATTGCGCTGATGCAACATGTGGAGCCATCCGCAGACTCTCTATACTTTCCCACTTTTAACTTGGACTACATGGCGAGCATGCACTCATTTGGGAATCTTCTTTTGGATCTACCTTTGGAGATACGTCATTTGGACACTTGGCAGCATCCGCTATCTCCTTCATACTTAGTCATTTTTAGGGCTCATTCTGAGTCATTTCAGAGCCTGACAACTTTGAGCCTTCGCGGTTTCTTTTCCTTTGATTCTTTGGTTTCTTTGACACTGTCTTCTCCTTCCCTGACCCTTCTTTTCATTTTAGAGCCCACCTAAAATCTGTTTGTTGGATTTGAAGCACGGGTTCGCTCGACAGAGCCATTTCTTGAATTTCTTCTTGTACTGGGTCATTTGATCTTTTGCATGCCCTGCCACTCCATTGTAGAGTCCCTATGTAACCTGTTTACAGGATTTGAACATGATTTCTCTAGTTTCTTCTGTGTGGGGTTGTGGCTGATAAATTTTGTCGGGGAATAAAATAGTGATAACACATGTTTCTCCCCACATATACTTACAATATCGGATGTCATTTTATTCACACTCTGAAACAAATTTCACATTTCTTATATTTCCATGTATGGTATTGTGCAAGCCTAGATGACCCATTGGAAGCTAGAAATAATTACCACATGCTTGTTAGTGTAGGTTATTATTTATCTTTTTATTTATTTATTAGGATAATTATTACACTTTTATTATCCCTACACTTGTTGGGTTAGATTGCTTAGGTGTATTAGTTGTGTGGAGTTAGCTTTCTAGTTGTGTTGAGTTAGCTTCTCAGTTATGAGGAGTTAGCTGACTGGTCTTATGGAGTTAACTTAACTACCAGTATCAGTTAGTGGGAGTTCTTCACCACTAATTTAGGTAGTAATTACATTTCCCTCCTCCTATATGTACATCTTTCTTATTGAATAATTCAAGTCATTCTATTGTAATGTATTGAGAATTATGGATTATGATGGATTTCCATATATGGTATTTTAGCTCTTCTATTTTTGCAAATATAATGTGGTGTGCTATTATCATCTGAGATCGTGGCTTGGAATAATCTTCTTATCATTCCTTTCATGGTATCAGAGCGATAGATGATGTAGACATCCATGTGTAAGTTTTTCTTTGCAAACAAGGAATTATTATTTTCATGTATTTGGAATTTGTTAGCAATTTTCTGTAGCATGCATTTTTATGTAAAACGGAGTGCGGCATTGGATTTGGAAGGTGTCAAAACCATAGAATCGATTGTAATCTTGACAATGTTTTGAGACATTCAAATCTGGATGCAGAGATGTACCCTCTGGGTGCATTCTTTTATCCATTGGATATAAGCGTGTACCTTCAAGATGCATTATTTTACCCTCTGGATATTTTGGTTTTGGATGCAGTATTTTATCCACCAGATGTAGATCTGTACGCTTTGGGTGCATTCTTTTATCCATTAGATATAAGTGTGTTGACCTTTCAGATGCATTCTTTTCTCCTCTAGATATTTCAGTTTTGGATGCAGTATTTTATCCACTGGACATAGATCTGTATTGTTTGGGTGTATTATTTTATCTATTGGATATAAGCATGTACCTTTTGGATGCATTCTTTTACCCTCTGGATATTTCAGTTTTGGATGCAGTCTTTTATCCACTGGACATAAATTTGTACCCTCTGGGTGCATTCTTTTATCCATTGGATATAAGCATGTACCTTCTAGATGCATTCTTTTACCCTCTAGATATTTCAGTTTTGGATGCAGTCTTTTATCCACTGAACGCAGATCTGTACCCTTAGGGTTCATTCTTTTATCAATTGGATATTGGCGTGTACCCTCTGGACATAATGATTTACCCTCTGGACATTTTAGGTTTTGGGCACAAGATTTTATTCTTTGGTCACAATCTTGTATCATGCGGATGCACTCTTTTACCCTTTGGACATTTGGGTGTCATGTGTACCTTTTAAAAAGATCAAAATTAAAATATTATTTTAATAGCAAAACCTTATAGAGCTCATAACTTTTGATCTGTAGCTCGGATTAAGGTGATCATTTTTTTGAAATTGTGTATTTTTTCAAAATCTACGCATTGGTGACATTTTTATACACATATTTCGAATGTAAAAGGTACTTTTACTCATTATAATATTTACATGCACTCAATTATAAAGTGCTGAATTTGGGAGGGTGTTGTGATCACTTATGGACATAATTTCGGTTGAGCTCGACGTCCTAAACTTTTGGGTGTTACATTCTTATATCTATGACTGTATATATTTATATCTCTCTTATTTGTTGATATATTTTAGATCTGTATTTTTGACACTTTTTTGGCATGTTGACAGTCTCTCTTGTGGGGGAGCTATTTTGGTGAAGCCCAGTGTTAGTTTGTCAATGTTCAAGTAGTTGATTTTGGCAACTCATACAGATCTATGGTATCACTCTACTCATTCAGCAGTATGGGAGGGTGTGGTGTTGATACTACTTCTTCGGGTTTCATGTCCTTGCCTTGTTACCTTGGCTTTTCTTGGATCGTGGCACTCCTATTTATTTGGATCTCATGTCCTTGCCTTGTTGCCTTGGTTGTTCTTGGATCGTGGCACACCTATTTGTAGCAGTTGATAAAATTATGTTTGGTTTTTTATTATCATCTAAGATCACGGCTTGGAACAATCTTCTTATCATTCCTTTCAATGCTCGTATTCACTTTGATACATTTTCATATTCACAAGAACATTTTCTTCCTTGAAAGTGTCTATTTTGTCTTAGTAATTGTGTCTCCCTGTATCCAAGGATCAAGGACTTTTGGGATCTATGGCAGGATTGGAAATTCAGGAATCATCGAGTGTCTAGATCATAATGTCGTTGTATCTGGAGAAAAAATTTCAAACATGGGAGTAATTTTTTAGTGGCTTAAGGTTAAGTGTTTAGGGCTTAGGCCTCAAGGTTCAGGGTTTAGGATTTAAGGTTTAGGGCTTAGGGTTCAAGGATTAGGGATTATTGTTTAGTGTTTAGGGTTTAGGGTTTAGTGTTCAGTGACTAGGATTTAGGGTTAAGGGTTTAGGGTTTAGGTCTCAATATTTATGGTTTAGAGCTCACGGATCAAGGATTAGGTTTTAGAGTTTAGTGTTCAAGATTATTGGTTTATTGTTTAGGATTTAGGGTTTAGGGTTTAGGATCCAGTGTTGATGGTTTAGGTTTTATGGTTTATCATTTAGGGCTCATGGTTCAGGGTTTAGGGTTTAGGTCTTAGGTTTATGGGTTGAATGTTTAAAGTTTTGGGTTTTTGGTTTAGGGTTAATAGCTCAAGGTTTAGGGTTTAGTGTTTAGGGTTTAGGGCTTAGGGTTTATGGCTCAGGGTTTAGGATTAACAGCTCATGGTTTAGGATTTAGGGTTTAGGGTTGAGGGTTTAGGGATGAGGTTTTATGGTTCACAATTTAGGGTTTAGGGTTTAGGGTTTAGGGTTTAGGGCTCAAGTTTCAAGGTTAAGGGTTAATGGTTTAGGATTTAGGGTTTAGGGTTTAGGTCTCAGGGTTCAGGGTTTAAGATTCAGGGTTCAGGGTTTAGGATTTAAGGTTTAGGGTTTAGGTTTTATAGTTTATGGCTTAGGGTTAAGGTTTAGTGTTTATAGCTTAGGTTTACGGTTCCGGGTTGAGGGCTTAAGGCTTAGGGTTGAGTGTTTAGGCCATATGCCTCAAGGTTCAAGGTTTAAGATTTAATATTTAGGGATTGGGTTTGAAGGATTAGAGTTTATTTTTTAATTTTTAGTGTTTAGGGTTTATGGTTTAGGGATTAGGATTTAGTGTTTAGGGTTTAGGGGTTAGGCCTCAAGGTTTAGGGTTTAGCATTTATTATTTAGGATTTAGAGTTTAGGGTTTAGGATTCAATGATGAGGTTTTATGGTTTAGGGTTTATGGTTTATCATTTAGGGCTCATGGTTTGCAAAACACATATCAATTGTATAATTTAAACCCTAAAATATTGAAGGTTGAATGCTGAAATCTTGAAAAATACCTATGTACTGACCAGATCAAAATATGAAAAACTATCTTGTAAACCATGACAGATGGAGTTGTGAGACTACTTCCATAAGTTTCAGAGTGACCCTAACATCTTATATTTACTAAAATAAATTTGAATCTTTTATTATTCTTTATATTTTATTATTTCTTATACTTAAACATTTATTTTTGTAAATAGAACCATGCCTCAAACACATATACCACATTACACACAAGAACACGAGTGTGTTATAACACGCCCACGTTTCATCTTGTTGGGGGTCTGGGATACCCAATCTAAAGGATTGGATTTGCCTTGGATTTCAAAACCAGAGGTTTGGACTATGTTTTGTGTGATTAAAACCGTGTTTAACAAAAAAACATCACAATTTCATGTGTGTACCCCAATATCTCATGTATTAAAATGTAATATTGAAAAATAAATAATACTACGATGTCAATATCGGTTTTACCTTGATGACGATATAATTCTTTCTAAAATTCGATTACTTTAAGGCTTTCATCCATAATTTCTTTTACTAGTGCCTTGTTTTCTTACAAAATCCTATGCATACGTTTGGTGCACAATTTATGATTTTTTCATCCAAATTTTTTTAAAAAGTGGTTTTTTCTAAACTCCATTCTACACACACTCAAAAAAAAAACTAAAAACTGAATTTTTTTCTCAAATTTATGGGGGTGCACACACAAATATTTTATTTTCCAGGATACATGCACTTTTAAAATTAATGAAAATATATATATATATATATATATATATATATATATATTCATTCAAAAATTATGAAACATTAGTGGGACCTCATACATGGTCTTAGATAAATTTATACTGAAGGGATTTGAAAAAAAAATTATAGAACTCAAAAAATGGGGGGCGCACACACAATAGGTTCTTATCTTTTTTACGCAAAAATAGACATACTTTGTGTGTGCACCACATTTGACCATCTTAATCTCAACCATTTTTTTAAATGTAGTTTAGAAACTAGATTTCGAGCTCTATGGTACTTATTCTTATCGCATTGTCAAATTTTGAGCATAGGTATGCCAAATTATTCAATGAAGTTCAAGTTTTTCTGATTTTAAGAAAAAGGTGTCCCTTTTTGACCCCCTTTTGGCCCCCTCATTTCCATGCTCTTGCCCTTATATTTTAATTAGAAAGTATTATTATATGGGAATTATAATCATATTTTGATTAGCAGACATTGATAAATGGTGATATAGTATTGTTTCATTATATACTGACGCTCTAGATTTTGATGATGATGATTATATTTGGATGTTGGACTAACCTTATGATCTTACTGATGATATGATTTACAAAAAAATTGAGATGTTCAGTGATTCAAATAATTAATAGAATTTCCTAGTTCTAGTGATGATGATATATCTTCATATATGATGTTGTTGGATGATATGTATTTGTTTGTTTCATTTATTGATGCATTTGATGTGACCTTGAGGCCGAAGGGGTATTGTTTGATTGGATACATGAAATTATATCACGAAAACAATAAGGGGATTAGGAGACTAATAATGAAGGAATATTAGATATTGGAAATAAGTTCACCTTGGAAACATTATGTCATGTTTATTGTTGTGATTGTTTAGAGGTTTCCCATGGGGGTAACCTCATGTGTGACCAAGGGATTTGAATGTTTGTTTTAATTCATTTATTTTTATTTGATTAAGTTGTGCATGTGACTTGTTTATTATGATGTATTTCCAATTTATTATTGTTGATTAATGTGCTCTTGTTTATGTTGATTAATAATGTTAATTAATTTAGTTCAGGATGTGACAAAGGGGCATTTAATTAGGGGTAGATAGTCCTTGTGATCTTTTGATTTGAGTTGGATTTTAATTGATTTTGATATTGTGTGCTCCACTCATCCTTTAAATCTAGAAATTTGACTTTGGAGCCATTTTTCAAGGCTTGTGGGACAAGGTAAGCTTGTCCCACACCTCTTAAATTCACCTACTAACTATACCTATGGGATAAAGGATCAAAATTAGGCCTCATTATATGATTTGGAAGGTAAAAAGGAGAAATTTATTACACTTTCTTACACATACTTTAATGTTTTCCTTAAAGGTATGGAGTAATGGGTTGTGTGTGGAAGGAAACTTGTCATATCCTAACCCACCCATTTATGAGCCTTGGTTTTAATGTTTGACTTCGTGATGTTGATTTAAGGTGAAGTGATGTGGCATCCTACATGGAGCCACCTCACCCTCCTCTCCTCTCTTTTCTATTTATGAAAATTATTTTGGATTTTTGGGGCTTACTTGGTTTCATTTTACACTTATTCTCTTTGGAATTTCCTTGTACTTATTTCTTTGGAACTTTTGGGGATTTGATTGGATTTGGAGGAGATTGGAGCTTGTTGTTGACGAATTTTTGAAGCTTATTATGGAAAGGTAGTGTTTATACCCTTGTTTTATTTACTTGTTTGTGTTGTATGGTAACTCAATGAGTGCATGTGTTGTGTTTCAGATTTGGGGTAGTATGGCCTTAAGGAAAGTGTGGAAGAAAAAAAATGGGACCATTTTATGAGGGAAAACGAAATTGTAAGGCATTGTAGAGGGAGTACGAGTAGGGTGTTCCACATTTAGGGAGAGAAAAGGATGATATTACTACACTTTGTGTATCTTGAATTGGGATGGAAAAGGGATATTTTGAGTATTTTTTATGTGCACTTGGAGGTATTTTGGGTGGAACCCATAACTCATTTGGGAGGCAAAAGGAGGTGGTTCCCATATTTCTCTTCTCTCTTGGCTTATATTTTAAGCCTATGTGTTGGGTTTTGTATATTGTGTTATTGTGTTTTTTGTGTTTGAATGTATTACTTGTATTGTTGGCATGAGTGTTGTAATGTTGAAGCCCTTGTGAAGTTTTCATGGTTGCTTAATATTCCTTATTTCTCCAGTGTTGGGGCTTGGGGGCCAATGAGGAGGATGGCTTCTCCTCCTCATTGGAATAAGGTTGGGAGGTGAGAGTTAGCTACACCCCCTTCCTTGTTGTTGTGTATTGGAGTTTAAGAAAAGCCTATGGATTTTCAAGTAGTTCTTGGGATGAATCCTTGTGTAGAAGATAAGAAAGAGAAAGCCTTGTTTTTTGTAAATTTTATCATGTTGTTTCCATCTTTGAGTGGAAGGCTTGTATACACTTGTATTTTAATGAGAGAGTTTCTTGAAGAAGAAAAATAGTTACCAAACTATGTATTGTAATAGTTGGAAGGACAGACTTTGGAGTGCATTTTACTTGTATTTGTAACTCATTTCAAATCTGAAATTTGAATCAAAAGCTTGTGTTTTGCTTTCATTTTGAAAGTGGTAGCTTGTATTGGAAATATATGGTGTTTGCTTCTTGAAGTATTCTTGTTAATCTTGGTAGTAAAAGAAAATAAATAAACTTATATTTGAATATGCTTATACTTTTACTCCTTTTTAAACTAAGTTGTAAATGAATTCGCAAGTTGTATTTCATTTTCAATGTGAACTTGTCCTCTTAAAAATATAGAATTTCCATAGCACTTGAATGTCACATTAGGGATGGTTGTAAAAATATTTTGATATTTGAAGGGAAAGAAGTTTGTAAAATTTGTCTTCTTACTAATATTATCATATTCCTTTCTACCTTGTTTTAAAAGTTAAGAAAATCTTATTAATAGGTGCATCATGTTTCAAATTTTGTGAAGTGAATTGTTTAGGCATTTAAAAGAAACAAAGAAAATATTACGCAACTAATTCCTTGATCAAGAAAGTAAACTACCTCTTTCCTTTATTTGTTGATATTTTTTTTCTCAAAATATTTAACATATCAAATACTTGAGCCCATATATATATATATTAGTAAATAGATTTAATAATGGGTAAATGCGGCCTGTAATTTTTTTGTGAAACAAATCGTATAATGGTATGTTCAACACTTAGAAAAATGTTTATTTATATAAAAATAAATATAAGTGGTGTGGGGGCGGCACTCCCCACCCCACATAGATATTAAACCCAAAATATAATTTAAACAGCGACCCATCTTCATTAAAACCCACAACCATTATACGCAGCACCTGGTATTTGGGACGAAAGGTGTTTATTCAATGTGTGTGTGTGTGTGTGTGAGAGAGAGAGAGAGAGAGTATACCCACAAAACATGCAAATATATGTAGATCTAAAGCAAACAAATGGGGTAAACAATGCCCATAACCCTCCACAAAATGTAACTAGCAAATAATATGCATGGCAAACCCTAGTAGAGGGAGGTAAAAGAATCATCCAAATTTGTGTGTATCCATCCAATATACAAATACAACAAGTAAAACCCTCATACCTCCTTACAAAACACCATAGCCTCCTTCCTTAACTTGAAATGTGCAAATGAAAATAAATTAGGAAAAAAAAAAGGGAATAAGAAAGAAATCATAAGAATTTTTAGGGCAATCTTGATCCAAGGGCTCTAATATATTTAATCCTAGGGATGGGAATGAATCCTACAACATTTTAAGTTATGGAATTTTCATGGGAATAGGTTCTAAATAAAAAAATGTAGGGGTAATTAGTTAATGGGGTCACTCAATGGGTTAGATCAAGTTGTGTTCCTTTATTATGGCCTAGTAAATAAATGAGGAATATTTAGTTATGGGTTAAATAATTAAGTTATGGTACATGTGTCTTTTAGATAAAGGGAGTTTAAATAATTAAGGGTAGGTGTATAGTTAGTTAAATAAATAGGACATGGTTATTTTGGTTTTAGGGAAATTTACTAAGGTCAGCTTAAGATATGTCTTCTATTAAATTTAAAGGAAACTATGTGGATTAAACAATGGGATTGTTTTGGAAAATATTTAAACAAAGGAAAAGGAACTAAATAGAATTATTATAAACCATAATACATTTCGGGAATTAAATTAATAATATTTAATTATTAACTTGATTTCGATTACCTTATGATGGCGTAGAAATTATTCACGAGAACTTAACTATTCACAACTAATGTTTATAACCTTTTTGTTTTAAAAAAATCACCATAATTCCCCCAAGTAATTAATGAGTTTTTTCTTGGTTTGGGGCATCAAAAATTTGGGCATTAGAAGCATTATGGTTGTTAAAGGAATAAACCAATAATTAACATAAAAAAGGATTAGTTTAATATCTTTATAACATAGGTACAATATTGAGCACAACTTCACATCCAATTCGACATTATAATATATAGTCACATTGGTATTCCCTTTTCAAAATATATAAAGAAAAATTCTTAAAACAACAATACATATCATTATTTTATGGTAATACATGTATTGAAATATGAATATAACTTTACAATGACAACTCATTAATTACAACATATCACATCTAGAAAATTCCTCTTGTTCGGAGTACCTACAACCAACGTTGTGTTAGTCCTAGGACTGAGTATGTAAATCCCCTACACTCAAGCATAAATCCACATATTCATCATTTCAAACAATTGGAAAAGACAATAGAGAGAGATAGAGATACGGGGAGAGAGAGGAGAGAGAGATAGGGGAGAGAGACATAAGAGTAAGGGAAGGAGGAAGAAAATATAGGATTCATTTTCTTTTCAAATTGTTGTAACATCCCATATCTAATATTCATTTCATTTCAACTCATATACATTTTGACCCATTAATATTTTCAAAACCCAATCAATATTTTCATAATTATCTCTAGAGAGAGAAATGATAAGAGAGATAAATTATGGATTTCAATTTCCTTTCTATTCAGCATATCATAGTCACATATCAAATTTTCATTTCATTTCCAACCCATGTACATTTATAACTCATTTAAATTTTTAGAACCAATCAAAATATCCAAGTTACTTCTAGAAAGAGAAAAGGGAAGAGAGAGAAACATCATAATTTCCCAAAAATCATTCATACAATAATTTCATCAATCCATAATCTATAAAGTGTGGAAACAATATGTACAAGGTTCCATAGTTAGTTAGGGTCAACCAAACCCTTAGAAGGTGTGTTCAGCTAAAGTTGTAGTTCTGGTGCAAGTTGGCCGAATAATCTAAAGTGCTAACAAATTGGGCCTTGAAAACACTTGTTTTAAGGTTGAAAACCAAATTTTATGATTCTTGTGTACTCTCCCATACACATATAATTCATCGTGTCTAACAAAATTTTATTACGAAGAGTGGAGCTCAAGTTACAAGGGCAGCTCTAAGGCCAGTTATCATAATTACGACAACATCTCTAATCACTCAATGACTAGTGGGCCCCAAAACCTACTTACAAAACTAGTCTATGATGGCCTTTTCATTAAAATTTAGATGTTTTATGATTCTCTTTTGGTGGTCTAGGGATAAGAGGAAGTGGTTTTCAGTTTCACTCAAGCTAAGCAACAACTGTAAGCCAAAACTGATCGTGTTTTATTTAAAACAACCATGTCACTATAAGTGACTGATAAGCTAAGAGGGTTTAGGAATACAAATTTCAAGTGAATTAAATAATTTCTAACAACTTGGTTAAGTTTCCCTAAGGTTTTCCATGTCACTAGAGGTCATGCAAAGAGTTTCGGTTTTTTCGAAACGTTTGGGTGTGGTGCTCCAAGCGCATGACTTTAGAGATAATTTTTTAATGTTTTAAGATTTCGCATCAAGGTAAGTTTTCATGTCAATTTTTGGGATTAAATTCTTTATCATTTAACATTTTATTTTTTTAAAATAACTAGAAATGATGAAGCAATATTTGGTGCAAGTGAAAAGGGGAAAACCATACCTTTTTACACAAAATTCGTGATCCCCGCATTTAACGAGACCGCATCATCTTGCCACATTCACCAAGCATAAACCACGAGACCAAGCATGATGAGATCCAAAAAAATGACAAGTGGCCATGGTGTCACCAAATTCATAGGATTAGAGTGGTGATAAAAGTGAATTGATCACATGGATACATGCACCAATGAACCAACAAAACCCAAACTCATTTTGATACAGGCTTGGAGGAAGCTAGCAATATTTGTAGATTTTTATCTTACAAATTACCTGAGGAATTTGCTTCAATGTATCTGAGGCCTTTATAACAACCTCCTTTTGTGCCATACATTACAGACTGCCAACTATTTCAAAAATTGATCCCCTGGTTTAAAGAAAATAGTGATGCATAAATCAATAGCTCTCAACACTGAGTTATCATTGTGTTAGCAAGAAAATTTGTCGGGGACAAATTTGTGGGTTTCATAACAACGCTCTAGGAATCTAAGCCACTCTACTTAGCCAGTGCAGTTGTTGTATATGCATGCACAAGTAAAAATTTGGATTTGGGGATCCAACAGGGGAACTCCACTAACCCTACAACAAAGCTAGAAATTTATTGCTAGATAGGACTTTCTCAAGAGAGTGGGAAAGGGAGTGAGAAAAAGAGAAGAGAGGATTAATTTCATGGGTAGAAAAATCAGATTCCCACCCCCATTAACCAAAAATTTCACACACGCATTAAAGTTAAGAAGAAACAAGACGAGTTAAGATTGAGAAATCAAAATTTCTAAAAGATCCTCATCAAAAAAGGCATAAATCTCCTTCTTTTATTGATGTTTGAGCATAAATTGTATATAGCATGGAAATGGAAGAAATTTGAGAGAGGGGGAAAAAGGAAGAAAATGGCTATCTCATTTGTTCTCTCTAAGTACAATGCACTCTTGAGTCTACAAAATCGATCACCAAATCTTTGTAATGGGAATGACTTTACAATTTATAGGAAGATAAAATACTCTTTATATAACCCCCATTGACCCTTCATATGCCTTGAAACTTTTCACATTCTTAGGAAAAATTTAAGTCCCCTTTGATAACTCAAGGGTGACTTATTACATTAAAATTAAACTCATTTTTAATTACTCAAGGCATTATGAAAAAGTGCAACCCCCAACACAAAATTATAACATTGAAAAGAGAGAGAAATTTGGGGAGAGGAGAGAGAGAGAGAGAGAGAGTAGAGAGAAGAATAAGGAAGAATGACGCTAACGATGAAAGACTTTGCCTCTGATAAATTCTGTTGATCCTTCTAGATGACTCGATGGAATGCTCTGACTTGATGAGCTATGAATCTCTGAACTCTTTGCACCCTGAGGAACTCCTTCATCATGGCTCATGAATTTTTTCCAAGTTAAATGAATTGTTCTGTTGATGACCATAACTTCCACCCTACGTATGATATACATGTGACCCAAACCATGTAGTGAGTGACAAAAAACATTGTCGAGTTCCTTGGGATGGATCTCGAATACTCTATGAGAAATGCCCATGGATGATCCCGAATTATGATCCCCTTATGTTACGTTATGCCAAAGTTACCCTCTGATTGTAAATTTCTATTAATAGCAAGTTCCCAGATGGGAGACTTACTATTTTTAGTAAGAGGTGATTTTTACCTCTTCCTGGTCATCCTGATGCAATGAACTCCCTCATTAACTTCTTAGCATATTGTCTTCACCTCAACCACTTCTTGGGGTGACTTAATATTTTTAGTAATCACCCATATAAGAAACTTGTTATTTTTAGTAAGTGCTCATTTTCATTGTTTTCTACTCTGAACACTCATTCTGACTTCTTAGTGACCTTACGTGCACATTATCTTTGTTGCAGTCAGTTTTGATGAAGACTTACAAAAGATAGCAAGCCTATGTAAGAAAGATTACTATTTTTGGAAAGTGGCTTTTTGGTGCTCAGTTTACGACAGAACATATTTTTAGACTCCTCTTATTGTCGCGGTCACACCCTTCTAATTTCACTTGATTTTTCCCACTAGAATGCTTGGAAATAAAATTTAAAACTTTCACCTAGCAGTGGCTTTAGGCATGGAGCTGTCATGGAGGCCATTAATGGAGCTCAAAATTTACAGGTCTGGTTTTTGTCCCCAATCATGATGAAATAAACTCCATTGTGATAGTTTTTTTCATTTGGAGTATGTGTGCAAGTTTTTAGCTCAATCCAACCATAAGATTGTTGAGAAATCCAACAAACGTGAGCTAGGGCATAAAATGGGATTTTTGTTGGAACAAATGATTCAAGGCACCATTTTACCTACTATTTGTTGCATCTTGATTGTCTTGAAAACTTAGGAAGTCTATAAAAGATAGCATCTCAATCTGACTTGATTTTCTCAAGGTATGAAGATTTTTTAGTTTAGAGACTTATAGTTATCTAGCAAAAAATCTTTGGTTTCTCTTCATTCTTCGTCGTTTCGATACATTTTTTCTCTGAGATTGCTGAATTTTTTTATATGAAAAATATTTCATGGAGTTTATTGTATGAAATAAACCTCACTTTCAAATCTGGAGAAAATTCGATAGAGTTTCGGCAACATATGGAGGCGTGAGGGATATATAAGAAAAAATGCACAAAGTGTTGTATTTATATCTTGCAAATGGAAGGAGGGAGAGTGGAGTGCACATTTTTGTGTCCCTTTTTTTCCAAATCTACAAAGGGAACATCAATTTCCACTTTGTACCTCATCGCGACACTTGGCAAATATCCAACGATGGAGTGTTTGGCTCCATTAGCTCCTAGGGGCTGCAAATTTACACTAGAGATGGTCACATGGATGACCTAAGGGCTTTAAGGGTTTTGGCACATTTTCTTTTCCCTCATGTCCCTTTGGAAAATTGTACAAAGGGGACATTAGTTTGCACATCGTGCCTTCATGTAACACTTGGCAATCATATGTGCAATGAGAGGTAAGCCTTCAACTAGCTCTTAGGGCTTAACTGGTAATGCAGGAGGTCATATTAGGGTCCAGAAGGCTAAAAAAGGGTTGGGCATAATTTTGTGTCACTCATGTCCCTTTGCTAAATGGAAAAAAGGGACATAAAAATGTGCCAATCTCCTGGAGTTGACACATGTCCTCTTTAAAAATTGGTTAAGTGTCAAACCTTGAGAGTAAACTTGTGAAGGTCGTATCTAGAGTTCCCGGTGGAGTGTTTTGGAAAAAAATTATATCAATTTGACTAAAATGGAATTGTAAATCCAATAGTGGGGTTCTTATCTCTTGATTCCTCTATTTAATCCTTGAAAAAGTGGATCTTTTCTCTAGCTCCCTATTTTTGCATGAAAAAAACCAATTATAACCCCATTATGCCAAAGTGTCGAGAAAAATATGATTTCACCATCTTGTAGGGCTTGGAATTTCCTTTCTGATTATGTCTTGTTTAGATCATAAATTCATTTGAAGCTCCTGGAATCACCTCCCTAAGAGCAGTACCTATTTTGACCCTATACACTACTCAAGCCTGTGAACCATGTTTTGATCAAACTAACCCAACTTCTCCATATCATTCCTAAATCTTCCTAAATCACTTCCATGATATCCCAAGGCCTTAAATTCACCTCCATGTCTATTTTTTCTCCTCCATTTTTCTCCATAGGGTTGCTCTAGTCCTAGGAAGGCCATTGATAGCCCTTCCCACAGCTGTTTGAAATTTGCATTTTTCAAGAACTCCTAAAATCACCTAGGGGGAATGAATTGAATTTCCTAAATCACCTAGGGTACTTATTTAACGTCATTTAGGAGGTCACTAGATTGATTAGGTACGCCTGAGATGTCTTAGAAGGGTAAAACTTGGAAGTTTCAACATAGGGGTATAGTTGTCATGCTTGAAAATTATCAATTTTCCTATTGCACATTTACACGACAATAGTTGGCTCTAGCTTGGGGACATGGCATGGATTGAGCACAGCAAAGACATGACATGAAGAATCCCATAATCTCAACTTTATAATTCAAATACTAGTGCCTTATTAATTGGTCCATTTAGAGTCATGTACAACTTGATAAGAGAGAGATAACAACAAGAACACGCGCACACACACACCAAAACTATGAAAGGAAACACACAACACACAACAAGAAGGAAAAAACATAGTAGAAAGGGAAACAAACCTAAAAATCACCTATGGTACAAGGCAGGGGACACCCCACTTTAACTGAAGCACTTTCCTTTTCAAGATTCACCCCAAAAGAGGCAATACCTAATGATGATGTTCTACGAATCCATTAACTGGTTCCAAAAAGTAGCCTCCTCTCCTCAGTTGCTTATAAAATCCAGGTGCTTTCACATTTATATGTATACTTTGTATGAGTGAGCCTACATGAGCATTTTGATGCTCAGGACTTCACTTAGAGATTCCATTTCCCTCATTTCCTTTGAAATCAGTTTCGTAATGTCAGTTTTCTTCTGTGATTATCCACACTTTTGTTTTCTCTTCTATCATATCATTACTATTCCATGGCTGGTTATTATTTGAATATATTGAGTATCCTGATTTTTCTTGTTTTACTCATTCACATTTATGTACCTCATTTTTTCAAGAAGTATTTCATTCACCTTTTTTACTCCTATCAATGTGAGGTGTTTGTATGTCAAATGGAGGATCAACAATGACCTTATGTCTATCTTATAGGGCCAAGGCTTGAATCAAGAGATCAAGACTCAACTTTGGATCTTCAGTGATTTTTATTGCTTCCAAGATCTCATGTACTAAATCCTTATCTGGTGTTTCCAGAAGTTCATCTTCACTGTTACTTGAGAGTTCTTCACTTTCATATTCAAGGAACCCATTAGGAGACATGTCTTCCATATTTTGGGGATCACTACATTTTATCACACCTTCGTCTGGAGTAATCGCAACATCAAAGGATTCAAAACTCCTTGATTTGAATTCTTCATAAGAGAAAGAGTCCTCATTTTCAAATGGGAAATAAAATACCTCACTTTCATCATTGTATCCATCGACTATTGGCTTAGGAGAGACATCAGATTTCTCATTTTACTTCATTTCAACATGACCAACCTTCACATTGATTGAGGCTTCCAAATCATATTCGTGTTTGTCTTGTAGATTCATGGCTTTCATCAGGAGTTCAAGAATAAGCTCAAGATCTTCTATATCTTCAGTGGCTCTTAGGATATCTTGCACCGATTCTTCTTTCAGACCTTTCGCAAGCTCATCACGGGCTGTCTTGGTCTCTTCTTGGGTGACATGATCAAATGAGTCTTCAACTTCAAATGGGAATGAATACATCTCCTCTTCATGGATAATCGTACAAGATGATTTCTTCATTTGTAAATCATAAAGAACCATTTCCTCTTCTTCTTGGCTCACATCGTTTAGCAAACTACGTATATCCTCTTCGAACTCAAAGTGCCTAAATGCTTATTCAAGATCCATATTCTTTTGGGAAGGAATGTTTGGCCCTATCAAGATGGTAATATCATCTTCCTCCCCAGATGTCATAAATTAATTCATTCACCTGCTATCTTGATACAAGATGTTGGTTCCTGGACTTCTAGACATTCACACTGTGTACCTCGTCTTCTTCTTTGGAAATAATTTCTCCATGTCTCCCTTCATTGGTATGGTTATGAAAGATCAATTCATCTAAATTTTCCCTCCCAAGTCTCAGCAAAAGCTTTGACCTAAAAACATTCCAAAGGTTTTTGGGATGTCTGCTACCAAAATAGTCATTGATATCCTTTTATCTATAAATTTGGCTAAAGCCACATGTGCATCTTTAATTTTCCCATAAGTGGGACTTCCTTTGATTCCATGGAGTAACAAGAGCTACCAAGCAGGAGTCATGGGGATTTTAAGAGCTTTGGACAACCTTCACTAACATCACATTATCTAAAGCACATGAATCTATTATGTAATTATTCAATACATATTCCATAATGAGAAGAGAGACCTAGAAGGGATCAACCTTGTCTAGTCTTTGATGCACTCATTAGAGCGAGCATGTTCTGTGATGGAGGTATAGGTAGGTTTAGTAGTATTCCTTTAGAACTAGGATTTACAACATTGGGTGTTAAAATACCATTCCTAATATATCATACAAATCTCTCAAAGTGTTTAGGGTGAGTCAACAAATATCTATTTTCAGTAATCTGCACCTTGTCTCTATTCACATATTCGATGAAATTGAAAGGAGTTTATGCGGGGATGAGGGTGATGAAGAGAATGATCTTTTGGAGTTAGGATATGTTTGGAAGATAGGGGTAGATTTTTGTGGAGTACCAGAGGAATTTTGAAAAGGTACACTAGGAGCTTATCAGAGAACTAGGTTTTATAGGAGAAGATTTAGATTAAGCACTAGAAGATGCATTGGAAGAATTACTTGGAATTGCAGGGGAGCCTTCTCACTTGCTACAAGACCAAGGTTCTCAACAATGTGGAATCCATGCAAGGTAGAAATGGAGATCCTTGACTAATTATTGTGTTTTGTGGATTCACCACAGGAGGGTCTTTGGTCTTATTTTCCTTCAGCACTAGTGGAGGAAGAGGTCTCCCTTTCTGAGACTGGGAACGAGTGAATACACAACACATGAGAAACTTTGTTCCTCTTCACCATCATCATCTTCACTCACCTCTAGTGATATTCAATGAGTACTGATTTAGAGTGTCACCACCCACTCAAGTTCATCAACTTCTAGGAATTTCATGACATTTGCTTTCTTGTTTGAGCTAAACTTCCTTGTCCTTTTGAGATCCTGTACCACTTGTATTGACGGGTGGATCCTTCAATAAAAGACCTTCAAGGTGTTTCTACAATAATATGATTCTTATTATCCCTTTGAGGTGATGTTCGTTCAAAAAATTACCTCTGTAGTGAAGACATTTCATTTGCCATTTTTTTCAAGAAAGGATCAATTCTTTCATCTCCTGGATGTTGAGCTTTACCCTTTGAGGAATTCTTGTTCTTTTTAGATAGGATGATATCATCATCAAGTTCAATCGCTAATCATTTGTCACTTCTTGTAATATTCCTTAGTTGAACTCTTTGTAGGAAAAATCCCACCTATGGTGATTAAGAACTAATAAATAATATCTTGACGTTGTTCTCTGATGGTGCATTCATCTTCTCGGTATCCTACAAATAAATTGATCGAAATGAGCCACAAAGTATCTCATAGTCTCATTTTATTCCTTTCTTCATTTGTTCACTAATTGAGCAAGGATAGGTATTAACAGTCCTCATGTGAGATCTGAATATTTCGTCAAACTTGAACTTTTGATATCATTCCAATGAGTGATTGATGTAGCGTAGGAAAGATGTAGAAACATTCTACCATTCTTTTTCTTAGAGATATTCCATGAATAATCTTACAGTGACAACGTCCTCATGTGCACACTCAAAGAATTCCGCAAGATGTGGTGAAAGTAGTGATGTGTTCTTCAAGAAGTTATGTCGTTGTCACCAATAAACTTTGGAAATTTCTTGCGGGAACCTGTTGGTAGATCGTGAAGAGGTGGATTCAAGAGTAAGTGGGCCTGCATATTCCTTTCCCATGGAATAATGGGTTCAGGTCTTTTTTCTTCGTCCACCATCATTGTTTCTCTTTCTTCTCTTGCTTCTACAAATTATTCTTCCTCCAGGAACTCAATGCTCAACGTTGGTTGAAAAATGGGAGAATTTGAAGGGGGAGTATCATCATGAGTTTGAATAGGATTTCCAGTTGAACTATTTTATGACTCGGATGGGGATGGGACTTGAGAAAAGTAGTAGGGATTGTCTCTAACTTGTACTTGCTGATTTTGTAAAGCCTCAAAAGAGGGGTTGACAATTCATCTCAATCTATTCAACCTAGTGTATCTCCTTTTAGCCAAATTTTGGAAATTCTTACAGTGGGAATAAAAGAGGACACTTTGGAATATGAAATTTCATGTGTAGGGATTTACAGTGTATCTTTCAATAATGTATTTTCACAAACTCTTTTTTTTATTTTTTCAATATTTCATTTTTTTGGATTTTCAGACCTTGTGGTCATTGTTGATGGCGAATCACAGCACCCCTGAATGTTTGCAACCTGATGGGTTGAGACTCTCAGTGCGATTGCATAACATGGAGCTTTTCCCAAGTGTGGGACCTTGTGAATCGAGAAAGCTCTTTGGATGAAGGCCGGTTCCTATTCCTCTGTTCAGATGCACACATAAAAATGCAAAGGGTTTACTCAAAAACCTAATCTAACTTGCCAAGGATACAGGGTAAGAATATGCATAAAATAAAACCTAAACTAACAAAGGTGATGCACCGAGGAATGAAGAACACCTGTCTTGCCAATAAACACAAACCATTAAAATGCAATGCAAGAGCATGCACAGATAACCAAATTTGTAGTGAAAGATCAGGAGGATGCAAATGAATATAGAGAGGGTTGAGAATCATCCACAAGAATGCATTATTTTCTCCAAAGATTGATACAATACACTACAAAATTCCAAGAGGCAAAGTTGCATTACAGTTTTAGATGGGAGGTTTGAACTCCACAAATTCACCTGCCAAAGAGAAGAAGGGAGGGGCAAAACAAGAATGTCCAACCTTTAGAAAGAATCCCCTCCTTACAATTTATAGGAAGAATGAGAGAGAAAAGAGAGAGGAATTCCAAATCTACCCTAACCACCTCTAGGTTGCATTTAATTCATCTCATTATGGTGGTAGGTGAGAACCCTAGCAAACCCAAAAAGTGGCGAACTGTATTTTGCATTTTTAAGAATTTTTTCTCACCCAATTAAATATATCCAGTCGTAGTTGGACAGAGGACTTTGTAAGATTTCCAAAAATTCCAACCTTGCGTGAATCCGAGCTCCGTGTGAAAAGTTATGGCCGTCTGAATATCTGGGTCAGGGTCTGCTTCCTATCAGCGCTCAAAATGTTGTGCCTCCTGAAGATGTGCCTTGGCACATCCATCTTCATGTTGACATACCCTTACGTGTGCTAAGGCATGACTTTTTCCATATCGACACTCTGTGTCATGTGCCCTTTACATGCGCCAAGGCGCGACTTTTACCATGTCAACACTCTGTGTCATGCACCCTTTACATCCGTCAAGGGGTGAATTTTTCCATGTTGACACTCTGTGTCATGCGCCCTTTACATGTGCCAAGGCGCGACTTTTACCATGTCGACACTCTGTGTCATGCGCCCTTTACGCATGCCAAGGCGCAACTTTTTCCATGTCAACACTATGTGTCATGCGCCCTTTATGTGCGCTAAGGCGCAACTTTTTCCATGTCGACACTCTATGTCATGCACCCTTTACATGTGCCAAGGCACGAATTTTGCCATGTCGACACTCTGTGTTTTGAGTTCCTTTGATTTCCATATTCTTCTGCTTGTCTATATCTACCCGAGGGGAAAGATATTTACAACAGTCATATTTTGGGTGCAAATGCTACTAAATCTGCCCCACGATGGGCGCCAAAAACTATTAGCGAGAAAATATTTCGGAGACAAATTTTTAGGCTTCTTGCCAAATCTATAGGAATCTAAGTCTCTCTACTTAACTGATCCAGTTATCATATATGCATGCGTGAGTAAAAAGGTGGATTTTCCTAATGGACTTTTGGTCGGGGATCCAACAGGGGAACTTCACTAACCTTGCAACAAAGCTAGGAATTTCTTGCTACCAAAGAAATACTTCAAGAGAGAAGGGAAATGAAATGAGAAAAAGAGAGGAGGGAACTAATTCCATGGGTAGAAAAATCAGAGTCTTACACCCAATAATTAGAAAGTTTCCAACACATGCATTAAATTTAAGAAGAAACAACCCTCTGAAAATGGTAACAAGACGAATTAGGACTTGATGAGCACAAAGAATCTAGTAAATCTCCTCAGTCAAAAAAGGCATAGAAAATCCTTCTTCTTATATTAATGCTTGAGCAAAAAATGTACATAGCAAGGAAATAGAAGAAATGTAAGAGTGGGAGGAAATAGAAAAAAATTCAGCTATCTCCTTTGTTCTCTTCACAAGTACATTACTCTCTCATGAGATCTAAAAAATTGATAACCATCCCTATGAATAAGCTCAAATGAGGAGCTCATTACAATTTATAGGAAGAGGGACGATTCCTCATATAACCTTCTTGGTGACCCTTCATATGCCTTTTTCTAACTTTAGACTCTTGATATTCGTAAAAAAACTATTAAGTCCCTTTTATATAACTCAAGGGTGAATTAATTTACATTATGTTTCTAAACTCACTTTTAATTGACTTAAAGTCATTATGAAATTGTGCAACACCAAATGCAAAATTACATACATTGTTGAAGAGAGAGAAAGTTAGGGGGAAGAGAAGAGATATAGAGAGAAGAAGAGAAGATGTTGCTCCTGATGATAGTCTGTTGATTCTGATCATTACAATGCTCCAATGCGATGAACCTCTGAATGATCTGAAAGACTTTGTACCTACTGAGGAACTTTGTTTGGATGGTTCAAAGATGACCTTGGGTTAAGATGCTTCAATGTGATTACCTATTGAATGACTTCATTGATGACTCATTGAACAATGACTCATAAAGATTATCCTTCCAAAGAGATAGGAGCTTACGAAATGATCCTGCCAAGTTAAATGATCTATTTTTCCGCCAATGACTGATCATAACTTCAACCCTACACATGTTATACATATGACCCAAGCTATGAACTGAGTTTCGAAAGACATTTTCGGAATTCCCTGAGATGGATCTCAAATTTTTGGCATGTGTGTCCAATAGTCCCCATGATTTTCGTGACATGACTAACCGCTTATCATAGATCCTAACTATAGTTCGATTGTAGCCAGAGACTAACACCTATAGGTGTTGGTCTACTATTAATATCATGGTCCAAAAAATGGTATTAGAGCAATAAGTCTCAAGTTTAGTAAGAGGTCACTCAGGTAACTTTGAGGGGGAGCCTTATTGATGCTATGTGTGTCCCAGCACTCACTTCTGTAAGTTTCATTGACATTGAACTCAACCGCCTCTTGCAGTAGATCCTAACTCTGATGATTAAGTAGCGGAGACTAAGAACCTATGTTGTTTTTAGTCTAACGTGTAAGCATGGTCCAACATAAATTCCCAATTTGAACATTCCTATGATGATCCCAAATGATGATATGGTGACCTTCGAATGCATCATCCCTCTATGTCCCATTGTGCCAAAACTTCCCTTTGAGTGTGGACTTAACCATTAGATAGCAAGTGCCTAGATGTAGGAGAGCTTACTATTTTGGGTAAGAGGTGATTTTTTCTGGTTCTTGACCGTCCTGATGTGATGGAGCATATCTTTTCAGACTCAACTCTGTTGTGCACACTTCCTTCACTCTCAACCACTTCACTTGGGGTGACTTATTATTTTTAGTAAGCACCCATATAGGGAACTTACTATTTTTAGTAAGTGTTTGTTTTCTTCAAATTTTCTGCTCTAGAAAATACCATGGCTGACTTCATTGATGGATCTTAAGTGCACACTTCCTTTTCCAGGTAGCCACTTTTGATCTCTGACTTGTCCATGAACATAGAAATCCATGTAAAAGAAAGCTTACTATTCATTTGGAGTCTATGTATGGGTTCTAGTGCATATGATAATGTTGCACAAATCGAATTGTAGACACTAAAATTTGGTCACACTCCCCTTTTGTCCCTCGACATATAAGCACCCTTTATTACATTTACCTAGCCATGACCCCCTTCACCCCACTAATATTAATTTAATTAAATTAATGCATTATCCTCACTATATTTATTATTTAAATATCTTATTTAAATAATATCCCCACATACAGTTCACTTAGACACCTCACCAAGCCAACTCAACCTAAGACCTATTCTTAGCAAGTTGCCATAACTAACTAAGACTTACCCAAACCCTAAAAATCAATGCCTACATTCCCTCTAACCACATTCCCGCATGCTCACAAGAAGCTCCCAGTCTAATCCATGGGATAATGACATGAGATCCAAGGAAATCAGGAGGATCTCCCTAGTTTAGTAAACCTAGGAAATCCTGCCTTGACCGACGTCGGTTACCCCTAACCGTCGCCGGTTAAGCCGGACCGCCATCGGTTACCCCTTTTAACCCCAAAAAAACCTTATTCTCAAGGTTGGAAGGGAAGTTGGAAAACATTGCGAGAAATTTGACGAGCAAGAACACATCTCAGAGAGATAACGCATCTTCAGAGAGCAAATTCCAGCGAAAACTCACATCCAAGGAAGGAGATTGAGCATCTTCTCCTGCACAGCCATCCCAGCCATGATCTGATCTATCCAAGCAAAGAGGAGTGTACATGCAACCCATGCAGAAGCTTTTCTTCAGTTGGTGATCACTTGCAACCTTCAAACCCATCATCAACACCTCCATCCCTCACACACAGGCCTTCAGGAATGGAATCCAAGTAAGTACAACATCATACTTTCCTGGTTATTTCATTTCTTCATCATTTTATCATCCATTGTTTACCTTGCCCCCTATTGACCTTCTCCACATTTTCACCTCAATATACCCATTAAAACCTCACAAAATCCTACTCCAATCACCCAATACCTTCCCCGACCAACCAAAGTCCTTTGTGTAATCACAAAGGAGACCAAAAGCCCGTTCTGTGACATTTCCAGATCTCACAGTAACCAGCACCGGTTATACCTAACCACCGTCGGTCACCCCTGACCGACACCAGTCTCTGTGTTTTCCCACACAACCCTAAACAGAGACCTACCCACCTAATTTTATCTCACCCTCATTCACCTGTGATCTACCCGAGACCTTTATCAGACCTGCAGAGACCCAGAACCAATCATTTGACCTTTGGATTCTATTCTAGCTTAGCATGTTAGATTAGATCTATTTCTTATTGTGTTTTAAGTGAGATACCTAAATCATTTTAAAATAACAATAGGATTTACTTTGTTTACAACATTGAATTTGTTTAAAATAGTGGACTGACAGCCATCTAGGAAGTATCATACTTCCCGATCTAGCTCACGCTAGGCAGTTCACTGCCCATATTGTTTAATTCCTTCTAGTGGTCTTGTTTTCATTACAGGTAGTTCCTCCTAGCCAAAAGGAAGCTCTCACGATCAGCTGTGGATTCGGAAGTCATACGCACGTAACAACCAACAGGTATTCCTCCTACACCCGTTACCCTATCTGTTTCGTCAACACTTCAAAGAAACAATCTAAGAAAAAGGTGAAACATTTTGGCACGCCCAGTGGGACCCATCCGGGGTTCCTTGCATTTCATTCATTCCTAGGAAAAAATTGTGTGTTTGTTTCCCTTCTAAAAAGCGTACACACTAATTTTCTTCCCTGGTAATCCACCTCTTCTTTCTATTTGCTCTAAAGGAAACTTTTCTTTTGGTGTAATTAAAAGGAATCATTTCTTCATGTTTTCTACATTGTAGTGAAAGAGCATCCCTCTTCCTCTTCATCTTATTGTGTCATCCAATTTCACATTTTCAATTTGGGTTTAAAAAAAATGCATTCCATTCTGATTTATTGCATTAGCTCACATTAATTGAGGGCAACCTATACGTTGGAAGTCATGACCAGCTGATGGTTGACAAACGAATCATAGAAAAGCACTTCTATCCTTTTCTCTTTCTCTGAGTCTTACCAAACCACACAAAAATTCAAAATACATACATTCTTAAACAACATCCTACCTGGAAGAAGTTGTAGGTGATCACACAATCACGACACAGTGGGCACCCAGCTCGCTGCTCTGTCGAGTCATACTTTAGAGCGAAGCCCACCCCCACCATAACATACCTGAAACCTCACCTTTTAGATCTCCTTCTTTATAGGAAGCCATCCTCACCAAAAACTCTATTTCACAATTCATGTGTCAGTCCCTAAATAGCATAAGCTAAACAAACATAATAGAAAAGGAACTCCTAGGATCACATTTTCTTAGTGTTTTTGCTTGGCTTGTGTTTTGAGGTGAGAGATCACGTTCATCACTTTTTTTTGTTCATCCTTGCACGCTCCTCATCATAGCTGGTGTATTCTGGCTTCACCTGAGTGTGCCTAGGCCATATCATCATCATTCTCAGAATTCTGGGTCTGATTCTACATCATATTTTAATTCACAACCACTTTCTTTCATCACTATTTCAATTTCACAGTAACCGTCATCGGTTACCTCTGACTGCCATCGGTTATACCCAACCGACGTCGGTTCTAGGTCCTTTTTCTAACCTACTCAAAAGGACATTTTACTTCACTTTCTTCCACTTTTCACAGTCTCTGTCACTGTCATTATTCCCATTGATGTTTTAAACATCCTCAGATTTGGCATACCTATCAGATTTTACCTTCTGCCTCACTGTTTACTCACTGTCCATTTTCTACAGTGACCGGCAGCGGTTACCCCTGACCGATGTCAGTTTTCCCTAACCGGCATCGGTTAGCCTGTTTCACATTCCAGCCACCATTTGTTACTTCATCCATTTTTTATCACCAGATTCACCTGTTCCTGTTGTTCTCTGTATCATTTACAGAGAAGCAGCCCTACCTAATCAATACTGGTTCACATGGTGCTGACCCGAAGACAAGCAAGCACCCTCGTATTTCATGCCAGTTGTCAACCACTCCCACCTAGTCCTTCACCACCTTCTATTTTATCACCAGCCATGGATCCCATCCAACCTACTACTATCGCTACCGGAGATGAGGAGTTCACATGACTCCTTGATCAGAAACCCTGCCACCTTGTAGTTTTACCTTTCCCACTCGTCCACTCGAGATGCCTCAGGTCAGTTGATATACGGCATGCCCGTATCTATCCCCCTGAACTCTCGCACCCACTTCTGCATTGGCCCCATCTGGCTCTGTGCTTCCTGCATCCACCTTACCCCCAGTCGTTTCGTAGTTAGGTTCTATACCCACTATGACTGCCACGTCTGTTACCTCTATGGTACCCATTACATCCACCATACCCTCGACGACTACCCCAAACACAACCTCATCCACCCCTAATGTCTCATACATACCTGTAGCTACATTCCCACCTCCAGTGTCGGTGACCCCTACCCCATTTCAGAACGTGGTTCTTTCCATTCCACAATCATTAGCCCCTATTTCCACTAGGGTTACCACGACCCTTCCACCCCCATATACATACTACCAACAACCTCATGTTTCATCCATTATTCATTCCAGGTACGTACCCCCTATTTCACTGCCTTCTTCTCCACCACCCTACATGGCAGCCCCATACACTGGAGTGCCACCCCCATTATATGCCCAAAACCAACCTCCTCACGCTACAGGAGGCATCCAATCATCACAACCCACCAATGACCTAATTAAATTGATGTTGGACAAGATGCAGACATTGGAGGCATCGGTTTCTGGCTCCCGCAACACTCTCACCTACGACAAGATTTGTAACGAGCCTATTCACCCATCCATTCCTATCTGTTCATACCCTGTGCATTGGGAAATGCCTAAATTCAATCATTTCAATAGCAAAGAAGACCCACAACAACATTTGTAGTCATTCAAACACGGGTGTTATCTGATCGCTCATGATGATGCCTTGCTTTTGAGAACTTTTCCCATGTCCCTCACTGGACCTGCATTAGATTGGTATAGTGGGTTACCTAAACACTCTATATTCTCATTCAATCAGGTAGCCCAAGCCTTCTTAGATCATTTCTCTATCAATATCGTCAAGAAGGTTACCATGACCGATCTATATTCCACACGTCAGTATGAGGATGAATCTATCACAGATTTTGTCACTCGCTGGTGCAGCCTGATCAATCAACTTACCTTCCAACTGCCACAAACTGAACTCATCGAGCTCTTCACATGAGCTTGCACTAGACATATCTCCCCGACCTTGCAGGTCCAAACCTTCCAAACATTCGATGAGGCATTCACTATGGCACGAAAGTTAGAGATTCAGGCCATCAAAGAGAAGAAAATCCAATTACGCAATAAGAATTCGGCATTCAAGTCGAATGAAACCTCTTCTTCTTCCAAACCACAAACCAATTATTCAAAAGCTAAGGGCACCGCTAACGCAGTGGTACTCAAGGCCGGCCCAACTCATCCATCAAATCAGGCTACACCCTCATCTAATCTCTCACCTGTCCAGACTTTTCAATTCAGACAAGAGCAACGAAAATATACCCCAATTGGGGAACCTTACTCTTCTATCTTAGAAAAGCTTATCAAAGCTAGAGCCATCACCCTTCCACCCATAAAACCACACACTAGTTTTGACCCTGCTCACCCCATGCCCGCATGGTATAAAGAACATGATTTCTGTAACTATCATCGAGTAAAGGGTCATAGTGACGGCAACTGCATCACTTTCAAGAATATTGTCCAAGAAATGCTCGAGAAAGGTGAGTTAACTGTGGATAATCCCAACGCCACCCCCAACCAAAATCTATAAATCTTCAAAAAAACCATTTCCCAACCATGCCCCTTCATCCAATCAAACCAGTGAGACATCCACTCACGATACCCATACCCGTGAGGTTCACGCTATCTTTAACGAGGTACCTATCACCTCTCAATTACCTCACATCCCTTCCATAGAGGAAATCCTAGCCTGAAATCCTCCTTCCACATTGGAACCAACCTCCACTGTTCCTTCACCAACAGAGGAACACCTTTCATCTCCTTCATCACCAACAGAGGGGTCTTCCACTAACATTGATCCCATCTCACCCCTGGCTTCTCCACTAAGAGAACCTTTACCTACAGTACCTCCTCCACCCATAGAGGAGCTCCCATTACCTCCTCCACCCACAGAGGAGCACCCATTACCTCCTCCACCCACAGAGGAGCACCTATCCATTCCTCCACTTATAGAGGAGCTCCCATCATCTCCTCCACCCATCATAGACCTAGTTGAGATACCTTTTCCTCTTGGCGAGCATTCTCCATTAGCTACCCAAAATCCAACAGACCTACTTTTGGCTCTCTTACCCACGAAAGCTGAAGCTGGCCAATTCCCCGTCTCTAAGATGCATTTTATGGGAATTCCCATTAGGTCCTCACCAACTCCACCCACAGACATGTCGTTCTCACGTTTGGCTGATCACTTAGATTATGTGGATAGGGATTTACTATGGGGGCACCTCTTACTCCCTGTCTCAACACAGATGCAGAGATCCCTCGCTGATACCTCCACTATCTACCCAAACACATTTCAACCCATCAAACCAAATACAACCACTACTGTCACAACCCCTTCCATGATACCCATTAGCACTCACACCACACCCTTACCCATAACCCAACCTACATCTAAACCCAAACCCATACCCACAACATTTGCCTCCACTAAACCTATTACCACTTTAGGGGTCACCCCGACCACCAGCCTTACTCATCCACCTATTAAACTAGATTTAGCTACATCCTCCAACGTCAAAACCACACCTACTCTGACACCCAAACTAAAGAAACAAACTCATCAACCTCATACCCCGACCACACCAATCACACCCACACTTGTCCCATCTGCCTTAAGACCTCAGCTACCCAACATGGTCAAGCACCCTTCACCCATCCATAAACCAATAACACAACAACCCATTCCTTCCTCACAAACCTCTAACCTACCCAGGCACACAACATGACTTACACCCACACCTGTAGTCTTTTTACCACCAATACCTCCAATACCTTTAGCTATTGCTTCACTACGCACCACACTTCAGTCATTGTCCCTCACACCCCAAGTACGACCCGCGTCATCTACCTTCACAACACCCCCGTTATCCCCATGGGTAACTCACCCTCTTCCTCCATCTGATTTTCCTTCTAGACCTCGTACACCCACATCACCTTTACCCAAGAAGGTGCAACCCAAAAACAAAACCCCAACTACCCCACAACAAGGTAGTCAAAACAACCCCACACCCTCCTACCCATCCATCTACTGTACCCCTACCCAAACAAACCTGACCAATACCTCAAACCACACCGGCACCTAAACCCATAGCTCAACCCGTTCCTACTCTTCCAAAAACAATTCCTCGACAATCAACCACACCTACACCCAAACCCACGTTCACTTCCCATTGTGATCCACTAGCAGGGTCCTATGCCAAAATTTTAACCAACCTCCTCAAGACTTCTGTTATCACATTACCGCCACTCTAACCTTATGACACCCTCAAACCAAAGCCAAAAGGGTTTGATGATACTAAAATTTGTGCATACCATCGTGTGCCAGGGCATGATGTGGAGAACTATAAGGCCTTGAAAACCATCCTTATCCAATTGTGTCCACCAGAAACCAACTTTGATGACGACGACCTTCTCGATGAGGATCCTACTTCACCAACACCTATTCCCACACTGCCCACTCAACAACCACAACCTCCACCCTCACCAGCTCCTAGAGCCACACCTCAAAATTTGAAATTAACATGGTTCACATCAGAGAACTTGCCATGCCACCACCCAAATGTCGTTGCACCCAACTGACCTCACAGGGATTTTCTCCTCCAGTAGGTTTTTTCCCTTCATGTCGTTATACCACTCACCCTACACCTTCTCCATTTTCCAACTTCCCCTCAAATCAACATGATACACGTCACTACACGTGCGCAGAAGGGAAAAGAAAAGGCAACTGACCCACCAACCAATCCTATACCCAACATACCATCTACACCCATACCTAAAATAACTATCCACGGCCCCACGTACCCCATTTCTAATGGCGTCACACATCACACCATGCTCAAACAACTACACCAATCTCCCCTCAAAATGTCCTTATATGACCTCATCCAAACCTCAGAATCCCATCGTCAAGCCCTCATGGAGGTTCTTCAATCTATTGAGGTTTTACCCAATGACCCTACACCCGTAGCCTCCATTATCACACCCCATCATGTAGCCTCTCTCACCAAATTACCACCTTCATCCTCACCTCACCTTGTTCACCAAGTGGCCTCCCTTAGCTTCTCAGAGGAGGAGATTGCGCCACACCAAAATGATGACCCAGACCCAGCCCTCTTCATCTCTGTCCACATTGATGACATACGGGTACGCCATGTGATGATTGATGGAGGTGCTAGCATTAACATCATTTCATCCCATGCATTTTCTCAAATGTGCATACCTGACAATTACATGCATAAACATCCGGTCATGTTGCATTCATTCAATGACGCTATCACCTCCACACTAGGCACTGTCATCCTTCACATTTGCGTGGGCCCCCTCACACTGTTCTAGAATTGTTTTATGTTTTGGAGGGGGAATTCCAATATAACTTGTTGCTTGGTAGACCCTGGATCCATGTCATGGGTTGCGTTCCTTCCACTTTGCATCGTTGTGTAAAGTTTGAACACGAAGGACACACTTATACCATTCCAGCTGACCCATCACCTTTCAAAACATGCAACATGCTTTACCGACCCCAATGATGTGCTCATACCTGTCAAGCCGTCTACCTCCACAACCACTACCACTTCACCTACACCTCTACCTACTAGTACAGCCACTGCTTTCACCGCACATACCTCCTCCATTCCTACCACTTTTATAACCTCCACGGCTGACCCATTAGCTTCCTAATTTGTTAACTCCACCTCTGCATCAACCTCTGACACATCATCCATTCCAGCTACCTATATACCAACCACTGATCCCTTGGAAGGTGTTTTTCAATGCCTCACTCTGGGGGAGTACCACCTATATAGTGTCAACACATTCCTTACTCCACACGAGTATGGAAGCCTTCACCAACACCCTCACTATGATCACCGTATAGGAGAACACCTCCTTTATGGTCCTCCTCATCTTCGTACTAGTCTCACCTATGGGGGACTTGATACTACCACTTACACACCTGAACCACCATCACAACCCTGCCAATTTTCCGCTAACTTCCAATCACTTACTAATCATCGTTTTTCCCACACCTTCCTGCACCACTGTGCGTGGAAGGGTTTTGGTTTTAGCTTTTACGAGCAAGCCCACCATACCGTTATTCCATGTACCACCCGCAAACATAATGACCGTAGTGGTATCGGCTTACTTGAACCTCCTACCAAACAGGCCCACATTGAATTCATTGAAGACCCTAGCCATCCTCCACCTTCATCTTTATCACCACCTTCACCCGCTCCACCTTCATCACCAACCCTCATCCGACAGAGTTGATGGATCCTGAATCTATCCCCCCTAACTTTTTCTTTTCATAAACACCATTTCCTTGGGGCCTTTGACTTATCAACGTGAAGGCGAGGCCCCTTCCACTCTTCCATTCCTGTATCCTGAGATGATCGATGACGACACACCTACAATTAACATCGTTCAATGTCAGGATGATGAATCCATACTCACCTACCTTGGTGTAGAAGACTCATATATTCATCGGTCGTTACCCTTTGAGACACAAACCATGTTGAATGAATCGACTATCGAGATCAACATTCATACTCAGGATGACCCGCACATCTTAAAGATCGGACAATCTTTAGATGTTGTTGAACAGGAAGCCATCACTTCTTTTCTCTGAGATCATAACCACGCTTTCGACTTGGTCTTATGTAGACATGCCCGGTATTGACCCCACCATAGTGGTCCACAATATCGAAACCATTCCTGATGCCAAACCTATCAAACAAAAGCTGAGGAAAATGCACCCTCGCATTGCTCTTCTCGTCAAAGAAGAACTTCAGCCCCTTCTTTCCATTTCCTTCATCTTACCCATTGATTATCCTCATTGGATTTCTAACATTTTCCCTATTATTAAAGCAACAGGGGGACTCCGCATTTGCACAGACTTCCATGACCTCAACCTCACCTTCCCGAAAGATGACTTTCCCTTGCCCGGTATTGATCAATTGGTTGACCTCACCACTAGTCACGAGATGCTCTCACTCATGGATGGCTTCTCGGGTTATAACCAAATGTTTACTCTACCCTAGAAGATAAGCACAAGACCGCATTCATTACCCCTTGGGGAACCTTTTGCTATCGAGTCATGCCTTTTGGCCTTAAAAATGCTGGTGCTACATATCAGCGTGCTATGACTTACATCTTCCATGATATCATGCATCGCATATTGGAAGATTACGTGGATGATCTCTTGGCCAAATCTAAACGTCACGCCAAGCACCTTTCCGTCCTCAAAACCATCTTTGACCACCTCATTAAATATTACGTCTGCCTTCAGCCTAAAAAGTGTGTCTTCGCAGTTCTCTCAGGAAAGCTCCTGGGATTTATTGTTTCCCTCTGTGGTATAGAAGTTGACCCTGCTAAGGTCAAAGCCATTCTAGAAATGCCTCCACCCAGTAATATTAAACAACTACGTAGCCTACAAGGTAAATTACAATCCATTCTCTGTTTCATTTCATAATTATCTTATCAGTGTCAACCATTTCATCATCTACTTAGGAAGGATGTCTCCTTTAAATGGGATGATGACTATCACAAAGATTTTGAGGCCCTAAAACAATACCTTTTCCAACCACCCATACTCATTCCACCTATAGACGAATAATACCTTTTTACCTATACATATTAGCTACTGATCATTCCTTGGGAGTCATGCTCTCTCATCGCGATTAACAACACAAGGAGCAGGAGGTTTATTACATAATTCATACTCTTTTGGACTATGAAACTCGATACAAACCATTCAAAAAAACTTTTCTTAGCCTTATTTTTTGTTGCCACCAAACTTTTCCATTACCTACTCAACAACAAAACCTATGTTGTGATAAACACCGATCCCTTACACTTCATGTATGCCAAACCTTATAAAAATAAGCGTGCCACACGATGTCTTATGCTTTTAGCTGATCTTGACCTCGAATTCATTCATCAAAATTCCATCAAGGGCCAAGCTATCAGCCAACCAACTGGCCGATGCACCTATTTTTAGGGATCAACCCTCTAATTTTTAATTTCCCAATGAGTCAATTGTTACTCTTTCCTTGGATGAACCCCCTTACCAAATAACACTCTTCTTCGACGGTTCTAAGTGTAAGTGTGGGGGTGGGGCCGATATTATCCTCATTCCTCTAGATGGAGAACCCATGCCTTTTTCTTTCAAACTAGACTATGAATGCACCAACAATATTGTCTGAGTACTAAGCGCTCGTACTAGGTCTCTAAGCTGCATAAGCCCTAGATGTCAAATCAATCCACATCTTTGGTGATTCGCAATTAGTCGTCAACCAAGCCAATGGTATGTACCAATGTCGTAACAAGATACTTCAAAATTATAAACATCATGTAGGCATACTTTTGACCACCTTTGATTGTTACACCCTTCAAACCATCCCATGTTCAACCAACAAATTTGTCGATACCATGGCCTACTTAGCTTCCCAAATACCCACCTCCCCTATCCAATTCCAAAATATTTGTAACCATACAATGCCTCCATTCCCCTTATTATTTACCTCATGATGTTTACTCAATTGGAAACTGACACCCCTGACCCGAGTGACCTTTGGTATAAATAATACGCCAACTACCTTTCTCTTTCCATATTACCTCCTGATCTCACCTATAATGGACAACGTTCTTTCCTTAAAAGGGTCTCTCGTTTTGTCATTCTAAGGGGACACCTCTATAAACACAGATTTGATGGTATTCTCTTACAATTCCTCACAAGTTCTGAAATCCCTTATACCATTAAGGAGGTTCATGACGGCATATGTGGAGGTCACTTTAGTGGCCTTACTCTTACTAAGTGTATTCTTCACCTGGGCTATTAATGGCTGACCCTTAACCATGATTGTTGAGACTATGTCAAATGTTGTGTGAAATGCCAACAACATTCGACAACCTTCATCATACACCTATTCATGCCTTACAGGTCACTCGTGACCTTTGGCCCTTCTCTCAATGGAGTTTGGACCTTGTTGGAGAAATCAATCCTCATTCTTCCAAACACCATCAATGGATCATAATTGCTAACGAATACTACAAAAAATGGGTGGAATCCATACCAATCACCTCCATGAAAGCCGAGAAAATATGTGAGTTCATCAACCCTCACATCATTTGCCACTTTGGTGTTCCTCATTGCCTCATCACTGACAATGGAAAACAATTCAAAAACAAAACATTGCAAAAACTTTACGACGCCTTCATAATTCAGCTTAGTTACTCATCACCTTATTACCCACAAACCAATGAAAAATCTGAATCCACTAAAAAAACCCTCAACAAATTATCAAAAGTGGTTAACAATACTAAGAAGGATTGGCATATGCACATTCCTTTTGCCCTATGGGCATACCACACTAGTATTCACACTTCCACTGTGGCCACACCCTTTTTTTTGGTGTACGGTAAAGAGTTTGTTCTGCCTCTCGAAGTCCAGATCCCCTCACTCTACATTTCTCTCCATGACATGCTTACTGATGATGACTTTCATCAAAACCACTTAGCACAACTAGAGTTATTAGACGTATGTCGTATTGATTCTCTGGATCACCTTCAATTTTACCAACAACGTATCAAATGTGCTTATGACAAATGTGTTCATGAACGAACATTCCAAGTCAATGACCTTGTCCTGAAAAAAAATCAGCACCCGTAACAAAAGTAGAAAAAATTAAATGGGGAAAATTCACTCCTAATTAGCTTAGGCCATACATCGTGACTCGTACCTATGGATCGGGTGCCAATCATTTATCCTCACTTGATGGTAAACCCGAACCTGAGCCCCTTAACACATTGCATCTTCGGCCATTCTATTGATTGACTCTGTTGTCCTCCCTCACCCTTTGTCTCTTTATAGGCTTGTCCCTTGAGTGCTATCCACTCCATACACATCCCTAATGATTAAACAAGAATCATGTTAGTTCTATTCACTTTTTATCTTCTCTTGAATATGTGTACCACGACATTGTCACATAGCATGATTCTCATGGATACTTTTCGTCTACCTTTAGATGAGATCCCATGGTCATTCTACCTTGCATTTTGAACAAGATTCCTATACTCCACCTTGGTCTTTTCCATGATTTCAAAGACCTCACATGGGACCAAAATCCTTGAGTCAAAATTCTAATAAAAAAGATAAATCCCTCAAAAGGACATCTTCCTCTCGACAAAATTACTGCTATAAATAGATTTCTCCCTCGAAGGATACCTATGTGAAGCTTTCAAAAAAAAATGAGAGAAACTGAAGCTTCCCGTATTGATCAACTTCATGAAGACCATAAGGAGTACCATATTATTTATCCCATATAGACTTCCCGAATCAATCATTCTATCACAAAATAAAACTTTTTAGTCATGGACTTTCCCATTGTGACCTTAGACCTCTTGCCCAAAAGCCCTATCACTCCAAACATATACAATTAACTACCTTTCACCCACCTTACCATTTCCACTCTCATTTCCTCAATCACCTCAAGGGACATCTTGGAATTTCAACATTTGGTGATCTTGTGACTACTTTCGACCATAGAACCGTTAATTGTGTAATGCATTTCGGGTCTTGTGTTCATCACCCCCTCCAAAGTATGATCTACTTGGTATGATCCTACCCAATCAGATGGATTTATTGCCCCCCTCTTATCTTTTAACCATCTTTTTTGATGTTTTGATTACCTTATACAGGACTTGGTACTCGACACTTACCTTTGAGGTAGTCCTCCCCTTTCGCCATAATCACCTTCACCTATATTATTTTACCTACAATCTACCCACGCCTATTAAACCTAAACCCACGAGATGCCCAAAAAACCTACTACCTCATTTTCATATTCTTCCCTAGCTCGTGGGAGAACTACATCGGCCTGAGGTCCCTTTTTCACCGAGACTATGTAAGCAGCACTCCGAGGGCATGGGGCCCTTGGAGGTTAGCTCGACCATTCTTTACCCTAAAAAAATTATCAACCATGCCTATAACCTAACTCATCCGAAAAACCTGACTCAATCCATGCCTATAACCTAACTCATCCATGCCTAAACCAACCTAACTAAACCATGCCTATAACCTAACTCAACCATGCTTATAACCTGACTCTGATCCATGCCTAACCATAACCTGACTCAACCATGCCTATAACCTGAATCAATCCATGCCTATAACTTGACTCGATCCATGCCTAAACTGACCTGACTCCACCATGCCTAACTCACCTAATTTCCATCCATATCAAAACAACAAATCCATATCTCCTCTAACACAAGCCATACATCCAATATCTCATAAACATATTAACACATCACAAAATACCATGAATCTCATCATATAAATCAATAAATATGTATCCCAAAATACATGCCTATCTCATCATGGCCATCATCTCAAAAATGTCTGCACACAGGCCGATATACAATACAAAATGTCATCGGCACGTAGGCTGATATACAATACAAAATGTCATTGGCACGCAGGCCGGTCTCATATATACAAAAATGAATGAATCAATACAAAAAATCTTCAACACGCAGGCCGGTATATGCTCAAAATATACAACAAAATCACTCGTACATCCTCACTATCTTTGGCACGTAGGCCGGTATGTGATCAAAAATACAACTATCTTTAGCACACAGGTTGGCATATATATCAAAAAATCACTAGTATACATCAAAAATTGAGTGGCCGCATATCAGACATCTTGATGGATGTCCTCCATCTTTGTATCACTTGCACCCTCATCCTCTTGTGTCCCTGCTAACACATCACCTAGCTCTGGTCACCATGCGCTAGTGACCTCTCCCTGATCGGGCCTCAGAGCTCATTGCCCCCATGTGCTCTCCACACTATGTGTGCGAGATCTCGTCCTCTCACTAGATGCCTGATGTGCTCTGTACTCTCCATAAGAGAGGAAGTCTATCCCGGATGCCATGAGCTAGTCCTGATAGTATCTCACCTCACCTAGAACATCCCATAACCTGGATATAGGCACAGTTTTTGGTGGTCCCATAGGTTTCAGCCCTTGTACCTACCCTGCGCCAGCCTGTGAACTTGTTGGTTAGATATTCTATCACGCCAAAATATGAGGTTCAACCATAGTGCATGGGATTAAATCCCTCCTCAAAGATAGGTGAGGCTACATGTTTATTACTAATCTAAAACACAGTGGAAATAATATATACAATATTCACACTATTTTAACCATCGGGGTTGGGATGAAATCCCAAAATCCATATCCATAATGGGTGAAGATGTTGTTGTTTTTTGAAATGGAATGGATCAGAAAGGAAAACACAATGGAAAGGAAATGATGGAAATGTATTTTCTTTCGAGAAAACACAGATCACAAAATAATCATACGAGTTCTAGATAACAAATGTAATGTAATGTTTGAAACAATTAAAAATGATTGAGAACACAAAACAAAGAACAGCTTAAGATCCTAAACATAAGAACAATATCTTAAGAGAGATGAATCTCACAACACAAAGTTTGCAAAAAATAACATCGATTTCTATTCCTTAAATGATTAAAAGAAAACACAAAGTTTTTCTTCTTCACAATAGTTCTCAATATTCCAAAAATCTCAACCCTTTGGAATGCATAAACATCCCTTATTTATAATAAAATGAGTTGAGAGAAAATAGGATAAATCCTAAAAAATAGTCTTTTTAATGAGAGTTCTACTTTTCTTGACTCTCGCGCAGGAGACCAAGTCAAACTTTGCCTCCTATGTGATGATATAGAAATGAAAAAGACATGTCGATTTTAAGATTGAAATGACATGTCGTACTGTGCTTATTATGTATCCTCATTTTTATATTCCTCCAACAAAGCATGCTTGTCCCAAAATTATTGGAATTTTTTCGGATTATACCCTGCATCTCATTCTCATCAAGCATTGTGGAATGATCACTCAGAACTTCACATGTTTTTTTTAGTATCGCTAGCGTGGCCAGGAAAATTTTTCAGTCTCTTGGTGAGTTTCTTTAGGGTACCAAAAGAATGTTCAATTTTCACCAACCTGTCAATGATTTCCAGGCCGAACCCATAAGTTGGTTTGTGCTAAATTGATTGTTGGATCTGTTTGTAAAGATCATCAACATGCAGGATTCTTGAACTTTCACTCCACACCTTAGCATAGATCTTGATTAGCTCTTCTTCTAAGTCATTCTTTCCATTGACTAATTGATCTCTTGATTCCCTCAATTTACTGCAAGCTTCATTTAGAATCTTTATTCTAAATCTAATGGCTTTGGTTAGCTGAAAATGTTTATTCCCATGTGGAACAATGCCTTCTTCGATTAAGATGTGGGATGGAAACCTGGTTTCATCATTTGGAGAGCTTTGAAAGTCAACTCTAGGTTCCCGATTTCAGCTAAAAACTCATCATCCATTTTCTCTCCATCCTTCTTTATATCCTCTAAAGCTTTATAGGCTTCAACAGTGTCCTTGATGACTTCTTTTCCTTGTAAGAGCAGCCTTTGGATCCATTCATCGACCGTTCTCCCCCTTCTCATTAATCTTTTTGATCATGGGTACCGATGAGAAATCAAACCTGATAGGAGTAGAGGATGATGGTGTTGACTCGGGAGGCTTTGAGAGCTTGAGTATCACTTCTGTTAGTTGTTGTACTTCATCTTTTAACTCATCTCTGTTCACTTTAGTTTCCCTCAACTTCTGGCACAGCACATTCATGGCATCTTGTGCATCATTTTGTGCTCCCTCTGTTGTTAATTTCCCCAGATCCACCCTTGTTATTTGATAATCTATGACCATTATATCATCCTTATTTTTATCAGCCACGAGAGTATCAATCTCTACAAATATATGCCCTAAGGCATCCACTAAAATCCTTTAGACTGTCTTGGGTTTCTTGGCCGACTTGGTAGGAGTGACCTTGAGGGAACTGAAATAAAAGGCTGGTTAATTGGGACAACCACCTTCCTCTTCCTTGGAGTCATATCTACTAACCATTGAGGCGTATTGGAAGAAGTTTCTCCTATTGCAGGTGTTATGGTCACACCTTCAGGTGGAGGAAGGTTAGCTTATGGAGTGGTAACCACAGTAATTGTAGCATCCATGGTAGGGAATGAAGGTGCAGTAGGAGGCATGTCCATGGTTAACTGGGGTCCAGTGGGGAGAGGTGAGAGGCTAGAGAAGATACTAGCCATGGCTGAGGAACTTGGTGAAGAAATCTGAGGCAAGGAAGGTTGAATGGGAGGAGGCAAGGATTTCAAAATCAGAGCTTGAGAGGTGGGAGGAAGACTTACCTCTGATGAATTGTATACCAAAGGAGGAATGGAATGTTGAATAATCTCTTCTCTTGAAGGAATATTCCCTTGTTTCGGGTTGTGGAGGTGAATAAAAAACCTCAATTGTTTGTGGGAGAGTGGCCACTGGTGTAGTTACTTGATCTTCTCCCTTTCTTACAAACTTAACTTTCATTGGCCTTTTGGAAGGGTTATTATCCTTCTCCTTTTTCCCTTTTGATGGTCTCTATTCCAAAGCATCTAGCTTTGCAAAACTCCCTTCTTTATAACTCATTCCCCATGAAATGAGTCATGCCTTTGTATAAGTAAGAATTTGAGTAACTCTTCCTATGATAGAAGCTTTCTCAGCAATGGACCAATCAATGGCCAGGAATGCATATTGATCTTTGTTCAACCCATCATATAAGGTGTCAAGGAAACTCTCATTGTCCTTAGTGCCTTTTGGGATGTGAGATAAATCTAGCATCTGGATTTCTTCAATTTTCAACCTACTATTATCCTTTCTCCAAATGGCAACTTCATCCCGAAGATCAACCCAAATATCTTCTATGTTGGGAACATATAGATATAAAGTCCCGTATGATTTAAGGACTCCTCAGAAATCAAATCCATATTTGTGCTTCATGTGCTTCTTCAATTTTTCCTTAAGCTCGTGCACCACATTCTTAGCTTTTACCACCATAGAGCACGTGTACCTTCTAATGGAAATAGGGAAGGATACGGCAGCCTTGTGTTTGCTTTGTTGGAATTTGTGGAAATCCAAAAATTGTCTTACCAACTCCATTAGGATCAACTTATCACCTGGGAATCTGGGAAATCGGAAAGGATCACCTGGGTACATGAACACCCGAAGGTATGTGAACTTCTTAAATTGCAAGAAGATACAACCCCATTTTGATACTTCAGCTCATGCTTTATCAGAGACTCTTCTTTTCCTTAGATCAGGGTTCATCCTGTATATATTTTCATAAAAGAAAGCATCGTTCACCTCTTTTAAACTGATCTTCAAAACCTTTCATTATCAACTAAGGGAGGTACCGATATATGTGTTATGTTACCCTATCTCCTTTTGCATCTAATCCTGGATAATTTCTCATGCCAAGCTATTACATAGGTGACATACGATGACATATAGAATTTGCCCATAGTCAAGACTGTCTTCATCTAGAAATCAATCTCATCACTTATGAGACTGATCCAATCAATCCCTTGTTCGTTCTTCTTCATAATGATCATGAATTTATACATCCATCCTTGGAAGTCTCTTGACTCAGGGAGTCAAAATAGTTGACTTAGTAAGGTGATAATGTCACTGATCTCAAGGATGAAATCACTCCTGGGGACCAAGTTGGGAAACCTTGAGATGGTTGGCTTGGCCTTGATCAAGAATTTTCTATTCACATGCCTGATGTAGTTGTCTTGATCCTTGTCCCATGATTTTTGTGCTGACTTAAGATCTACGTCAACATATTCCTGAAAGTTGGGTAATCTTAAGAGGTCATCAAAATAACCCCTGTCCAACTTCACTATGACTTGTCCTGCTTGATTTTTCACTGATCGAGAGTTTGAGTCATAATGGGAAGCACAGGTAAAAATAAACTCAGGGCATTGAGCAGACATTGGGAATCCTACTGCCAGGGGGAGGCCACTATTGGTTATTGGACTTCATCTAGGGGACTCTGAGAAGAATCCTTGGTTTTGTTCCAAAAATCCTCCATGTTAATGTTGTCAAGCTCCGTATATCAGATGTCATAATTGCAATCTATGTAGGAGGGATATTCCATCTTTCGATACTTGTATTTCATCTTCCCTAAATTGTCTGACTTGTCTTTAGATGATCCAGGATCTGACATGAGAAATCCTGAAGAGATAATTCCTAAACAACTCTTATCTAAGCAATCAAATTTGGAAGCTTGCTAAGCAACCCCACAGACCCACCACACTATCCATATTTTAGGTCTTGTAAAGAACCTGATGAAACCTGACATACTGGAGAGAGTGTCAAAACTTAGGTCTTGTCGAACACTTCACAAACCTGACACACTGGAGGGAGTGTCAGAACTTAGTATGTTTTGGACACTCAGCAAGACCCAACACACTACGGGAATTGGAAGATGTTGAGCACCTTGCAAGACCTGAAACACTGGAAATCAGATGTCAGATGATGTTGGATGTTTGGCACTTAGAAAATCTTGAAACACTGTGGAACTTGGATATTGTAAAACACCCTGCAAAACCCGAAATAAGGGATCAGGTTTTTGAGATGTCAAGACATGCAATCTTTCCACCATCTCAATAGTTAGGGACTTTGTATTCTTCTCCTTTTCTTTTAAAACACAAAAAGGTATATTCCAAGGTATAGAATATGTAAACACCCTAAGGATGAACTCTTAATCAATAATTTCTATTGGAATACAACCCAAAAAGAAGAAGAAAACCTAAAACCCTAAACCTAGAAGAAAAGTAGGAAAGGAAGGAGAACATCACAAAGAACATCACAAAAACATATTTAACAAAACTCACAAGTAGAGGGTAGAGAAAAAACCTTTAGAAAATTCAAAAAATAATTGAAAATGAATCACGCAATCGAACATGAAATCAAATCGAGTTCGAAGGTTGAGAGAGCATGTACGAGAAAATCCACACAAGTAAAAGTACAACAGATACAAATGACGTGTAAATTCAACTATTTATAAAAACCCCTACATTTATTACACTTCACATGACACATGTGCAAACTACCCCGAAAACTCAGAGTTAATGCCATGTCATCATTCTTGGAGTGTCTAAAAACCCTATACAAAGGATTAGCTATCAATTCAGGTTTCGAGTTTCGAGAAATAGATGACATGAAACATGACATGTTTGGGTGTTCCAAGGTTCTGAAAACCCGACACAAAGGGACATATCAGGTTTTGGGTTTCGGAATTCAAGTGAAATGTAGCATGCTTTTTGCAAGTCATGTTCCGATGCTCATGAGTTCCGAAAACCTGAAATACTGGCTAGTTTCAGGTTTCGCATTTCGGGAAATAATTTGAATATAGCATGTTAAAAACATGTTTTCATGTTGTTAAAACCTAAAACCTCAAAAATCTCTTCAAAAGGGAATTTTAGGAGGAGTTTTTCAAAAACTTTCTATGGTTATATTAATTTTAGCTGGACTCACTAAAATGAGATAACAGAACTGGGACCATCTCCATGTGCCTGTGGTGGCCCCCTATCCCTGTGCCTGTGGTGGTGCCCCCTACCCCTGTGCCTGTATCTAGACCTGTAAGGCCCCAATCTTTGCCTGGGTTGTGGCCAACTAGCCCTGTAAACCCACCACCTGAGCCAATAACGCTGCCACTTGACCATCTCTCTCTCCATCTCCTCCACCCTCTCCCTCTACCATTTGGGCCTACAGACTGGCCACTTATACTCGTAGCTCTACTACCTCTGCCCTCTGACTCCCTCCAGCTATGTCTGTAGTATACCTATCTACATGATTAGCATCGCTACCTACCCCTGTAGGGTGTATCTCTACACAGTCACGGTAGCTAAATTTGGCTTCCTTGGTCTGGGGGGTATGGTTCGTAGCTGAGCCGTCCACCACTTCCTATACCTATATGTGCATCTAGCATCATCAATCCACCGATCCATTGGCTGCTACTCCTCTCATGTAGGCACTGTAGTTGTGGTAGAGGTAGAGAGCTCTCCACGTCATCTCTCTGATATTGTGGAAAGGATAGAGGAGTATCCTGTACAAGCCCAAACTGCCGTCAAACCCTGTCTATCGGGATCATCTCATCCTCCCCAGCACACTACCCTGTATCCACCTCTCTAGCTGGAGCTCAGCTAGCTCCTCATACATGTGCCTTTATGAGGGGAATCCCACATATGGCCTCTAGATAATGTCCACTCCAGACAACCCCTCCAATAACTGCCGAAAATGGGCCACATCATATGTCGACCTATCCCACCTCCACTCTCCTGCAATCGGCACCCATCTCCTGTATCCCAACCACACAGATCTTGCTGGGAATGCATCTACTTGGGGCATCCCTATAGGTCAAACACAGACTATGTGCTCGTAGGCCCAGCAGTGCAGTATAAATGTACAGCACAGGCTAAACCTACGTAACCACCCATACGCCCACAACTCCCTATATAGCTACACCAAGAATGTCGGTGCCCAAGCAAAGCATGTCTCATTCACCATCATATCATGGAGCACCCCCATCAGTGATCAGGGAAAGCGTCTACCCTCTACATTAGGCAGTGCATAGCAGCACATTACCTCCATCAATAAAACCACTAGCCTCGTCTCATCCGGACAGGTGAGGTACATCTTGTCATAGCTCAAACTGGCGCTATGGAATCTTAGCTCCACCTCCCCCTCACCAAAAACTATCCTGATCAGCTCCTCTGAGGCCTTGGAGGAGATAGAGTACACCTGTGCCCCTAATATGGGTAACCACAAAATCCAGAACACGTCTTCCAAGGTGACAGTCATCTCACCCATCGGAAGGTGGAACGTGTTGGTCACGAAGTCCCATCTATCTATGAGTGTGAACATCAAACTAGGCTACCGAACAACATGTCGGTAGTGCCAAATACCACTCAAGCCCACTTCCTCCACGTGTTGCAGCTCCAACGGGGTCACTAAGCCATGCAATGTCACTAGTAGTGGCAGAACCCTATCCCGCATGTGTAACTGCCCTTGACCCTGCATCTAATCCATGCACAACATTAATCTAAATTTACCATGACCATATCCACCAATTATCCTTACCCTCCACCCTATTTTTACCCTACCCATCTCCACGACCTAACCTACATCATTTTTGCACCCTTGTGCCCAAAATCCCAACCGGTGCCAGTTCATCCTAACCGACTCTGGTCACCCTTAAACCGGCATCGGTCACCTATTTGGTGACCGATACTAGTTTCTCTTTATCGACCACAGTTACCACGTAACCGGCATCAGTCACCACGTAACTGACATCGGTCGCCTATTTGGTGACCGATCCCGGTTCTACCCAACTGACGCCGGCCCAGCTTGACCGACGTCAGTCACTGTCACGGAAAAATATGTGACTTCCCAAACCCCCCTTTTTCTAAAACCCTCCTGCCTGTCCCTTTTACCCCATCTACAATGACCTACACTACCCCAAAACTCCTACCCACCCCACCTATCCAATTTACTACCCCCCCTCTTTTTTGCCCATTTTTCCCCCCATACCCACATTTCAATTTTACCCACCCACAAAATACAACAAACCCACAAAACCCTACAAATAACAACTATCATAACCTCTACTCTATCTAATTCATTATATAGAGTTAGGCATTTACCTCGTCATGTTGCCATCGTCTCAGTGGCATGTCTGGCCACTATGTTGGTGGTCCACTCGATCCCTCTCTAGCCTCTTCCATCCTCGAATATCTACCCGCAACCTCCCACCAATCAACTCTCTCACCCTGATCCCGTGGACCCACTACTCACCAACCCAACCACTATCAAATCACACTGCCAGCTCATTGTCTCATTTCTTCCAGACACTTTTCTCACTTTTCTCCCTTTTTGTCATTTCTTCACTTCACAAATAACAAATGAATAATAAAAATGTGGATTTTTTGTTTTTATACAAAACCCAACCTAACCGACATCGGTTCCCCTTGACCGGCATCGGTCTCGTGCCCTACCTTACCGTCGTCAGTTTTCCCATACTGACATCAATTATCCATGACTGCCATCAGTTAACCTAACCTACACATTGCCCCTACTTTTCCATTTTACCCCACCCTTTACCTTGCTCCTTTACCCCATACCTTTACCCAACCCCTTACCTCACCTTTCCTGACCTCGTCACTTCCTCCTTCCATTTTCCCTCCTTTGGGGACTCATTATTTTACCCCTACCTTAGCATTACCCGTGTTGTGACCTAGATATTTGGACCTGGACCATTTCTAGTGACCTTTGACATCATGTGTTCACTATACCATGTGGCACTGTTACCTATGTTGATTGACCTAATGACCTTACCTAGCCTATTGTCGTAATTGTTTATCCTGACCCTACCTTTGGTGTACCGGAACATACCTAAAATGTTCCTACACCTAACCTACATTGTGTTTCCTAGCCATATCCTATACCTTGGATACTGGATTCACTTCAACCTTGTTTGGATAAACCTATCGACCTTAGACGATGTAGAGTTTGCCTGCTCTTCAACCCGGTAGCGTGCTACAGTTTATACGTGTGCGTGCGTTTGACTATTGCTACCAATGACCCTGACCCATTACCTAGATTGCCCACGTAGACCTTTCACCCTTTTTCCCTGTACCCACTTGCCTTTTCCTCACCTTTACCTTTTATCAAACCACTCACCGCTTCAGCCTGTTGCCTCGTCAATTCCTGGTTTGAGGGGGATCACCTTCACCCACACATGGGGTAACCACATCTTATTTTTTTTAGCATCGCTTACCAATACAAGCTATGCAACAAAAAGGGGCAAAATGTAGACACTAAAATTATGTCACACTCCCCTTTTGTCCCTCGACATATAAGCACCCTTTATTACACTTACCTAGCCATGACCCCCTTTACCCCACCAATATTAATTTAATTAATTAAATTAAATTAATGCATTATCCTCACTATATTTATTATTTAAATATTTTATTTAAATAATATCCCCACATACAGTTCACTTAGACACCTCACCAAGCTAACTCAACCTAAGACCTATTCTTAGTAAGTTGTCATAACTAAATAAGACTTACCCAAACCCTAAAAATCAATGCCTACATTCACTTTAACCACATTCCTGCATGCTCACAAGAAGCTCCCAGTCTAATCTGCGGGATAACGACATGAGATCCAAGGAAATCAGGAGGATCTCCCTAGTTTAGTAAACCTAGGAAATCTCACCTTAACTGATGTTGGTTACCCCTAACCATCGCTAGTTAATTCAGACCACCATCGGTTACCCTTTTAACCCCAAAAACAACCTTATTCTCAAGGTTGGAAGATTGGAAGTTGGTAAACATTGGGAGAAATTTCATGAGCAAGAACACATCTCAGTGAGATAACGCATCTTCAGAGAGCCAATTCCAGTGAAAACTCACATCCAAGGACATTGAGCATCTTCTCCTGCATAGCCATCCTAGCCACGATCTGATCTATCCAAGCAAAGAGGAGTGTATATGTAGCCCATGCAGAAGCTTTCCTTCAACTGGTGATCACTTGCAGCCTTCAAACCCATTATCAGCACTTCCATCCCTCACACACATACATTCAGGAATGGAATCCAAGTAAGTACAACATCATACTTTCCTGGTTATTTCATTTCATCATCATTTTATCATTCGTTATTTATCTTGCTCCCTATTGACCTTCTCCACATTTTTACCTCCGTATACCCATTAAAACCTTGCAAAAGCCTACTCTAATCACCCAATACCTCATCCTAACCAACCAAATTCCTTTGTACAATCACAAAGGAGACCAAAATCATGTTCTATGACATTTCCAGATCTCACAGTAACCGGCACCGGTTATACCTAACCGTTGTCGGTCACCCCTGACCGGCACCGATCTCTGTGTTTGCTCACACAACCCTGAACAGAGACCTACCCACCTAATTTTATCTCACCCTCATTCACCTGTGATCTACCTGAGACCTTTACTAGACCTGTAGAGACCTAGAACCAATCATTTGACCTTTGGATTCTACTCTAGCTTAGCCTGCTAGATTAGATCTATTTCTTATTGTGTTTTTAAGTGAGATGCCTAAATCATTTTAAAATAACAATAGGATTTACTTTGTTTACATCATTAATTTTTTTTAAATAATGGGTTGACAACCATCTAGGAAGTATCATACCCCATATTGTTTAATTCCTTCGGGTGGTCTTGTTTTCATTACAGGTAGTTCCTCCTAGCCAAAAGGAAGCTCTCACAATCAGCTGTAGATTCGGAAGTCATACGCATGCAATAACCCATCAACCAACATTTGAACAGGTATTCCTCCTATGCCCGTTACCCTATCTGTTTCGTCAACACTTCAAAGAAACAATCTAAGAAAAAGGTGAAACACTTATATTAGATCAAGCATACAAGTAATGAATGTGGAAATAAGCCAGAAGATAAATTAAACAAGAGAAAGATAACATTAGATTTAACGTGGTTCACTTAGTGTGGGCTATGTCCACCAAGAAATGGAAAATATTATTATTCAGTGCTTTACAGAGGAAATATAATGAAGATCGGTTGTCTTCCAACACCTCATTGGATGTTCAATGATTTTCCCTCACTCAGCTACTCTTTCTTCCTCACCAAGAAAACTAACATGCAAACAATTTCTCTTTCTCTTCTCACTTACCCTCATACAATTCATAAGTGCATATATATGTATTATGGGAAACTATCTATGTTTTTACAAATAATAAATCATCTTTAATGCAAGAGATTTATTCTAATTCTTGTTAAAGAACAAAAGCACCATCGTAAAGGTGACCGATGTCAGTCCCTGCCTGATTGATGTCGGTCATGTCCTAACAGATGTCGGTTATCCCTTGACCGATTTCAGTTTCCTCCTGATCGATTCTAGTCACTGTTAAAACTGGTAACATATAAAATCAAGTTTCTTGTGAAGTAATTAAGCTCCATACTCAACAATCTGTGTGCAATTTTTTAGCTCGATCCGGCCATCAGATTGTTGAGAAATCTAGGAAACGTGAGCTAGGGCATGAAATGAATTTTTTTTCGGAACAAATGATTCAGGGAACCATTTGACCTCCCATTTTTTGCATCTTGATCGTCTTGAAAAATGAGGAATCCTGCAAAAGATGGCATCTTTATCTGACTTGTATTTTTTAAGATATGAAGATGTTTTGATTTGGAGACTTCATAGTTATTTGGTGAAAAATATTCGTTCTTCGTTATTTTGATCCATTTTTTCTCTGAGATTGCTATATTTTTTTATTATTATTTAAATATGATAAAGCATTTCATGGATTTTATTGAATGCAAAAAACCTTGCTTTTAAATCTAGAGAAAATCCAATAGAGTTTCGATAACATATGGAGGCGTGAGAGAAAAATGAGAAAAAATGCATAAAGTGTCATATTTATATCTTGAAAATGGAAGGAGGGAGAGGGGAGGGTGAATTTTTCTATCCCTTTCATCCCTTTTGACCAAATGGGAAAAGGGGACATCAATTTCCACTTTGCGCCTCATTGCAACACTTGGCGAAGATCCAACGGTGGAGTGTTTGGCTCCACTAGCTCCTAGGGGCTGGAAATTTACACTGGAGAGGGTCACATGGATGACCTGAGGGCTTCAAGGGTCTGGGTTCATTTTCTTTCCCCTCATTTCCCTTTGGAAAATGGGACAAAGGGGATATCAGTTTACACATCTTGCCTCCATGCAACACTTGGCAATCATCCGTGCAATGTTAGGTAAGGCTCTAACTAACTCTTGGGGCTTAATTAGCAATGAAGGAGGTTATATTAGGATCCAAGAGGCTAAAAAAGTGCTAGGTGAATTTTTTTTCCATCATTTCCCTTTGCTAAAGGGATGAAAGTGACATCAAAATGTGTCAGGCTCCTGGAGATGACATGTTTCCTCTTGAAAAATTGAATAAGTGTCGAACCTTGAGAGTGAACTTGTGAAGGCCGTATCTGGAGTTCCTGATGGAAATTTTTGGAAAAAAATTATATTAATTTGACTTTAAATATCCTTCTCAATCCAATGGTGGGGTCTTAGCTCTTTATTCCTTGATTTAGGCTTTGAAAAAGTGGATTTTTTATTTAACTCCTTAGTTTTGCATGAAAAAAATAGTTATAAACCCATTGCACCAAACTATTAAGAAAAATATTATTTCACCATATTTTAGGGCTTGGAATTCCCTTTCCAAAATATATTTTTTGTCTCATAACTTCATTTGAATCTCTTGGAATCACGTCCCTAAGTTCAATAACTCTTTTGACCATGTGCACTGCTCAAGCCTATGAACCCTATTTTTTATCAAACTACCCCAATTTCTCAAATCATTTATGGATCTTCCTAAATCACTTTCATGATATTCCTAGGACTTCAATTAACCTCCATGTCTTATTTTTCTCCTCCATTCCACTCCATGGGTTTTCTTTAGTCCTAGGAAGGCTAGTGATCGCCCTTCCAACAACTACCAGAAATTTGCATTTTTCAAGAACTCCTAAAATCACATAGGTGGGATGAATTTAATTTCCTAAATAACCTAGGGGACTGATTTAACATCATCTAGGAGGTCACTGGATTGATTGGGTAGACCTGGGGTGTCTCAGAAGGGTAAAACTTTAAAGTTTTGACACAAGTGTATAGTTGTCATGCTCAAAAATTATCAATTTTATTGTTGCACATTTACATGACAACACCTTGCTAGTACAGAGGTACAAGATGCCGAAATTATTTTTGATAATCTATTTTCCTAGCACATACTCTTTTTCGAAGGATGCTGGCAGGTTGTGGAAGACAGAGAAAGGAAATAGAGGTCTCACATGGAGGAAGAGTGAAAGAGACAAAACTAGCAAAGACATACGTTGGATAGCAGGAATGGAATTTTCACTATCTTAATCAATACAACTACTCAAAATAAAATATAGAGATCATGAAAGTGAAGTGGTAGTTGTTTTCTACCAAGAGAATACTATAGCAAGGTTACAGTACACAAAGCACATATTAGAACAAAATGGGAAAAAATCAATACAACTGGAAATTATGCACTCTCCCCAAACATTGTCTCCTAATATTCAATCTTCTTTTGCATACAATGAATAGAACAACAACATGCATCATTCCCCTCTTAGATACAATTAATCCTGCTTCAAACACAAATATAGATCCATGTGGAGGGTTGATCAAACCCACCATGGACAGACTTTAGGATGGCTAAAAGAGAGAGCTTCATTTTTCACAGTCCCACGTAACCTTCTATTTATTTAACTATGAGAGTATAGTTTTCTCTCTTTCATACAACCACAAAACAACTATAGAAGTAGTTTCATTCCTCTTAGAGACTTTGATTCCACTTTAGGAATAGATAACTTATCCAAATCAATCCACTCGTATACAGTAAAATGAGGAGATGTTAGGACAACTATTGGCAGAGATTTGTTTAGCAGGGTTCCCTGTAACTTTCTGTTTATTTGATTATGAGAATACATAAATTTGTTTTTCCATTGTTAATAAAGTAGAGTTCTGACTTCTGCACTGGCTGCAACTATCCAAATATTGCTAAATTACAGTGTTAACTTAGGCTTCATGTGGTTTCTGCCTCTAGACCTTAAACAATGTGCTTGTATTATTATGCAAGGAAAAAATAGGTCTGTGGCCCTTCCACCTGCCACCCCTGACAAAGGCGGTTGAATGTCTGAAATCGAGGGGGCATTACATCTCCCTCCCATTATAAGAGCATCATCCTCAATGTAACAAAATACCAAATCTAGTAGGGTATGTATGTAATAAATTCAATAATGAACACATGTCAGTTTAACAAAACAACTTGTTGGTACAACATGACTCACAAGGAAGCAATACCAATGTTTAGAAATATCTTAAATTTTAATGTTCATGTGAAAATTGGTAGTTATTTATCTTTAGCTTTACTTTACTTACTTAGTTAGTATTTTTCCTTTAGAGTATTTATAAATTTCAAGATCTCTTAATACTCAATGATTTAGAATTTCAATTGTCTTATGTTCATGGGTTCCCAACAGTAATTGGCCTCAAGATGTCACAAAAAACTCAACACAACACAAGTGACCCACGAGACATCTTGTTACATACTTTCATGACTGTATCACATCACAAGACCTCTAATTCCACCATGGAAAGACAAACAAGTAGTCCACATAACGAATAATTTCCAATAATTATGTCAGAGGCATATATATCCAACAAACACATGTGATTAAAAAAATAGAATCATCACACTGATACATATACAACAAGTATCACATGACCCAAAAAACCATGACTCTACCAGCACGGTGCACCAGAGACAATATCCTAATAGTACATACCAACCAAGAGGAGCATTAAACCTCAATCATGACAATGCCTAATAATAATATCAAGAGTACACATAACTCATAATACCAACTCCACACATCACAAATAATTATCGCGAACATAGCTCCATATATCTCCCAAAAGAATCAAAAAACAACTCCATATACCTCCCAAAGCATCACCAAAACATATATAGCCCCAAACCTAGAAAATAATCATAGTGCAAAAACCAAGCCGAGTCACTCAACCATAGAGCTCAAGAATATCAGGTCACCAACCATATTTCTCCATATTGGGTAACTCAACCATAGAGACCCATAAATAATATTGGGTCACTCAACCATAGAGCCCCATAAAGAATATCGGGTCACTCAACCATAGAGCCCCATCTCCTTTCTCCATTTAATGAGGTCGAGTCACCCTATGGCCCTAGGATCACATAGATCCTCGTCACCCCCACCTAAGTGGTGTAGTAACTTGTAGTTCAAAAACTACACATGCTTTATGACCTCCTTGGGGCGTACCCCCATATAACGAAGTGGGTCCATAGGTCCAACCACTCCATGGTGAATCCCATGACCCTATTCCAACACATTATGACATTAGAACCAGCATAACAATCCATTTCAAATGCCAAGTGGAAAAAATCCAAGCCTTGGGATAGGCTATAAAAAATTTTAAACTTGAAAATAAATTTTAAAACTAAGAAAAACAAATGGCTAATTAGCCATAGTTAGTGGAAAAATCTGCATGTTAGTGTAACAACCAAATAAAATGCCCAAAATATAAGAACCCATCAATCAAGAAAATTTCTGGTTGTTGCAAGAAAAGAGATAATGATCAATTTATGAATAAAATACATATAGAGAAATAACACATTACAATCACTATGTGGCCTTATACGGCCACCAAAGGGGTACTCATCGAGTTGATGGCACTTGGATATTGAACCTCAGCTCACAAAATAACATGTCAAATAATATAATTGTCATCATCTCTGCCTGAATCATCCCTCCATACTCCCACAAGGCTCAACATAGTCTCAACATAGTATCAGAGGCGGAGATGTATAGGTTGTCATTCACTGAGCCTAAGGTGTTCGCAAAACATAATATACATGGTGGCCATGCATACCAAATGAACAGAAGTGGGTTTTCAATCTATGTAAGACTCCACTCCCTATCTCGTACTCAGCTCGAGTGATTAGTCAATGATACACCAATGCTAAGGTACACATAGGTCATCTATACAAAAACCATATAGGGAGAGAGAAAATAGTACAGGTCACCTTCTATTGAGTCTAAGGTGTCTGCAAAACACAATATATATGGTGCCCATTGGGCCATCTGCCATATATACCAAACAAACAGTGGTGGATTTTCAGTCTATGTAAGAATCCACCTCCTATCTCATACTCGAGTCAAGTGATTGGTCAACGGTACTCATTTCCTCTCTCCAAACATACACTTTTTACCAATTTCTTCCCTTAGGCTCGGTTAGTGTAAGGTTCACAACATAACACATAACTACATTACTAACACAATGGTGATTCACACACATTAACCATAATGTCTTATGCATGGTATATATAAAGGGTAAATCACAATCATTACATTCACAGGTTATAATACATCATGTTAACACATGATACACCCAAAGTGCAAGCACTGTACAATAGGGGTCATACGATCACCATATGCCCCTAATTCATGACATGAACCATCACATATTACATGAATTATATGTATAATGAACACAATGACTAACATTACAACATATATTCAATTGCAATACAACATGGTGATGCACATAATTCATCACAACATGGTGGCGACATCACGATACAATCCAATTCACTATACACCAATTTTTTTTATACAACCCATCAACACACCTACATATCAAAGAATAACCAAAACACTCCAACACTCTGCAATCCACAATAACATTATTTTCACACACAACAAGGTGTACATCACATGTGAACTCCTCATTGAATCCACAAAAAGGAGAGTGAATACTCTCATCACAAGCACATCAACATGATAACAAATACACACTAAGTGACATGCACAACATGTGCGTTCATAATATCACAATTACAACATTGTTCACATCACAACATATATCACATTACTCTTCCCATCTCCACCATCACCATGCAAGATCATCACAACTCCAATCTATCCCAGAGGTTTGAGAGCATGAACCTTCGCTCTGATACCATATGTAACACCCACATTTTACACACACAAATAACAACAGTAAAATAGGATGAATATATTTTTTTGTTATGAATGCTTGATACATAACACCATATAGGATCACTTAGGATAATGTATAACACACAGAGACATTTACATAAAACCATGGACCCACATATATAACATGAAACACATGATGCACATCAAAGCCACATTTCCAAAAATGACAAAGTACAATAATGACCCACTACAATATACACTTACTCACATGAACTTCCCACAACACATCATTTTTCATGGTGAAATATTTATTACAATCCTATTTTTATTAGTTGACTATAATTGTCTAAAGAACACATAACATGGGACCCTTCGTTCCTTTACAACTAGGCTGCATGTTTTTGGTTTAACATTTCACCTATAGTGGTTCCTTTATAATTTTCTCATTTCTCTTATGGAAATAACTTTATATAGCATGATTGTGATTAGGAACGTATATACACACATGCATCTTATAATATTTGACTTAAGGATTTGTTTGAAAGAGCCATGTTTACTTGGTTTGGAAAAATACTCTTATTACAAGGAGAAAAATTCACAGGAAGGAAAAAGGAAGGTTACTAGATCAATAGAAAACCTATCCAAGTTCATTTCATAACATTGTTTAATACTAACAATACACTCTTTTCATCTTCCAGTTATTACAACCAACTATGTAGGTTAACTAATTAAGTTGTATCATTCTTGATTCACAATTTGTTGCTCCAATTAGGAATTCATATTTTCACAATCATATTGCACATGGAAGGGTACATTACACCTGTGTTCCCATTATAGATATTTTTCTTTGAATTTAAGTGACGAATTTCACATTTCAAACTACTTATGTTTCATCATCTTAAGGATTTACTCTCAATAGCAACAGGTTAATTACATATTTTGACCATAAATTCTACTTCCTAAGTGATCCTAGGTTTAATATATTCCTATCTACACCAAGGGTTCTACTAACTTTTACAAGTCCAACTAGAGTGCAATTTCCTTAACTCACAAGACCTTGGCTACAACTGAAGTTATCCCATTCTCAAGGCTACATTTTATTATTTCATTAGCATCATTTTTTAATCCACATTTATGCAAACAAAGCATGTGATCATGCATCATATTTGGTTTTTTTCTTTATTAGGTTGTTGTATTATTCATGGAGCTCTACTTTATTACATTCATTTTATGATCAAATTTGACATTTTAGTTGGTTTTGACATCATTCAATGGTGTACCATATTTGTAGCAGTCATTTCTTAGTTTAATCTTATTTACCCTTTTACTAACTACATTTATGCGGTTACTTTGGTCATGTATTAACATCATTTTGGAACAAATGTAATTCCTATAACACTTACATATATTCGATGTTTAAAATTTACCTTTTCTAGACAAGGGGAACTATGGTGAGATCAAGGAAGGAATTATTAGGATTTAAGGGTGATTTAGATTCAAGATACCTCTTCCCATAAACATCCTTCCATCATAGTACCCTATTTTTCTTGTTATAGTTTGCAATAATTCAACGGTTAGTTTAAGTAGATTTAACATTTGTATATCATAAATTTCTTTTTTATATATATAAGAGTTTTTGTTTCCTCAAATACTTTATTTCTCCAAGAACAATACGTATTGAGAATGCCTAAATCAATTATGAAGACTTCAAGCATAGTTTTATTCCTAAAAATATCTTATTTACTTTTGTTTCCCATTACTCTTACATGGTTAATTTGGACTCTTATGGGCATTGTTTTATAATAAGTATAATTCAAATAACACATAATTTACACTTAGGGATTTAAGACTACAAGGAGTGCGACCTTACACAAGACATATCATTTCATTGCTCTTATACACGCAAGTATTAAGTGTATATTGTAAGAGAGATATCCCAAATAATCTTATACATTACAAAAGCCTCCTAAGGACCTATTTCAATTGTTGGGTAAATACGCAAGTAATTCGAAACATAGTCTCCACTCACATAATTTAAATCTCACAAGAAATCAATCGTAGGTACAACCACCAACTATCTTGCAAGGCTTTGGCCACCCACTAGGGTACCAAGGAAAATTACACACAAAGGGGTTAACTTATTCATGATATGGTCAGACCTACAACACCTAGACATGATCACCTCACTCATCCCAATATGATAGGTTTCACAACATATATGCATCTCCTCATAAAATAATCAAGGAAATGGTCCTTAATAAGACATCTTAGGTGTGAAGCATGAAGATGATTAATGAGATCAGAGTATTTTATTAACACAATCAATATTTTATACCCTAGAAAAAGACTCAAATGGGGGGAGGAAGTAAAATAGGCATTATAACTCATTCTTTTATTTTCGTTAGTTTTTATGAGAGGAGATTCTACCTAGCATTGTGGGTGTTAAGGAAATAAACCAATAATTAATATAGCCAAAAGATTAGTTTAATATCTTTATAACATAGGTACAACATTGAGCACAACTTCACATCCAATTTGACACTATAAAATATATCCACATTGGTATTCCCTTTTCAAAATATACAAAGAAAAATTCTTCAAACAACAATACATATCATTATTCTATGGTAATACATGTATTGAAAGATGAATATAACTTTACAATGACAACTCATTAATTACAACATATCACATCCAAAAAATTCCTCTTGTTCGGAGTACCTGCAACCAACGTTGCATCATTCCTAGGACTGAGTATGGAAATACCCTACACTCAAACATAAATCCACACATTCATCATTTCAAACAATTAGAAAACACAATAGAGAGAGATAGAGATAGGGAGAGACAGTAAGAGAGACAAAAGAGTAAGGGAAGGAGGAAGAAAATCTAGGATTCATTTTCTTTTCAAATCACCATAACATCCCGTATCCAATTTTCATTTCATTTCAAATCATATACATTTTGACCCATTTGTATTTTCAAAACCCAATCAATATTTTCATAATTATCTCTAGAGAGAGAAAGGGGAAGAGAGAGAAAGTATGGATTTCATTTTTCCTTTCTATTCATCATATCATAATCACATACATTATCAAATTTTCATTTCATTTCCAACCCATGAACATTTATAACTCATTTACATTTTTAGAACCAGTCAAAATATCAGAGTTACTTCTAGAAAGAGAAAAGGGAAGAGAGAAACATCATAATTTCCCAAAAATCATTCATACAATAATTTGATCAATTCATACTCTATAAAGTGTGGAAATGATATGTACAAGGTTCCATGGTTAGTTAGGAGTCAACAAAACCCTTAGAAGGTGTGTTTAGCTAAAGTTGTAATTTTGGTGCAAATTGGCTGAAACATCTAAAGTGCTCACAAATTGGGCCTTGAAAACACTTGTTTTAAGGTTAAACACAAAATTTGATGATTCCTACATACTCTCCCATATACATAGAATTCATAATGTCTAACAGAAGTTTATTACAAAGAGCGGAGCTCAAGTTACAAGGGAAACTCCACGGCCAGTTATCATAATTGCGACAACAACTCTTATCACTCAGTGACCAGTGGGCCCTAAAACCCACTTGTAAAACTAGTCTATGAAGGTATTTTCATTAAAATTTAGATGGGTTATGATCCTCTTGTTAGCATTCTAGAGGTAGGAGGAAGTGGTTTTCAATTTCACTCAAGCTAAGCGACAACCATAAGCCAAAACCGATCGTGTTTTATTAAAACGACCATGTCACTATAAGTGACTGATAAGCTAAGAGGGTTTAGGAATACGAATTGCAAGAGTATTAAATAATTTCAAACAACTCAGTTAAGGTTTCCTAAGGTGTTCCATGTTACCAGGGGTCATGCAAAGAGTTTCAGTTTTGTGATATGTTTGGGTGTGGTGCTCCATGCGCATGACTTTCAAGACCATTTTTTTGTTTTAACATTACGTGTCAAGATAATATTTTTTCAATTGTTGGAATTATGTTTTCTATCATTCAACATTTAATTTTTTAAAAAACTGGAAATGATGAAATGAAATTTAGTGCAAGTGAAAAGGGGAAAACCATACCTTTTACGCAAAACTCGTGATCCCCACGTTCGATGAGACTGCGTTAGCATGCCAGGTATTTCACTCAAGTGGTTTGCACGCATCCATGAGATTCCAAGCATGATGCACTTTCTTGAAAGATTTTATACCTATGGTGTCACATGAATTCATGGGATTCGAGCATTGGTCCAAAAATGTAACTGATCAGTTAGACACATGCATTTGGTTGAGGAACCCCCATTAAACATTTAACTCATTCCAATAGCCTTTTCTGGAGTAACCAAGCAATATTTGCATCTGACTTCAAATTTTCTTAAAGCTTTTCCCAACGAACCCATTTTGTGTATATCCCTTTGAAGCCTGGCATTCTGTGACAACCATCATTTCTTTAAGGCATTTATGTACAAATTGTTCAACTATGTCATGTGTAAATGTATCCCACATAGTTTATACACGTCAACCAGGGCCCTTGTAATTACATACATCTGACAAAAAAAAAACCTTATCCATTACTAGTTGCAGAGGGATATCCACACCCTGTTCCAAAGCCATTGTTTATAATGACCTCATTTTCCTATGACATACTAGAAATCGTGGACAGGATACAAGAGGACGTTATGGTTGAGAGTGGTTGGGACTGAGAAGATAGAGGGTTTCACGCAGAGGAGGAGTGACTGATCTCATAACTAGATAAGACATGCATTGGATAACAGGAATGGAAGCGTGCTCAATGTCTTAGATCAATACAACTAACTACTTGAAATAAAAGATAAAGATCGGGAGAGTGAAGTGGTAGCTGTTATCTACCACGAGAATAGCTGCAGGAAGGTCACGGTGCACGTAGCACATATCATAACAGAAGTAGAAGCAATCCAAAATTGAATACAGCTAGACATTACGCCCTGTCCCCAAGCACCTCCTTCATCCTCATAATCCTCAATCCTTCTTCTGCATACAACGAATAGAACAACAACATGCTGTGTTCCCCTCTTAGAGACAATTAATCCCACTTCAAGCACAAATATAGATCCTTGTGCAAGGTTGATCAAACCCACCATGGACACACTTTAGGATGGATAAAAGAGAGGGCTCCATTTTGCACAGTCCCACATAACCTTCTATTTATTTAACTATGAGAGTATAGTTTTCTCTCTTGCATACAACCACAAAACAGTGGTAGAATTATTTTCCTTCCTATCAGAGACTTTGAGCCCACTTTATGGACTTATAACTTATCCAGATCAATCAACTCATGTACAGTAAAATGAGGATAAATTAGGAAAGCTATTGGCATAGCTTTGTTTAGCAAGGTTTATTGTAACGTTCTTTTTATTTGATTATGAAAGTACAAAAATATGATTTTCCATTATTAATAAACCAGAGTTCTGACTTCTGCACTAGTTGCGACTATCCAAATACTACTAAATTACAATGTTAACTTGGGCTTCACGTGGTTACCGTTATTTCACTATTTTCGTTAAGTTTTGAATGTGACGAAATAGATAAGGGTGTAAGCCAAGGAGGAATACCTGTTATGATGGTCAGTTTGAAGCTTATGTGTGTGTTCTGAATTCTCGATCCAATGTTCACTGTGAGAGATTCCTTTTGGCTAGGAGGAACTACCTAAAATACACAACAAAACCACAAAAAGAGGATTAAACAATATATGTCAGTGGGATGCCTAGTGTGTGCTAGATCCAGGAAGTGTTATACTTCCTCAGTGGTAGTCAACACATTGTTTAATACAACTTAATGCGAGAAATAATGCAAGTAAAAAAAGTCCTACTGTAGTTCATATGATTTAGGTATCTCATTAAAATACAATAAGCAAATCTAATATAACATGCTAGGTTATAATCGGATCTGGAGGTGGGGTAGTTGGTCAGGGTTCTAATACTAGTTAGGTTTAGATTTTGGGTCACTTAGGTTTCTTGGATGAAGATTCTTAGGTTTTTTTATTTATAGGATGGCCAAATACAGAGACCGGTATCGATCAGATATAACCGATGATGGTTTAGAGGGAACTGACAATGGTCATGGGTAATTGACGTCGGTATGGTCAAGATGATAGGAACTCAATAAGACCTGATTGTGGAAATTGATCTAAGGTTGGATAGAGATAAAAAGGGGAATGTTGAGGTCTTTGGGGATCTTAGGAACACTCAGAGATGTATAAAAGTCATGTATAGATGATCAAATGGTATGGTGGTGAAAGGTTGAGTTTGTAAGAAAGTGAATGGTGGGGGAATGGAGATGCTAATAGAAAATGATAACAAAGATGACAAAAACCTTTAAAATAGAACAAAGATGAAATGACACGGGTGATAAACGCACTTACTGATGTTATAAATCTAATGGTTTGATGGTGGTGATGATTGATCAGTGGTATCGAGATTGGTGTCGCGGTGGTGCTTCTCGGAATGATACCGTGAGAGCGATACCTCTAGATATGTCTTGATGTTGGTTATGGATTCTTGGATGTGTGAAAGAGATATGGTTCTTACTTGCATACAAATCTCCTTTTTGCTCCAAGATTCAAGAATGTGGTCAACCCCTCCCACAAGGTTACCAAAGTGAATAAATGGTAACTGACGACGGTTTTGGGTTGACCGGCGTCGGTTAAGGTGGGATTCCCTAGGTTTGCTAAAAATGACAGATCTTGCAATAATTTGGGCCAGGTCTATCCATTTATCACAGATCAAAACGGATGTTATCTTTTAATGAGTAGGAATGTGGTTAGAGGAATAATAGGCATTGATTTTTAGGGTTGAACTAAGTCCTAGTTAGTTATGGTGAGTAGATAGATACTAAAAATAGGTTTATAATGAGGTGTCTAGGTGAGGTGGTGTGGTTAGGTGTCTAGGTAAGGTAGAAATTGTTTTAATTAAGATAATTAAATCATGAATAAAGTGAGGATGAGTGTTAGTTTAACTAAAGTGATTAAATTAATATTAATGTGTGATGTAAGGGTCATGGTTACGTAAAAGTGTTTAAGTTAGTTATTTGAAAGGGGACCAAGGGGAGTGTGACCCAATTTTGGTGTCTACATTTTGCCCCTTTTTGTTGTGTAGCTTGTATTGGTAAGCGATGCTGATAAAAATAGGAAGTGATTGCCCCATGTGTGGGTGAAGGTGATCCCCCTCAAACTGGGCACTGATGAGGTGTAAGATGGAATCGGTGAGTGGTTTGATAAAGGTGTAGGTGGGGAAGATAGGTGGGGGAAGGTTGGAGTATTGATGCTAAGGGCTATTAGGTCGTGGTCAAAATTGGGTCATGGGTAATGATAATCAAACACACGCACACATATAGATTACAACACGATACCATGTTGAAGAGCTTGAAAAATTTACATCATCCAAGGTCGATAGGTTTATCCAAACAAGGGTGAAGTGATTCAGATATCCAAGGTATAGGATATGGTCTAAAAATGCAACATAGGTCAGGTGCAGGAATGTTTAGGTATGTTCCGGTACACCAAAGGTTTGGTCGGGATAAATGACATGAAATAGGCAATGTATGGTTATTAGGCTAAAACAACATAGGTAAAAGCATCACAAGGTATAGCGAGTACATAAGGTCAATGGTCACACTAAGTAGGTCAAGTGTAGGTGAATAGGTCATGGAATGGGTGAGGCTAAGATATAGTTAAAAAATAATTCATAAGACGTAGCAAAGGAAATGTAGGGGTAGGTTGGGTTTGTAGGTATGTTTCAATGGGTGGCCAAAATGGGAAAAGGTGTGTTGGCACTAATGGTTGCAAGCGGTGGTCCTGCAAAAAGGAAGCTTAGATTCACAAGGCCAAATAGTTAATAGTAGTTATAAGGGTTGACTGATGATGAGTTATAGGGTGACTGATGTCAAGTTGGCTAGGGCACAAATAGGACCGGCTCTTTTCCTCTTTTCTAGTTGTTATGAAACCACCCACCGCCCTCAGCGGTCTCGTGATCAGGGTTGGGTTTATAAAAAAAATTTCCATATTTTATGAAATCATTGTTGTGTTGTGACTTGGAGAGAAAATGACAGATTTTGCTTAGAATCCATAGTTTGAATTCATTGTTTGAATTTTTGGTTGGTACTTTTTTGCTGAGAGAAAAGGACATTAAAGGCATTGTACCCAACTGAGGTGGCTAGGAGTTGAGTTGGTATTCTGAGCCTTTGTCCCAATATCTACTTCTGAGTGGGTAATCGACATTCGATAGGTGGGTCCACGAGATAGGTGTGATCGATATTTGATTGGGTGGAGGTGAGGAGGGAATTTGGTGATGGCAGAGGTAGGAGAGGGGTTTTCTTAAATTCTTAAAGGGTGGACCACCAGTGCAAATGGCCCATTGATTGCTTTTGTATGCCCCCATGGAGATTTGGCATCATGACAGAGGTAAGATTCGATCCATTCTACTCTCAGTTGGTTAGGTATTTTGGTCATTGATTTGTAGAAATTCGGGTTAGGGTAAAATGGGTTTTTGGGGCAGGACCGCAACAACTAAGGATGTTGGCTTACATACACTAGTAAATAGTTATCCTTACTAGATATAATAGGCCAGAGAATTAACTACCCACCATATGGAAAATTCCCAATTATTTGGAAGAAAATGGGTGAAATAGGAAGGGTAGGAAGGTTGAAGTAGGTTAAGGGGGGGATGGGTGGAGGGGATATTTGGGTAGGAATGGGTGGGTAGTTAGGGAGGAATGGTGAATTTTTTAGAGAAAATGCGTAGGGTTTTTGTAGATTCACTCGGATTTTTTCACCGTGAACAAATAGTGACCGAATCATTGTTGGTCAAGGGTTGGCCGATGTTGAGTTGGTAGGAGTGAGCTGATAGGTGGGTCATCGGTCATGAATGAGGTGACGGCAATGCCATTCTATGTTTTGGGAGACCGGTGCCAGTTAATAGGAACCGATGACAGTTGAGTATGAGGGAAAAATAGGCCAGGAGATGAGATAGGGTGGGTGGGGGAGATAAGCGTGGGTAAGAGGTATAAATAGGAAAGAGTCAAGGGGTGGGAAATTGAGATGGGAGGAAAGGTAGTTATCAGGGTTGGGGTGGGAGATAGGTCACAAGTAGGGGGTTCTGGGGAATAGGTTGGGGTTCAAGGGTGAAGCGGAGTATGGTTGAGGTTTAATGATGTTATGGTTTGTTGGATGCAGGTGAGGGACCAGTTACGGATGCGTGATAGGGTACCGCCCCTGTTATTAGTGGTACGAGGGAGTGCGATAGCTAAGGAGTGGCATCATGTGGTAGAGGTAGGCCTAATTAGGGTTAGATGTTACCAGAATGTAGTCTGGGAGCTGAGTTTGATTGTTACCCTCATCGACAGATAGGATTCAACGACCAACACATTTTGTTTTCCAACAAGTGAGATGACCATCACCTTGGAAAATGTTTATAGGATATTGTGGTTGCCGATAGTAGGGATGCAGGTGTATTCCATTTCCTCATAGGCATCTGAGGATTTGATGTTGACAGTGTTCAATGAGGGGCTGGCAAAGTTGAGGTTTCATAGTGCCAGCATGAGTTATAGAGATATGTATCAGGCCCATCCAGAGGAGATGAGGTTAGTGGTGTGGATGACGGAGGTGGTCTTTTGCTTTGCATTGCTAGATGTGGAGGGTGGGAGATTCCCATGGGCATTGATGGGGGTTCTTCATGACATGATGGAGGATAGGACCTAGTTTACATGGGCACCAACATTCTTGGTGCAGCTATATAGAGAGTTATGGGCCTATGGGTGGTTACGACGGTTCATCCTATGTTGCACATTCCTACTACATTATTGGGCATATGAGCACATCATGTGTGTGCATCTAGTGGGCATGCCCTGACCTGATGCATTCGAGATGGGCATGGTTTGGGTGGGCTATAGGTGATGGGTACCTGCTATTGGAGAGCACCGAGATGCCAGGGCTACACACTATGTAGCATATTACAGGTGTGCATTAGAGGGGTTTTCGGTGTTGACATCATTTGGAGGCCATATGTGGGCTTCCCATCATATAGGAAGATGGTCGAGGAGCTACAGGAGCTACATTTACTTTGATGGATAGAGGGGCATCGTGTAGGAGAGCACGAGATGATACCTGTTGACAAGGTCAGACGGCAGTTTGGTTTTCCATAGGATGTACCTCCACCATTTCCATAGTACAAGAGGGATGACATGGAGAGGCCTATGCCTCTACCATAGCTGATGGTGCCTACAGGGAAGGAGGAGTAGGTGGTAGACCGATAGATTGATGATGTTGGGGTTACAGATAGGTACAGACAGTGGTGGGAAGCACAACTACGGGTAGTACCACTGAGGCCAGGGCAGCCTGACTTAGCCACTATCACAGTTCAGAGGGACACCCTACAAGGGTAGGTGACTACCCTGGTGACACAGTTGGGGATAGTGCAGGGGAAGATGACAGGGTCAGAGGCACAGGTGGCCACACTACAGGCATAGGTAGTAGCCCTACAGGCCTAGGTAGCATAGGGACAGGTGCCCGCACAGGGTGGGGATGGAGATGGGGTACAGGTGGCTGCCCTACAAGTGTAGGTAGCAGGTTTGTAGGGCTAGTTGGCCACTGCACAGGTGTAGATTGTGATCCTTCAGGCCCAGATACAGGCACAGGCACCTACACATGTTCAGGGACAAGGTCCCATTTTACAGGCAGGGGCAGGACAGGGTCCCACGGTATAGGTACAGGGTCAGAGGCCAATGGCACCACCATAGATAGTACCCATGGCCAGGTTCAGGGATTCCCTAGGTGAGGTGAGATATTATCAGGATCATCTAATGGCTGCAGGGATAAATGTCCCTAGCTATGTAGAGTATAGAGCACAACATGCCTTGAGTGAGAGGACTAGGTCTCACACTCATAGTGTGGAGAGTACAGGGGGCCGATGAGCCCCGAGATAGGGTCAGGGTGAGGCCACCAGTGCATGAAGGCCAGCTCCAGGTGAGGTACTAGTAGAGGTTAGGCCAAGGCCCATGGAGGGTGGTGAGATGCTAGCGGGATGCCACATATGAGTGGAGGAGGAGGAGGAGACATGTGAGATAGGCATGGAGGATATCTGACAGGGGGATGCCTGATAGTTACACATACTTCCATTTTTTTGTGTATTTTTTGTATATACCGGCCTGTGTGCCAAAGAGAGTGAGGTTGTATATGAGAGTTTTTGATTTTTTGATCATATACCGGCCTGTGTGCCAAAGATGGTGAGGATGTATCTGAGTGATTTGAGATATTTGTATTTATTTGTATCTGTGTACATATGTATGTATACACAGAATTTCTCATTTATATAGATGATGATATTTATAGTATGGAGGGTGTACTTGTTTTAATTTCCATTATTATGTGTGTACGTGATGGAAACTAGGTGAATTAGGCATGATTGAGTCGAGGTCATGTAGGCATGGCTGAGTTAGGTCAATTAGGCATGATGGAGTCAGGTCATAGGCATGATGGAGTCAGGTCATAGGCATGATGGAGTCAGGTTATAGGCATGATGGAGTCAGGTTATAGGCATGATGGAGTCAGGTTATAGGCATGATGGAGTCATCATAGGCATGATGGAGTCAGGTGATATATGCATGTTATGGTTTAAGTTTCCCAATATTTGCTATAGTGGAAATGTGAAAATGATAAATGAATGATGTGATGATGTGGTAAAAATGTTCATCAATTGTTTCTTGTTTGGTTTAATTTCCAATTGTTGATATAAAATGGAAACAAACTAAGGTAGGATGTGAATAGGGAAATAAAGGGGAAAATAGGTTAGGGTGAAGAGTGGCCGAGCTAACCTTCAAGGGCCCCATGCCCTCGAAGTGCTACCTACATAGCCCCGGTGAAAAGGGGCCTCAAGCCAATGTAGTTCTCCCATAAGCTAGGGAAGAATATGATGAATTAGGGGGATGGGTGGTGAATTTTTAGGCATGGTTGAGTTTAGGTCATAGGCATGATGGAGTCAGGTTATAGGCATGGTTGAGGTTAGGTCATAGGCATGGTTGAATGTTGATTTAGGTCATAGGCATGATTGAGTTAGGTCAAAGGCATGGTTGAGTTGTTTTAAATATAAGTGTCGATGATCTGATCCTATATAGGGTAATCAATAAGTAATGAGGAAGGTGAATGGTAAGAGGTGGAAAAAGAGCCACTTAATTGATAAGAACCCTAATGAGTCTACCATACCCCAGATGGGCTTATGAACGTAAGACCCTAAAGGCCTTGCATAATGGACTATTCTAAGGGTGAAGAAAGTCACATGATCATGAAATGTCATGGTTGTGGAAAGTCCCTTGAGTAGAGAGGAAATTAGGATGAAAAGGAAATGAGGTGAGAGTGGGTGGTTTAGCATAACTTAGTGTATGACAACATATTTTTATTAGCAAGAAACCCAGGGTCAAAAATAGGAAAGTCCATGACGAAAAATTTCATCATTTTCTTCATTTTTTTTTTTTATTTTTTTTTTTTTTTATAGACTGATCAATGTGGGAAGTCTATATGGGATGAGTATATTATCTCCTTGAGGTCTTCACGAAGCTGATCGATGCGGGAAGCTTCTGGATATTTTTATTGTATTTTTTCAATGACTTTATATAGTTGTCCTTCAAGGGAGCAGTCTATTTATAGCAGCGAAATAGAGTGAAGAGATGTCCCTTTTTGAGGGAGTCATCTTTTGCTGGAAGTTTGACTCAAGGAGTTGAATCCCTTTTTGTTTTTGGACGTTTAAGTCATGGACAAGACTATATAGGAAGATTAGGTTCTTGTTTAGAAGACAAGACCATAGCACACAGAGGTTAATTATGAAAGAGGTGGTTTTGAGTGATGAATGACCATGGGATTCCATCTTTAAGAAGATGAAAAGTATCCATGAGAATCATGCTATGAGTAGAGTCCATGGTACTCATATTGAAGAGGAGGTTGAAAGGTGACGATTAATCACATGGTTCTTGTTTAGTCGTGGGTCCTCAAAAACAGGTAATATGGAAGGTGAACAATGCTCAAGGGACGAGCGATCAACTAATAGAAAGTGGTATAGGACTTGATGTCAACAATAAAATGGTCAAAGATGCAAGGCATTGAGAGGCTCAGGTTCAGGTTTACCTTCGAGTGAAGACAAATGATAAGCACCTGATCCATAGGCATGGGTAACGATATAGGGTCCAAGCCAAATATGAAAAAAATTTCCCCGTTTACTTTTCTCTTCTTTGGTTACATGTTGATTTTCCTTCAAGATGAGGTCGCCGACCTGAAAGGTTCATTCATGGACACGTTTTTCATAGGCACGTTTGATACATTTTTGGTATATTTGGAGATGGTCAAGAGCATTAAGATGGAATTCATCTAATAACTCAAGTTGCGCCAAACGATCCTGGAAAAAGTCATCGTCATTGAGCATGTCTTGTAGTGAGATGCGGAGAGATGGAATCTAGACTTTGAGAGGTAAGACAACCTTGGTACCATAGACTAGAGAAAAAGGTGTGGCAGCAGTCAAAGTGTGAATACTAGTGTGATAAGCCCACAAGGTGAAAGGAATGTGTGAATGCCAATCCTTTCCAGTATCGTCAACTACTTTCATAAGAATTTTGTTCAAGGTTTTATTGGTTGATTCTACTTGGCCATTGGTTTGTGGGTAATAAGGTGATGAGAAACTGAGTTGGATGCCAAAAGCATCACATAACTTACGTAGGGTTTTGTTTTTGAATTTCTTTCCATTATCAGTGATGAGGCGGTGAGGAACACCAAAGTGACAAATGATGTGATGGTTGATGAATTCACATATTTTCTTGGCTTTTGTAGAAATGAGGGGAATGGCTTCTACCCATTTAGTATAATATTCAGTAGTGGTTATAATCCATTGGTGGCATTGTGAAGAATGGGGATTGATCTCACCGACAAGATCCAAGCCCCATTGAGAGAAAGGCCAAAGGTCTCATGTGACCTGCAAGGCATGACTAGGTGTGTGATGAAGATTAGCATGTTGCTGGCATTTCACACAATGTTTGACATAGTCACAACAATCATGGTTTAGGGTTGGCCAATAATAGCCAAGGTGAAGAATGTGTTTTGTGACAGCTAAACCACTAAAGTGACCTCCACAAATTCCATCGTGGACTTCCTTGATGGTGTAGGGAATTTTAGAACTTGTAAGGCATCGTAAGAGAATACCATCAAAGCCACACTTATAAAGGAGACCACCCATGATGACATAACGAGAGACACTTTTAAGAAAGGCACATTGTCCATTACGAGTGAGATCGGTGGGTAGAATGGAAAGGGAAAGATAGTCTACAAATTTCTTATACCAAAGGTCATGTGGGTCAGGTGCAATGGTTCCGACAGAGTAGATCTCATGAGGTAAATAAGAGGGTGATTGTAGCCTTTGTATTGTGACAAATATTTTAGAGTTGGCGGGTGAAGCGGGTATCTGAGAAGCCAAGTAGGCCATGGTATCCATAAATTTATTGGTAGAATGTGGGGTGGTTTGAAGTTCATAACGGTCAAAGGTGGTCAAAAGTATATCTATGTGATGTTTATACTTTTGAAGTATCTCATTACGACACTGGTATATACCATTGACTTGGTTTACGACCAGCTGGGAATCACCAAAGATATTGATTGACTTAACATCTAAGGCATAAGCAGCCTGGAGACCTAATATGAGTGCTTCGTATTCAACAATATTGTTTGTACAATCAAAATCTAGTTTGAAAGATAAAGGCATAGGTTCACCATCAAGAGGGATGAGGATAACACCAGCCCCACCTCCACGCTGACACTTGGAGCCATCAAAGAAGAGTGTCATTTGGTAAGTGGGTTCATCTAAGGAGAGGGTAGCTATGGATTCATCTGGGAAATTGAAGTTAGAGGGTTGATTCCTGGAAAGAGGTGCATCTGCTAGTTGGTCAGCGATAGCTTGGCCCTTGATGGACTTTTGATGAATGAATTTGAGGTTGAGGTCAGCAAGAAGCATAAGCCAACAGACATGTGCGGCACATTGATGTTGATAGGGTTTGGCATACATATAGTGTAAGGGGTCAGTATTGGTAATAAAAAAGGTTTTGTGGTTGAGTAAGGTAATGGCAGAGTTTGGTGGAAATAAAAACTAAGGCTAAACAGAGTTTTTTGGCATGGGTGTATCTAGTTTCGTAGTCCAGAAGGGTACAACTTATGTAATAAACCGACCTACTTGCTCTCTATGTTGCTCGTCACGATGAGTGAGCATGGCACCTAAAGAATGGTCAGTGGTGGAAATATATAGGTAAAAGGGTTGGTCATCCTTAGGAGGAATGAGCACTGGTGGTTGAAGAAGGTATTTTTTAAGGCTTTGAAGGCTTTATGGCATTCATCATCCCATTTGAATGAAACATCCTTCTTGAGAAGATGATGAAATGGTTGACAATGGTCAGAAAGCTGCGAGATAAAATGATGAATGGATTACAACTTACCTTGTAGGCTTCAAAGTTGATGGAGATTAGTAGGTGGAGGCATTTCTAGAATAGCCTTTACTTTAGTAGGATCAACTTCTATGCCATGCAAAGAAATGATGAAACCAAGGAGTTTTCCTGAAAGTACCATAAAGATGCACTTCTTTGGTTGAAGATGAACACAATACTTGATGAGGAGGTCAAAGATGACCTTAAGGACGGTCAGGTGTTTAGTTCGATGTTTGGATTTGGCAAGAAGATCATCTACGTAATCTTCCAATATGCGATGCATGATGTCATGGAAGATGTAAGTCATGGCTTGTTGGTGTGTAGCGCCATCATTTTTTAAGGCCAAAAGGCATGACTCGATAGCAGAAGGTCCCCCAAGGGGTGATGAAGGCAGTCTTGTGTTGATCTTCTAGAGAAAGTAATATTTGATTGTAACCCGAGAAACCATCCATGAGTGATAGCATTTCATGGCCGGTGGTGAGATCAACTAGTTGGTCAATGCCTGGTAGGGGAAAATCATCTTTGGGACAAGCTAGGTTGAGGTCACAAAAGTCTATGCAAATGTGGAGTCCCCCTATCACCTTTGTGATAGGAACGATGTTAGAAATCCATTGGGGATAGTCAATGGGTAGGATGAAGGAAACTGAGAGAAGGTGCTGAAGCTCTTCTTTGACCAGAAGAGCAATGCGAGGATGCATTTTCCACAGCTTTTGTTTGATGGGTTTGGCATTAGGAATGGTTACGATATTGTGGACCATGATTTTTGGGTCAATACTAGGCATATCGGCATAGGACTAGGAAAAAGCGTTGCTATGGTCCCTCTTTCGAAGGAAAGAGGCAAAAGCTTCCTGCTCAGTAGCATCTAAAGATTGGCCTATCTTTAGAATGTGTGGGTTGTCCTGAGTGTTAATGTTGATTTTAATGGTTGATTCTTTCAACATGGTTTGTGTCTCAGAAGGTAACGACCAGTGAATATAAGAATCTTCCACACCAAGGTAGGTGAGGATGGACTCATCATCCTGACATTGAATGACATTAATAGAAGGTGTATCATCATCGATCATGTCAGGATACAGGAATGGGAGAGAAGAGGGAGCCTCACCATCACATTGATAGGTTAGAGGTCCCAAGGAAATTGTGTTTACAAAAAAAAAATTAGGAGGAATAGATTCGGGATCTATGGACTCCGTGGGTGAAGATGGTGACGTGGGTGAATGATGTGGAGAAGGTTTGTCTTCCTCAATGAGGTCGACATGAGCCTTCTTGGGAGGTGGTGCATCAAATCCAATGCCACTATGGTCATTGTGTTTACGGGTGGTACAAGAGATGACAGTATGGTGGCCCTGTTCGTAAAAACTGAAGCCAAAGCCTTTCCATGTGCAATGGTGGAGGAAAGTGTGAGTGAAGTGGTAGTTAGTAAGGGAGTGTAAGTCAGATGAAAATGGTCATGTTTGGGATGGAAGTTCGGGTGAATAAGTGGCAATATCAAGTCCCCCATATGTTAGATTAGTGCAAAGGTGGGGAGGACCATAAGGAAAAACCTCACCTACATGGTAGTCATAACTAGGGTGCTGACGCAGGTTCCCATACTCTTGTGGGGTGAGGAATGTGTCGATATTGTATAGGTGGTACTCTCCCAGAGTGAGGCATTGAAAAACACCTTCTAAGGGATCAATAGTCGATATGTGGGTAGTGGGGATAGATGACTCGCTAGATGATTGGGAAGCAGATGAGTCAGTTGTAGAGGCTACGATGGTAGTAGGAATAGTAGGGTTAGATGTGGGAGAGGCGGTGGAAGCCTTGGTGGATGGGCTTGTGGGTGAAGGTGAAGTGGGGGTAGTGACAGATGCCTTGACTGGTACAAGTACATCATTGGGTTGGTATAACATGTTACAGGTCTTGAATGGTGATGGGTCAGTGGGGATGGTGTAGTTATGTCCTTCATGCTTGAATTTTACACAACAGTGTAAAGTTGAAGGGACACAACCCATGACATGAATCTAGGGTCTGCCAAGAAATAGGTTATATTGGAACTCCCCCTCTAAGATGTAGAATAGTTCTATGACAATGCGAGGGCCTACACAAACATGAAGGATAATAGTGCCAAGGGTGGAGGTGATGGCATCGTTAAAGGAGCGTAGCATAACTGGGTTATTATGCATATAGTTAGAAGGAATACGCATTTGATTGTATGTGTGGGAGGAGATGATGTTAATGCTAGCACCACCATCAATCATGATGCGTTGTACATGTATGTTATCAATATAGACAGAAATTCATAGGGTGGGATCAAGTTCATCTGACTGGAGAGGTACAATCTCCTCTTCAGAGAAGATGAGGGAAGTGATGTGAGGAGGGGTTGTGGGGGTAGAAGGAGGAGCTGAGTGTTTACGCAAGGCCACATGGTGAGGGGTAATAATCGAGGCCACCAGTGTGGGGTCATTGGGTAGAACTTCAATGGATTGTAAAACCTTAATAAGGGCTTGTCTGTGGGATTCAAAAGTCTGGATGAGATCATACAAAGACATCTTTAGAGGAGACTGATGTAATTGTTTTATCATTGCACGATGGGTGATCCCGTCAGAGATAGGGTATGTAGGTCTGTGGATGGTGATTTTGGGAGTGGGTGCAGATGGTATATAGGGTATAGGGTTGGTTGATGGGCTAGTTGATTTTTCTTTTCCTTTGTCTTTCTAAGCGTAGGTAGCAACGTGAACCATGTTAATCTGAGGGGAGGTGGATGGAGAGGGTGTGTCATGAAAGGTATAATGACATGAGGGGAAAAATCCTAGCAGTGGATAAGAGCCTTGTGAAATGAGTAGGGTGCATTGACATTTGGGTGGTGGTTTGGCCAACTCTCTTATATGGACCATGTTGATCTCAAATTTTGGAGGTGGGAAAAATGGTTGTGGGGGTGGAGATACTGATCACTGAATGGGTAAAGGATGATGATGTATGGTGACAGGTGATGGTGGAGCATGGTCCTCATCAAGAAGGTCATCATCATCAAAATTTTTTTTCAGGAGGAAAAAGTTGAAGAAGAACAGTCTTCATAGCCTTACAATTTTCAACATCATGTCCTGGCACACGATGATAGGCACAAATCTTGGTTTCATCAAATCCTTTTGGTTTGGGTTTGAGAGGATCGTAAGGTCAAAGTGGTGGTAATGTGATGATGGAAGTCTCTAAGAGATTGGTTAAAATGTTGGCGTAGGACCCCGCTAACAGATCACAATGGGAGGTGAGTGTGGGTTTGGGTACAGGTGTGGCTGATTGTGAAGGAAGAGGCTTTATGGGAGGGGGAATGGATTGGTCTACTAGTTTGGTATGTAGAGTGGTCTTAGGTTTTTGGAATCTATTTAGGGTAAAGGTGGGGTAGAAGAGTTGGCGATGGAAGGTTTGGTTGGTTTGACTACCTTATGTGGAGGGTAGCAGATTCTTATTTTTGAGTTACACCTTCTTGGGTAAAGGTGACATGAGAGTATGTGATGAAGAAGGGAAAATAAATGGTGGAACAGGATGGGTTACCCATGGGGGCAACTGAGTTGCAGTGGAGGTGGTTGGTAGAGGTTGGGTAGGCAGCATTGGTTGAAGTCGTATAGGCAAGGTTGGGGTTATAGTAACTGGTGGAGGTATAGGTGGCAAGAAGTGCACGGGTGAGGGTGAGGGAGCTTGGTTTTTGGGTGAATGAGGTGTAACAAAGGCTCGTGATGCAGTAGTAGGTTTTTTAGCTTTTGACTGGTCTTGGGTATGAGATTGTTTGGTCAAGGTTGATGGATGAGGCCCTAGGATGGACAGAAGGGGGGGAGGTGACAAGGGTGTAGTAGGCAAGACCGGTGTGCATGGCCTAGAGGGTTGGGTTTTCTTTTTAGGTGGGAGGATAATGTTACTGCAAATTTGGAAGATGTGGCTAGATCTAATCTAATATGTGGGTGAGTAAGGCTTGATGTCAGCATAACACCCAAAGTAGTGATGGGTTTAGATACATATGGGGAGATAAGTGTGGGTAGGTTTTTTAGGTTTGGGAATAGTTATAGTGATGGGTAGAAGTTTGGATGGAAGTAGGGATGATGAAGAGGAATTCATTTCAATTGGCATGGTTAGTGTAGTTTTGGTTACTGAAAATACCTTTGGGTAGATCATGGAAGTATCTTCAGGAAACATTTGCATTTGGGTCGAAACAGGTAGCCGAAGATGTCCCTAGAGCATGAAATGATTAACGTAATACAAATTATCAACAAACCGTTAAAACGGGACTGTGGAGGAAGAGGATGAAATGGGTTAGATGGGAATCCTTGAAAAATATGTTTGTGAGACAGGGAATTGGCTGGCCTCGGATTCTGTAGGTAAGATAGTCGAGATCATGTCAATAGGGTCTTGGGATGCTAGGGGATAACTATCCCTGAATAGGTAGTGACATGTCTGAAGAATCTCCCATGGGTAGGAGAGATAATAGGTCAGGTGAGGTAGACTTCTCTCTCGGTGGAGGAGAAGGTGATGATGATTCTCTTGTGGATGGGAGAATAACAAGTGTTGACGGTTTCGAAGGTTGGGAAGCAGACAATAACATGACATCAGTAGAAATTGTGGATTCCTCCATGAGAGCAAGGGTAGAAGAGGGGAACTCCTCTGTGGGTGGAGGAGTAGAAGAGGTATGCTCCTCTGTGGGTGGAGGAGCTCGTGCCAAGATTTCCTCAATAGATGAAGTAGGTCAGTTTTGAAGAACAATTGGCGTGATATCAAAAAAATTGCGTGAAGCTCATGGATGGTGTTGTCACTGGATGAAGGTTCACTATTTTGATTAGATGATGGTTTATGATTAGGGAATGGATTTTTGAAGATGTGCAAATTCTGATTTGCTGGCGCATTTGGGTTGTCTATGACAAGGTCTCCATTGTCTATCATCTCTTGAACAATGTTTTTAAAAGTTATGCAGTTACCATCATTATGTCCTTTAACATGATGGTAATTACAGTAGTCATGCTCTTTATACCATGTGAGTATAAGACAAGTGGGGTTAAAACCTGTATGAGGTTTTATTTGAGGAAGTGTAATGGCTCCATATTTAATAATTTTTTCCAAGACTGAAAAATAGGGCTCTTCGATCGAAGTGTACTTCCGCTACTCCCGCTGAAGTTAAAAGGCATGGACAAGAGAAATATTGGAAGAAGGTTGGGCTTCATTAGAAGGATGGGGTGAACCTACCTTAAGGACTACAACGTTGGCAGATCCTTTAGGCTTTGAATAATTATTTTGGGGTTTTAAAGATGAAGAAGAATCATTGGATTTGAACGGGTTTTTCTTGTTCCGTAATTGGATTTTCTTTTCTTTAATGGCACGAATTTCCAGTTTTTGGGCCATGGTGAACGCTTCATCAAAGGTTCAGAAGGTTTGGACTTGTAGAGTTGGTGAGATGTGTCTGGCACAAGCTCTAGTGAACAAATCAATAAGTTCAGTCTGAGGTAGTTGGAACGTTAATTGGTTAATAAGACTCTGCCAGCGGGCAACAAAATCTGTGATAGATTCATCTTCATACTGTCGGGTTGAATAGAGATCGGTCATGGTGACTCTCTTGGTAACATTGATTGAAAAATGATCTAGGAAATCTTGGGCTACTTGATTAAAGGAATAAATAGAATGTTGAGGTAGTCCACTGTACCAATCTAATGTTGGTCCTGTTAGGGACATTGGGAAAGTTTGTAGGAGTAAAGCGTCATCGTGGGTGATTAGGTAACACCCATGTTTGAACAACTGCAAGTGTTGTTATGGGTCCTCTTTACTATTGAAGAGATTGAATTTAGGCATTTCCCAATGCACTGGGTAAGGACAAATGGGAATAGATGGATGGATAGGCTCATTACAGATTTCATCATATGTTAAAGAATTACGGGAGCCAAAAACAGATGCTTCTAAGGTCTGCATTTTCTCCATCATCATTTTAATGAGGTCGTTAGTAGGTTGGGATGAATGGGTGCCCCTACAGAAAAAGGGGGTTGATGCTGAATGTACGAGGCAAGGTGGTATGTTGGTGTATGGTGGCGTTGAATATGAGAACTACATAGGAGGAATAGATGTGGGTGGCACATAGCTAGCATAAGCGATAGATGAGGTCAGGGGTTGTTGGTAGTATGTGTAAGTGGGTGGGGTAGTCGTAACAACTCTAGTGGCAATTGGGGGTAAGGATTGTGGGATAGAAAGGATGAGGATTTGGAAAGGGGTGTAAGTTTCCGACACCGGAGGTGGTTATGATGCAATGGGTGTATGGGAAATGGTGGGTGCAGATGAAGCTATACTCATAGGGACTTATCAGAGGGAAAATCAATGTCACGGGTGTGATTGATGACATAGATGCTACGGTTATAGCGGCTATGGGATTTAGCTGAGACACCACAAGTGATAAAGTGGATGATGGTAGCACTGAACTGGTGCTAGCTGACACAGAAGTGGGGGCTAGAGCCAGAGGGATAGATATAGGCATGTCATATATTAATTATCCTGAGGAATCCCGGGTGGAAGAATGAGCAAGGTAGTACTAGAGGGCAGTGGGATTCTGGTCAAGGAGTCTCACAAACTCCTCATCACTACTGGTTATGGGGATAAGCTGAGTAGGATCCATAGGTGACAGAATGGATGGTGGTGATGGACTAGGTGGGAGTGGCTGACGGCTAGCGTGAAACACAAGGGCGTTAGTTTGCCTCCAAGTCAACACCATGTGAATCAATGTAAATCAGATGAATTGTACTATGTAAATGACACAGGGGACAGAAGAGAGAGAAAATAGATTTCGAGATGAAAATTGGATAAATATTTTGATAAAAATCAAAACAGGGTGACCAATGCCGGTTACAAGAACCGATGTCAGTTAAGGTGTGACCAATGTCAGTCACAAGATGACTGATGACAGTTATTGTGAAGAATAACAGTTTCAACAAAAAGCAGAAACTGGTGACTGTTAGACAAGGAGACTGTATTGGAGGACTATGATCAGAATACAGAGAGTATGGTGACACACAAAAACCTTTAGATGAAAAAAAGGTGAGATGAGTGTTCTCTGGATAAACTGATCCAACAAAACAAGGAACTGATGTCGGTTTGGTAAACTGATGCCGGTCATAGATGTAAACTGACGATGGTCTTAGGACCGATGCTGGTTACTCTAAAATCTAAAGAATGAAGAAAAATGAGGTGTTGTGAATTTAGATTGTATGAAGAATCAACCCAGAAGCTTGGGTATGATAGGATGATGCCCTGACACACTCAGAGAAAGTCAGAATACTCTGACTATGATGGCAGAGTGTGAAAGGAAAAAAAGATGAAGAAAATGTATCCTCTCACCTCAAAATGCAAGTCAAGCACAAAGCTATGAAAACACGCAGTCCTAAAAGTGAATTTTATATTTGTTTTAGCTTATGCTATTTATGACTGACACGTGAATTCAGAACAAAGTTTTTTGGTTGGGAAGGCATCCTACGAAAAAGGAAATCTAGAGGGTGAGGTTTCAGGTTATGTTATGGTGGGGGTGGTCCTTCCTCTGATGGGGTACTGGATAGAGATAACCAGCTGGGGATTACCTTTCAATCCTCTGATCGTGTGATCATTGACAGGCGTTCCTAGGTAAGATGTCATTTAAGAAGGTGTGTATATTCAAATTTTAGTGCAGTTTGGCAAGATAAAGAGAGAGAAGCAAGTGTTTTCTACGGTTCAATTGTGTCAAACCATCAGTTGGGCATGACTTCCAGCGTATAGGTTGCCCTTGTTTTTAATGTGAGCTATAATGCACAAAATCATAATGCAATGCAAGTGTTTTAATACCCAAATCGAAATATGATATTCGATGTAGCAAATGATGAACATGAAGAGGGATGTTTTTCACTAATGCAATGCAAGAAAGAAGAAGTGGTTCATTTTAAGCCCCAAATGACAAATGTCATTTAGATAATTAGAAGAAAGGAATATTACCAGGGAGAAGATTAAATGTGTAATTTTCAAAATGAAAGAAACACACAAAAACATTTTCCCTATATGAAGAAAATGCAATGAACCCAAGAGAGGGTCCCACCGGGTGTGCCAAAATGTTTCACCATTTTCTTTACGTTTTGAATGTGATGAAATAGATAAGGGTGTAGGCCAAGGAGGAATACCTATTGCGATGGTCGGTTTGAAGGTTGTGCACACGTTTTGACTTCTCGATCCAATGTTGACTGTGAGAGCTTCCTTTTGGCTAGGAGGAACTACTTGAAATACACAACAAGACCACAAAAAGAGGATTAAATAATATATGTCAGTGGGCTGCCTAACGTGTGCTAGATCCAAGAAGTGTGATACTTCCTCGGTGGCAGTCAACCCACTGTTAAATACAATTTAATGTAAGAAACAATGTAAGTAAATAGAATTCCTACTATAATTGATATGATTTAGGTATTTCATTCAAATACAATAAGCAAATCTAACATAACAGGATAGGTTATAATCAGATCTGGAGGTGGGGTAGTTGGTCAGGGTTCTGGCACTGGTTAGGTTTGGGTTATGGGTCACTTAGGTTGTTTGGGCGAAGATTCTTAGCTTTTGTTATTGATAAGATGGCCAAAACACAGAGATCGGTATTGGTCAGATATAACCAATGATGGTTTAGAGAGAAACCGACAATGGTCATGGGTAACCAACATCAATATGGTCAGGATGATAGGAAATCAATAAGACCTGATTGTGGAAATTGATCTGAGGTTAGATAGAGATAAAAAGGGGAATGGTGAGGTCTGTGGGGATCTTAGGAATACTCAGAGATGTATAAAGGTTATGTATAGATGATCAAATGGTATGGTGGTGAAAGGTTGAGTTTGTAGGAAAGTGAATGGTGGGGGAATGGAGATGCTAATAAAAAATGATAACAGAGATGACAAAAACCTTTAAAATAGAACAAGGATGGAATGACACAGGTGATAAATGAACTTACTGATGTTGTAGGTCCAATGGTTGGGTGGTGGTGATGATTGATCGGTGGGATGGAGCTTGGTGCCGCGGTGGTGCTTCCTGGAATGCTACTGTGAGAGCGATACCTCTGGATCTGTCTTGATGCTGGCTATGGACTACTTGGATGTGTGAAAGAGATTTGTTTCTTGCTTTCATGCAGATCTCCTTTCTCTCCCAAAACTTGAGAGTGTGGCCAAAATCTCCAATAAGGTTACCAAAGTGAATAAATGGTAACCGACGATGGTTTTGGATTGACCAGCGTCAGTTTCGGGATGACCACCATCAGTTAAGGTGGGATTCCCTAGGTTTGCTAAAAATGAAAAATCTTGCAATCATTTGGGCCAGGTCTATCCATTTATCATAGATCAAAACAAACGTTATCTTTTAATGAGTGGGAATGTGGTTAGAGGAATAATAGGCATTGATTTTTAGGGTTGAACTAAGTCCTAGTTAGTTATGGTGAGTAGATAGATACTAAAAATAGGTTTATAATGAGGTGTCTAGGTGAGTTGGTGGGGTGAGGTGTCTAGGTGAGGTTGAAATTGGTTTAATTAAGATAGTTAAATAATGAATAAAGTGAGGATGAGTATTAATTTAATTAAAGTGACTAAATTAATATTAATGTGTGATGTAAGGGTCATGGTTAGGTAAAAGTGTTTAAGTTAGATGTTTGAAAGGTGACCAAGGGAAGTGTGACCCAATTTTGGTGTCTACAGCCGCCTCTGGACCTCAAACAATGTGCTTGTATTATTATGCAAGGAAAATACAGGTCTGCGGCCCTTCCACCTGCCACCCCTGACAAAGGTGGATGAATGTCTGAAATCGAGGGGACATTACTTTGTGTGTGTGTGTGTGTGTGTGTGTGTGTGTGTGTGTGTGTGTGTGTGTGTGTGTGTGTGTGTGTGTGTGTGTGTGTGTGTGTGTGTGTGTGTGTGTGTGTGTGTGGAGAGAGAGGGGAGAAAGTGAGAAGGGGGTTTTAATCAATTAATAGTAAGTTGAGTTTATTGACATAAAACTAGAATACTTCTAATTTAAACATGAGAAGACACCAATATGTAAAGAAAGAAAAAAATAATAATTAACACAAATTTTAACTACATTATATTCATCAAAAGATGCATTCTTTCCCTAGTTGTGCAGTATTACAAAGCTTTGTTGGAGTAAAATTGAGATGGAAAGGAAAATATAAGACAAGGAGATAGAAGAATTGTAGTTTCTTTCTTGTAGTCAAATAATGGGAGCTATCAACCAAGAAAATTTAACCCCTTAGAATGGAGAGAGCATTGCAATTTATATCCAAATACATTGGATATTCACATTCCCATGTGACTTATCAACTTAAAGTGCATTCCTCAACAAATAAATAGAAGCTTTAAGTGACTCAAGTCACTTTTTTACAAATTTTCTCCTCAGCAAAGAAATATAATTTTAGAGAAAGTGAGAGATAAGATAGATGTTACAAAATGAAGTCTCACCCTTCCTTCATGGTAGATATGAATAGTGCATTAGGGCAGGATCTTCCTCAACTACTTAATTTATTGGAACACGTCTCTTCTTGGACCTGGAAATGATGGTTTGTGCCTTATCTAGAATGCTCACATTTTATTATATATTGAAATATCTCATTTCACCTCTTTACCTCTATGAGTAATGTTAGGATGACAGAGCTCTTATTTCTGCCAATTGGATCTTGGATCAAAATTTTCATCTTTCTTCTCTCCCCAGAATGGGCTCTGATCATAATCCAATTGTCCTAAATTTCTTCAATTGGAAAAAACCTTTCCATGGCAATTTCAAATTTGAGAAAATGTGGCTCAAGCATGAAGATATTCTGGATAGAATTAAAGAGTGGTGGTATTGGGAAGGCACAGGGATGGCCCAATTCAGGCTTCTGCAAAAGTTGAAAAATGTTAAACAAAATATTAGAATATGGAATAAAGAGGTTTTTGGAAACATTTTTGAAAAGAAGAAAGAACTTAAGCAACAGCTTGAAGAGCTTGAGCTAAATGTTTCCGTGAAAGGTATGTCTCAAGAGGATCATCAGCGGCAAAAAAAACTTCTCTCGGATCTACATAATATAAACAGCCATGAAGAATCCTTTTGGAGAATGAAGTCTAGAGCCCTTTGGCTTAAAGCAGGAGATAGGAATACAAAAAAAATTCACTTGACAGCCATCAAGCATAGAGCTTGTAACAGAATATCTGAGGTTGCTAAAGACAATGGAAACATCACTAAGGACTCTGAGGACATCAAAGCAGAAGTACTTAAATTTTACAAGAACCTTCTCACTGAGAATAACTCCTACAATGAACAAATGGCCTATTTTCTCATAGACTCCATTCCTAATAATCTAATACCTACTGAGAGATTTAAGAGTCTTTCAAAAACTGTCACCATCGAGGAATTAAAAAAGGTTGTTTTTGCTTTAGAGGGGGACAAGGCTCCGGGACCAAATGGCTTTTCAGCTAACTTTTTCCAAAGATGTTGGGAAATATGCTCTGAAGATCTCTTGAAAGTTGTTAATGAGTTTTACAGAACTAGAAATCTTATTAAAGAACTAAATAATACACACATTGTGCTTGCCCCGAAAAAGTTGGATGCAAAGGACTTCAAAGATTTCAGGCCTATCAGTTTAGTTAATGTTATATATAGGATCTTCACAAAGATTCTCACCACTAGAATGCAACCTATTCTTATGGAGATCATTTCACAATAGCAGAGCGGATTCATTTAGGGAAGAATTATTCAAGATGGAATTATCATGGTTCATGAAACTATACATTCTATGGATAAAAGTAAAAAGGCGGGGATGGCTATCAAGCTGGACATGCATAAAGATTTCGACAGAGTCTCCTGGAGATTCATGGATGAGGTCTTATCCAAGTTTGGTTTTCAAATCAAATTCAGAAAAATCATTCAATCTTGTATCTCTACCTCTAGATTCTCAATGGTTGTTAATGGGGAACGGTGGGTTTTTTTGCCAGCAATAGAGGAATCTGGAAAGGAGATCCAATTTCCCCTCTATTATTCATTATTATGGCTGACAGTTTAAGTAGAGCTATTTCCAAAGCTATTTGCATTGACATGCTAAAAGGCTTTCCTCCAAATTCTGGCAATCAGATTTCCTCCCACCAATAGTTTGCTGATGACACTTTGCTTCTCCTGATGGTCTCAATCATTGAGGCAAAGGCTATCAAAACTGTCCTTAGGTTTTATGAGGAAGCCTCGGGACAAAAAGTTAATTTTGACAAAAGTTCTATATATTTCTTCAATACTCCTATGGAAAGGCAAAGAAATATTGTTAATATTCTAGGATGCACTATTAATTCCCTCCCCACTACTTACTTAGGTTTACCTTTAAGTACTGGCAAGATTTCTGTTGAGGTCTGGAATGATCTTATTAAGAGATTTCAAAGAAAATTAGTTGGCTGGAAAGGAGTTGTACTTTCAAGTGCAGGCAAGTGCCTATTGATAAAAAGCACGCTCCAAAACTTACCTATTTACATCATGTCAATGTTCAGCATACCAGCAGCATTGATCAACAGTATTGAAAAGAACCAAAAGCACTTATTATGGCACGGTACTGAGGACAGGTTCAGATATCATCTGGTGGCTTGGGAACAGGTATGTAAACCAAAGAGGCTTGGGGGGTTAAGCATCAAAGATATCAAACATATGATTGCTACCCTCATTACAAAGTTCGGTTGGAGACTTATAAAAGAGCACAAGCCTTGGACAGAGTTGGTTAAGATCAAATATCTTTCAAACCAAAACAAGATTTCCTTCATTTATGATCAGTCTCTTCCGAGTGGATCTATCTTCTGGAACAACCTTCTTCACAGCAGATACATCCTTTCTCAAGGGTGTAGCTGGAAGCTTGGGGATGGGAAAAACATCAACTTCTAGATTGATAAGTGGACTGACTCTAACTAGATTTCTTCTTATGATCACATTAAAGACAGCTTAATTACAAAGTATGGGCACAAAATTCAGGGATACATTGAGAGGGATGGAAACAAAAGAAAATGGAAACATCTAAAAGTGGAGAATGATAATGTACAGGCTGATGTTTCATCTTTACATAATCAACTTTCTCTAATACATATTAGTAATCAAAATCTTAAGGATGAACTCATCTGGAAATATTCTTTTGATGGGGAATATTCTGTTAAATCAGGATATAATTCTTTCTTTGTATCTATCGAAAGTGAAATTAAGTGGCACAAGTTGTGGATGCCTGAGCTAGCCCCTAGAATGAACTTCTTTTGGTGGCTCATCATTAATGGCAAGATCCTGACTAACGACAACCTCATCAAGAAGGGATTCATCATGCCAAATAGATGTTGCATGTGTCAGAAAGAGGCAGAAGATATAAAACATTTATTCCTCCATTGTGAGTATGCTTCCAAAATTTGGCAGCTTGTTTTTGCAAAATTTAATCAAAGATGGATTTTTCCCCTTACCTGTCTTCAGGCCTGGGAACAATGGGACTCTCCATTCAAGCATTGTGTGGTGAAGAGATTGTGGCAACTAGTTTTACCCCACACTATGTGGAGAGTTTGGAAGGCTCGTAATGAAGGCATTTTCAGAAACACTAGAAAGGCATGTAACAAAGTCTACAAGGAAATTATCATTGTTGTGCAAGATAATATTGTTAGATTCAAACCTCCTAAAAATAGACTTTACCCTAAGAAGGAAGAATACATCCTAACTGATTGGAATATTGATACTGCCTTCAATAAGAATAACAATGGTATAGATAGAAACACCTTCTGATGGATTAAGCCTCCCACTGATTGGTACAAGTTAAATTTTTATGGGGCCTCAAAAGGCAATCCGGGAGACTTTGGAGGAGGGGGAGTCATCGGAGATCAAAGAGGTTGTTTTGTTGCTGCTTTTTCTGGGAGAATGGGCAGACAAACTAATCATTACTCTGAAGCCCTGGCGGCTCTTTGGGGTATAAGAATTACCAGAGATTGTAATATTATGAATAATATAATTGAGGGTGATTCTCTGAATATCATCAATCTATTAAACAAAAATCAACACCCCAGCTGGTCAATTAGAGATTTCATTGGTGAAGCTATTGATATATGCAAGAGTTTTGAAAATGTTAAAATCACCCACACATATCGGGAAGGAAATAGGGTCACAGATAGTTTGGCAAACCTTGGTGTTACTAATACTTTTCAAACTTGGCTTAGGGGGGATGTTCTGCCCAATCAAATCAATAAAGCCATAATCAATGATCTACATGGCCGAGAAAATCAACACTAACGGCTGTATTATGGATGCTAATGTGTGGATCCTCAAGTACAATATGATGACATCACATAAGATATATATGATTGATGTGATATGTGCGAGCTGGACTGTCATCATTTCTTGGCATAGGAAGAAAGCCGAGGTGCGGGGCACTAATTACAAGTATGGTATAATAATTAATTCTACTTTCATGGAAGAGAAAGATTCAAAAACCAACATCAAAGCTCAGCCTGTCCCGCATAGTGATAGCATTTTTACCATTGAGAACAGGAGTAGAAATAGTGGAAACATGGGGGGTCTGCCTTGCAAAACTGAACCCACCCACAATCTGGCATGGAAAGAGGATACGGTGCTTTGGAACTACCTTGAAATCGGGGGTCTGTCAAATTTAATTGAAAGGATTCAAGGGTTTGATCAAGACATTTCTATTAGATTCACCCAGGGATGGAAGAATCGATTTGTCAAATACAGCAACATAGAGATTGAGATCACGGAAGAGCTCATCACCCAGATCACAGGCCTCAGCCTAGAAGGCACCAAATTCCTCAATAAGAAGGTTGACAGGGAGGTGGAGATCAAGAATTTCTTGGACGATGGGGAGAATCTTGAATTTGTAACTGCTGGCATCAAGGTAAATTCGATTCATGAGCCTTTTGCTGAGCTTTCCAGGATGGTTGTTAAGTATGTAACTCTTGAAGGAAGATTTGTGACTATACCTCAAAAACATTTGATATTTCTTAATCACTTTCGTAGAAATATTTTCATCAGCTTCCCTCACTACTTGATAAACTCTCTAGAGAAATCAATTAGAGAAGTTCAGAGCCACTCTAGGGCTGTCCCTCTACACCAAGGGCTAATCCTCCTGATTCATCGCCACTATTCTAGCTGCCCCCGCATGAATCCTACCCCACCCTCTTCCTCCATACCTCCACCTACTCACACCGTTTCCACTCCCCCCTGCTGAAAAGGAAGATTGAAGCTGCTACTTCTAGCAAGAAAATCAAGAGCATAAAAACTAAAATCCCTTCCTCTCAACGAGACCTAAGAAGCCACAAAGACCTGGAGTTGGCTGAGAACCTCCTGCATATTAGCAAACCGATGGAGGAGCCCAACGATGAGGACTTGAGGGACAGAGTAGACAAGATGGATAAGGAAATACAAGAGCTCAAAGGGACTATAAAAAATATGGAAAAAGCCAAGGGAAAAGGAATACTTCAAAGTGATGATGAAGAGGGGGGTATTGCTGAAGTTTTCAAGAAGTTACAGTCTTTGGATGACAGAATGGGGAACGCAAAAATTCGCAATGACTGCATACTATCTGCCCTTAAAAGCATTTATAATTTCATTGAACAACATGTTTATAGTGTTTGCAGTTTAAGTGGGATTAATGAAGACATTTTGTGCCCCAAAGAGAAAAGGGATATTGCAATTGCTCAAGAGGATATGAAAGACGCCTCTCAAGCCACTGCCATTTCCTTCTTCATGTCGCTGCAGGCTATCAAAACCAAGATTGGCAGAGCTATCAAGTAACGGGTTGTTGTGTTACTGTTTTTTGGCTGCGAAGTTGCTGTTATCTGGCGGTTCTGGAGCTGCTTTCTGGCGGAGTTTTTATATGATGAATATATTTTGTTTTCTTTTTGATATTTTCTGCTATTTTTTGGATCATTGTTCATCTGGATCCTTTCTTCTCATGTATTGTCATATCTGGTTGTTGAGCCATCTTAGGTTGGTCGTGTTGCCCTTCTCTGGGCTATTTCTCTCACCTATGCTATCTGGCTTTTGAGCCCTTTTGTATACAAGGTATAGTCCCTTCAAAACTATTTTCCCTTAATAAAAAAAATGTTAGGATGAACATATGAACATGATATCCTTTCTTCCATATAAAAACAATCCCCTTATGATCATCAGGAAGAATTCACTTATACCACATGAACTTTAGACTCAACAACTATGATAGTGTTTGGAGCTTCTTGAGAATCCCTGACAGAAACATAGAAAAACTCACAATCACGGTTCCCATCTTGAAAACCTTCGAATAGTTCAATTGAATGTTTTGTGATCAATAATCATCCATTTTACATTGACTCTGGTCCATAAGTGAGTTTTCCTTCTGCAACCCTTTGTTTCAGATCATCAAAATCCACGTGCTTCACTAAAATTGAAACGGGCCCATATCTTGAGTTGTGAAGTTAATTTTGCATTTTTATGATCCCAATAACCTTAGAAAGTGGTAGGATTTTTATGGTGTAAGTTAAAATGGATTCCACAACCACTTTCAAAAATATGTAAATTTGAGTGTATTTTGGTGTTACAGGTTATTGATTCCGTATTTTGAGAATAATCAAAGAAGATAAAATCCAATATTAGATGCAACTCAATTCATTAGAAATAAAATCCAAAAAAACAAGTTCTCATAATTTGGTGATATTACCTTGTCAGAATCAACAAGAATTTTGAAAACGGGTTCTGGCTATGGGAAAAGCTTAATGATTAGCGGAAATGAGAAAGAGGGTAAAACTTCAATTGTTCATTCTAGAAGAAATAATTGTCCATTCAAGCTTATATTTAGATCGTTTCAAATATTTTTGGGAGAAGTATGGATGATCTAACTTTTATGATGTTCTCTCGTGGGGTTTGGGAGAATGAGCCTAATCAAATTTGCATGGGTATGGGATTTTGTAATTATTCTAGAGTTGAAGGATTTTTTTTTTAGATCACACTTGATATCTTAAAATAATGGGCTTGGAGATTACAATGAATGACCCATATTTTGTGTGATTCCTTCATGTAGAGTTTTCACAATCTTCTTTTCAAAAATGGTGTTTTTGAGTAGTCCAAGAGTATGATAGCTAGAAAAAATAGTTTCGAATACATTTTTGAGGAGGGAATCACATGGCACAATTATTAGATCATCATGAATTCTTTTTAAAGAGGAGGACATGATTAAAATTTGAGGTGATTTCGCCCATGCGGGATCATAAGATATGAGGAAAACAAGATTTGGAGACTAGGGCACATGAAGAGTTTCAAAGGCATGCAAAGATGAAAAACCAGCTCCAAATGTGTTTTTTTTTTAATTATTTGTAATTCTATTGGTGGAGATGGGAAGTAGATATGCAAGGTGGAAGTGCATACTGTAAATGCACATGTGAAGTGCATTTGGGGTTAAAATGTGCACTTTGGGCAAGTTTGGGGGACCCACATGACATGGAAAGTCATGTTTGCCTCAAGTTTTTATTTTTTTAATTTATTTTTATGTTTTTAACTTTTAATATTTCAACCGATAGGAAAGAGATGTACTTTTGGGGTGAAATTGCACCTCAAAAGTGTGCTAGTGCACCCAAGTGTGGCTTCGGAGCATGGTTTTCATCTTTGTCTTGCTTCCCAAAATATTTCCTTTGCCCCAGAGTCGAAACTTAAAGAATTTTGACCATATAATATATGAATTTACTTGAAAAAATTTCAATGAATCTAACGAGACTATTTTGGAGACTTGAAAATGAGTTCTTTAACAAGTTTTTCTTATACCCTCATGTTGTTAGAGTTTCTTCGTTCCTAATCAAATGAATGAACTAGATATTAAGAGAAACTAGCAACTCATAACATGTAGGGTTTATAATACCTATAACGTGATGTGATGGATCGACAGGTGCAAAGTGATGATGGATCCTTGTTGTAGTCAATGAACTGCAAATAAGATAAACTAAAACAGGATTGATTAGATGGATTTATACAGGGGCTGCCCAATGATGTGGACCCAAGAAGTGATTAGCTTCCTTAGCAGATGCCAACCCTCATTTGTTTAGAAAGAGTGAGATAAAGCAAGAAATGTAGATATCATGCAGAAAGAGAAGTATTACTAAATCTGAGAATAACTAAGATCTTATCTAAATACTGATTTGATTGAAATAACTCTAAATGAAAGGTTACCTAGTATGGGTCGATGGTAACCCAAACTATGCACAGGTAGGTCGACGGAAACCTGAGAGACTAGATCTAGAGTGTAAGAGAAATATGTAGACCATGCAGGATCTGAGCACAATATGGATGTAGTAGAGTATTTTGTGTGTTGGGGTCAACCAATAGAGGGAATCTAGGGAAGTAGAAACGTAGAAAATGATAGAAGACAGAGGTTAAGAAGGATAGATTGGGAATTAGGACCCTGGTCGATGGCGACCAAGGTGGGTCAAAGACGAATGTAGCAGAGTTGGACAAGGCCGAAGATAAAAATATGGAAAAGGAAACCTACAAGAAAATGGGTTGAAACATAAGGTTACTGAAGAAGTCTTGAGTGTTACAGAGAATGATCTAAACCTAAAAAAATTTAGAAGCAAACAAAGTAATGATAATATGATAAAAATTTGATCAAAGCAACACAAAAATAATGATAACCTCACAAAGGATGATCATGAGTGATGCAAGCACTTCCAAGGAAGTCTGGAAGGTTTGTGGATGTTGTAGGAATGCTCTGGTATGATATTCAATTCACAAATCAAGAGGAAGCTCTAGAATTCACATGCATCTATTTTCTGATCTATTTTTGGAAGGATCTAACTTTGTTTTATAGGGTCAACGGTGACTAGGCTGGGTTGCCACCGACTACAGGGAAAGTTTCCCCAATGGGAAAGCTCTTGTGTTTTTGGCATGATTTTTTATTTTGATGAGTGGGAAAAAGTTTTTTTAAATCATATAGGTGAGAATGGGTTTCTTGGGGATAAATAATGGGTAGTTAGGGTAGAAAAATAGATAAGAAGAAAGCTAGGAAAAATCATAAGATAGGGATTTAAGATAAAAGCATCCTAAATAGAAAGTGGATTAGGGCATGATAAGATGTGGATATTAATTAATCAATTAATAGGAGTTAATTAATTAAATTAATTAAAGGTGATGGGATGGGCATTTCAATTAAATTAAGGGGGATGTATTTAATTTTAAATGGAACCTAGATAGGATCCTAATAAAAATAAGTTCATGCGGGCAGACGAGGTAGAGATACCGGTTTTTGGTGTCTACATTTTCCCCTTTTTGTTGATTGGTTTGTGTTAGCAAGCCATGAGACAAAAATAGTAAGAAGAGGATTGTGTTGAGGATTGACAAAAGGTAGATGATGAGCTCCCCATCAAATGGGGGATCGATGATGCCAAGGGAGATCGATGACATGTTTGAAAAAAGGTAGATGATGAAGAACGGGTGGGTGAAGATAGTTGGCGAATGGAAAGGCAAGATTCCCCAAGTAAAAGGATCACAATAAAAATAAGAACCATGGTGGTGACTCCAATATCACATCAGTAGAGGGACAATTTCAGTCTCAATGAAGATGGGATACAATGCTCTACAGACCAATGAGTGGATGGAAATCACTACAAAATGGAGAGAATCCAATGGGAAAGATCTCATATGGATGCAATTTGGAATGATCATAGGGTCAAAGACAAGCATTAGAGTATGCACAACTAAATGTGAAAATTATGTGAAATCCTTCATACATGAGGAATTGAACGAAAATCTATGCGTTCACAAAGGACAAGGATGAAAACAAATTGTGCCCCAGCACAAAACACAGGAAAAGGTAGAAAATGCGGGTAATGAAATAATATACCCCATCGGGGAAGATAAGTATGGCCACAAAGGTGGAATTTTTGCAAAAATTGGATAGGATTTAAATATAAAATGCCCAAAGAGGGAGTAAGTATGGCCATGAAAGTGGACTTCGAGATCAATAGAATGCCCTAAAGGGAAAACACAAATGGCCACAAAGGTGGACTTTGAAGAATTCCTAAGAAGATGTTATAAACAAATATCAGGGAAGACAAAGTAAAGGCTAACATGGCAAGTTGACGGCAATTAAGGTCGATCGACAACAAACCAAGGGGGTCGATGACGACCAAGTGTCGATGGCTATATAAGTCTGGGGGGTCAGTCAAAGATGCTCATTTTCACGTGAAAAATTAATGAGAGAGATTAAAGAGAAAGCTAAGAAATGGAGTATGTGGGAGCTGCAAGGAAACGCCAGAGGGTGCATAGATGTTGAGTAACAGAACCCAAGCTTGTTTTTAATGTAACTTTCTGTTTTGTTTATTTTTTTGCATTTTTTAGAAAAAAATTGGATGACGTTAGGGGCAGTTGGCGGCGACCCAAATGGGCCAACATAAATCGGGACCTAGGGTGCAGTGATCAAACCTAAAACACGTCGATCCAACTTGGTTCGGTGTTGACTAGGGTTAGATTAGATCAGCTTAAGATTAAATTAAATTTTGGATTAAATGTAATGGATTTTGATTGGATTTTGGATTAAGGATCTGATGTTTTGTTTATGATTGCAGGCCCGAGAGACCCTTTATTTGAGAGATAGGGTGCCTACTATATATGAGCATATCAAAGGAGATGTGACAGATGTCGAGTGGGATCACTTAGATACAATGGGGTTAGGTGGATTTAGATATTATCAGAGGATCTCATAGGATGTGGGGCTTGTGATTGCTTTAGTGGAGAGATGGGACAAGCAGATAGGTACTTTTTGGTTTAGGACAGGGGAGATGACAATCACCCTAGAGGATGTGTATTGGATTCTCAGAATTCTGATACAAGGGAGCAGATAGCTCCCATTACCAGTGACAAGATATTAGTAGTGTTGACATGGATATTTGGATTCGATGCACTCCACATTAGATTTTCCTCATGGGATTTTTCATATGAGTTGAGGTATGAGTCTAGGGTGCCACGTAACCGATTGATCTGTATGGTGATGATGGTTGTGTTTTGTTATGAATTTTCAAACTCTGGTGGAGCTTGGTTTCCATGGGCACTAACATCAAAATTCGGGATGAAAAAAATTGATAAAGATGTTGTGATCAAGAGGATGCACAAGGAAGCATGAGAAAAATAATAAATTTGGTCTAGATTATTAGAAATAATCTAACACAATAATATCATAAAAACACATAATATAAAATGCTATATAAAATTCATCTGGGATGATTCTCATTGATAGAGAGTTTACAATATATAGGAGGATGTTATCCTTAATACAAGGAGTCAACATCAAGCCTCAACAACTCTCAATCCCACATATATCTCTCCATGAATCTCTCAAGCTCCTATTCTAGTGGTGAGATAAACTCACGTACACAAATACAATCCTATATTATTATCTATGAGTTGTATTATCATGACAACTCTATTAATAATAATATTACAAAGCTATGAGTTGTAAATACAACTCATCACATACAGTATAAACAATATAATCCATAATAAACTAATGCGAGCACTAACAACAACTATATATCTGTAGCAAAATATACTAAAGGATTCAGGAGCTTGAATAAGAATAAAAGATAAATAGGGAGGTCATGCACAGCATACAAGAAGGCGGAGCATATTGTAAACATTATTACAACCACACGCCCAGAACTGGTTGAGCATGCCAAAGATGAGTATCCATCATAACTACATTATTTGGAGGACTTGGTGCAGATTCTATTACATGAAAAGAGGTCAAGAACAAGGCAGACAAATGAGAAGATAGCCTTACAAAAAAAGAATGACAGATAGCAGGTAGAGATACACCTTGCATAGTATGAGGTGCTAGCAGCAAAGGCTAAGGAAGATGCACAAAGGGAATAGTTTATTTTTTACAGCTGCCAAGACTTTTATCAGGTTGTAACCTCAATTTATTCTAATGAATAGGTAAAGTTAAAACAAATACATGTTAAAATGAAAGTAACAAGGTCAATTGGGAGAAGGTGATGGCCGAAGTAGAGTGGAAGAGAGATCTAATTATAACCATGAAGGACATGCTTTGATACATACTCAAAGAGTTATTTCCTTTGATCACGTGCAAGTTTGATGTGTTGGATGATTTGGCCTCAGAACTAAATAAAATGGCTATAGAGCTTAAGGGTAAAATATTTGAGTTGGCCCCTGTGGAAGTGCCTGCCATTATGGATGTCGTGCTAATAAAAGCAACAAAGGAGTTGGAAGGCTAGAAGGAGTTAGAGAATATTTTGGACAATGAATTTTAATAACTCCTTCCACCCAAAAAAGCCTAAGTATTGATATGTGCATAGCACATGGATCTTAATTTTTTAATTCTTGGAGGTGCAAGCCTATATTGTTATTCTTTATTCATTCATTCTTTGGAGGTATTCTTTTGATTTAAGTATTATCGAGGACAAACATTATCCCTGGTTTGGGGTAATTTTGGTATGTGTAAATGACTAAGTATTAGTCATGTGTGCAAGGGCACGCATGCAACGGAAAAGTGATGACATAGCTGTGAGTAAGGATGGGTGCACTAGAGAAGGTCAAGTTAACACGCAGGACTGTATGCATGCAATCAAAAGACTAGGACTTAGCCAATTTGGAGCTTTGGCTAAAAATAGAAAAAAAAATAGAGTAACTTGAGGTGCACACAAAGACTATGATTAGTAAAAGCAAATGCAACTAAGGATAGAAGTGGCGCATGGAAGAGGTCTAATAATAGGATTAAGGAAGATTAAAGCATAAGGTATAATTAGCTTAATCTATTATTAACACAAATTGTAAAATTCATACAAGCTATTGTAAGCACTTATTATTAGGAATGTGCAAGGAAGAGGTTAAGGGAAAGTCCCCACCCTATAAATATAGGTGATGCCTCTTTGTAGAGTGCTCGTCTAAGTTATTGAGTCTATATGAGTGCACGCGTGTTCATCACATTGATGTTATGGATTGTAATGTATTCAGCTTCTATGTTTTGTAATTAATTATGGTTGAAATGGGTAATTGTGTAAGTGGATTAAATTCCTTATTATATGTGTTGTCATCTCTTTATGCTGTGATGTATCTTCTTGTATGAATGATTGTTATGATTAGTGGACATGTATGCTAACATCTTGCTAAACAAACGAAGGAGAGACCTGGCGGCTACACACGCTTCGGGTGAGCTTCTAAGATTCTCTAGATGAAGTGTCAATGCACATAGTACCTATTGGGAAATAAAGAAGACTACACCCACTATCATCCACGCAATTTTCGTTAAACCCTATCATTTCTAAGTTTTAGTGGTTTGTTTTATATATGTAAAATTACATCCTAAGACATGCATAATTGTGGGAATTGCATGGGCATAAGCCCATAAAATAATTGTGAGGAGTACCACAGTAACCCCAAAATAGTTTGCACATTGAGGGAACTAGTCAATGAAATGGGTACCCCTACCTACTTGATTAGTACAACTATGAGATTAGATCTAAGTTTATCCTCAATGATGGCCCTGGTTTGATTGATCGAGCAAAGTAAAATCTAGCTTGGTTAATCAAGGGGGTAAAGTAAAGTCGACAACTAGAAATTTTCTAGTGTACTACGCTCGTTCGGGTAACCCTTGGTATTCAGAGGGAGATCCTTTTATAGGAATCCAAACAAAATGATCCCATATTCCACCTTAAGAAAAATAAACATTACTACATTTATCAAAATCCACATTTTTTGAGTTGCACCTATGACTATTTTTATTCCTCGCAAACCCCTCTTACACTGCATATTTATTGTTTCCATTCCTTCTGAGTCCTGATTTTTCCTAGTCTCAATCACAACTACAACTGTTCTTTGATTTTCCCAGAGCCATTTTCAAATCTGACTGGTTTGTAACCTTCTAAACTCATCACACCCATTTTTTACTCTTTTTTCTACATCTCATATTTTCCTAGACTTAGTCACAAATGTGACTAACCTACAATTTTATGGGCATACCATATTTTTCACTTTTTCTACTCATGTTTAAGTCCTAGTCATAAGTGTGACTTTCATTCATCGTTTATTATATTCACCTTCATGCTCATGTTCATCCTAATTTTCTTCATCAACACATTCTTGACCACATTTTTAAGCTTGGCTTCCAACATTTTAGGGTACTATCAGTGCAAAATTACAACACCTCCAATTTTTTGTCACATATGTGTGGGGAAATCAGTGTAATTTTCAAACGTGGGACCATCTCTCAAGTTGAGGGACCTACTACTTGAGATGGTCCTTCAGAGAAGGTTGGATCCTCTACCTAATCCTACTGCTAACACTACTTCTAGAAGGTAAAATGTAGCTAACTAATCATAATATACTCATTCCAAGGGACAATGGTGAGAAAGAGGGTTAGAAAGATGCGGAAAGGGGAAATCCTAAGCTAAAGGCGGTGATAGCACCAGAAGAATGGGAGTGGTTGAGCTCTCTCCATGAGGGGAAGGAAATGGGGAATATGGGAGAGAGGGTAGACACACATGCCACAAATCAAGAACCATGAACTCCACTTGCCCACGCATTGACAACACAAAAAATTTAGAACCTGCAAGAAAAAATTCATACAACATGCCAAGAAAGGAATGGAAATGTAAGACCGCGAGTAAAAAAATTTAGGGCAGACAAAAAATGCGACAAAACAGATTCTACATGCTTAAAATATGCACAATTCAATTATATTCATGGTAGGATGCACGAAAAATACATTACAGAGGACAGATTCGAGGTATGGAACTCATAAGAAGTCGGTCACCATTTTGGCATGGTGTCGCTACTACAAAAAAAATGCAACCACCCTTCAAATGGGTGAAATTTACATATATATAGCAAAAGAGCTCTCATCTATCAGGCATTAATTTGTTGACATGTAGTTGAGCTACCTAAACTACCACCATCAATGCTTAGCTCGTAGATGATGCTCTTATTGAAAAATGGTTACATTTCCTTCCTCTTCATGGCCGGTAGCTCCAAATTTCTTTGTGTCAACCGGTAGTATGATTGATTTGTTATCGGTTGGTAGCATCACATTTCTCCTTTTTCCCTGTTATTGACTGGTAGCATCCATGCAGCTGCTACCAGTGCCCCTGTTGTCGACCGACTACTCCTTGTTGTTAGCTTCATGTTACTGGCCGGGAGAACACAAAATGCTATAGGTGCCTGCTCCAAACTGTAATCTGTCAAGTTCGTCGATGTCCTATTACTGGTTGGTAGCTCCCAAAATTCTATCTGTGGGTAGCATCAATACAGCTGCTATTTTCCAGTAGCATATATTATGCTACCAAACGGTAAAATTCGTACCTACTACCGGCCGGTAGCATATAAAATGCTATCAGGTGGTAGAATATGTACCTACTACCGGTTGGTAGCATATTAAATGCTACCGGTGACTTTACACAGCTGCTCTTACCGATGACCAGTCAAGTTCTTCATAGCTCACCAATGAAATACCAAATTGACAACCTGACTCGCCAGATAACTCGTACCAGCTCAGTTCTGACTCGAACAACTCATTTTGTTAACCAGCTCACCATAGCTCGCCGAGCTCACCTTTTCCCTGGAACTCATCTACCCTACCATTAACTCAGTCGAACCATCCTAAACTACATTTCTCTTCTTATACCTGGGACTAAAATTTGATGGCCATATAGGTGTCTTTGATTTTTGAATGGTTAAGTCCATTTATAAATAGTTACCCAAATTAACTCGGGGGTGAATTCGGGATAAAAATTTGGTGAGCTCTCGGGGACATCTACCTACTAGATGAAGTGACCAATAACCTTGAAGCATTCATTGAGCATGGAGTCAAGCCTAGACCCTTATAAACTGAACTTTTCTTTTTGAAAATTTGTCTCTTGGATCCGTATGAACTTACCATTGAGTTGAAACCTCATTAGCCTACTCTTAAAGCTGATTTTGGGATTTTGGATAAAACTTGTAAATTATCCCCAAAAACTAAAAATTTGACCAGTACTTTTGAAAACTACCTCAAAATTTGATTCTACCATGAGACCGCAAAAACTCTATACAAAAGGAAAAATCATACATGTTCCAAGTGGAGACATGCAGAGTGTGCACAAGCACTTGTTCTTCTGAAAGAAAACCTACCTACTCTACCCTAACAAAAACAAGGAGAAGTTAAACAAAGCCTGCACTAGGCAGGGAGAAATAGCTTCCCTTCTTGACAAAGTGTGGCCATGTAATTATTTTTACAATGGACATGGCCTTTAACAAGAGTGAAAAAATTATTTCGACCCTTCCATCCAAAGTATCAATGAACAAGACAAATACCTCCTTTAGTTGTTTTGCATTTGGTTGGAGGTGTTGTTGTTGACTTTTGGTGCATTAAAGACCATCCTCGTGCTCTGAAGTGAGCATGATCAGTGGTAACTTCATTTTTGGCCCCAAGCTAGCCAAATACCTGATTGGGCAAGCGTCCTTGGGAACCAATGGGTTACTCCTTATGATTTTCCCATTTCCTTTAGGCTCATCCCCGCATATGGGGACAACCTGTAGACATTTCTGAAGGTGGATGCTTGCAAGTTGATGTGTACTTTCTTCTACTTCTACAAATAGCCCTGTAAAATATTCTTCCTCTTTCATGATGACATCTAATTCTGCAATGGTTTCATCATCTTTTCCTTCCTCCATGGTAGGTTCATCAACAACATCATATTCAACGAAAGAAAGCAAGAATCTCTAAATGATATATTCTTCATCTAGAACCTATGAATTTGATTTTTTATCCTTCATGTGCTCCTCTTCATTTGGATTTCCCTCTCTTCTGATTCTGTAGACTATGATGAATGATTAACTTCTGAGAATATAGTGCCAACATGCACACCACACTCAGAGCATAGAGATTGTTGATCATTATCTTCTTGTGCATGTTCTTCTAGAAAGTCACCCTCCACCTTTTGTTCTGAAATCCCAACCTCTATTGGAGGCTTAACCAGTTGTGGAATCTTATTGAAGTTGAACTTTACAGCCCACTCTCTTAGATTTCTCGTAAGCTCCTCTCTGCTAAGCTCTTCAACTTAGTGTCCTCCTTGCCTGATTTTTTGATTCTATTCTTTCCAAAATGGGTTTGGGACTACAGGAGGAGGGGTGGGTTAGGATTCCGCTGATTTTTACAATTTTTGAGGTGGAGGGGAAGATTTTACACTTTATTCTTGTGGAGGGGACTTGGGAGGAAAGAGGGCAGATAATTGAAGGTGATATGGAAGGGGAGAAGATGAAGAAAGGAAATCCTCAATTAGGGCAGTGGGCAGAAAGTTAGGAATATGAAAAGTGGGTTAAGATGGCATAGGTTAGGGAAGAGGAATGGGATGGTTGTAAGATGGTATTACAGGACCGCCCCATTGATAGGGTTTCCCAATACTGAATTCATGAGCCTCTGTCAATTCTACCCATTTTGCAATTTGGAGCAACATCTCAACCATGAAGTACAGCTTCTGCTACGGGCTAAACCAATTTAGCATAGGGCCGACCCATGAAAAAGGGACCCTAAAACCAATTTTGAACACCTTTAATTGGCATGTAGCCCTAGTTTATACCATATTTTCCTCCATTCTTTGAATATTCCTCTACAAATCAGCATCTTCCATAAAGTTACCACCATCACTTGCATAACCTTGTTCTTAATAAACACCATGGTTAGAAATATAATTGTATGAATCAATAGGGGTAGGGTTATGTGCATATTCAACATGATGTGGCTCATAGAACTGACTTGGGAGATGGTTTTGAAAATGTGGGGATTGAGTGGACTGGTGTTGCTGCCGCAAAAAAGAATCCTAAGAAAGAAATGAATCCATGATTGCATAAATTCATGAAAGAAGGAAATGGAAAAGATATGAAAAGGAAGGAAAATATGAATGAAAATGAATGAGAGGAATGGGAAAGGTCTGCTAATGAGATAATGGGTTTTCTGGAATAGTGGATTCGTAAGATGTACTTGAAAGTGCTTCCAAAGGCTAAAATCTTCACCAAGAGCACATCAAACTTGATGACGTGAAGTGGTAAGGTGCTTCAAACCTATCCCACTGGGCGTGCCAAAACTGTTAGTGCAAAATTATAGCACCCCCTGATTTTTTGTCATGTATGTGTGGGGAAATCAATATAATTTTCTAACATGGGACCATCTCTCAAGTTGTGGGACATGCTACTTGAGATGGTCCTCCGGAGAAGGTCGGATATTTTACCTAATCCTACTACTAACACTACATCTAGAAGGGAAAATGCATCTAACTAATCCTAATCTATGCATTCCAAGGGACCAAGGTGAGAAAGCAGGTTAGAAAGATGCGAAAAGGGGAATTCCTTAGCTAAAGGTTGTGATAGCACCAAAAGAAGGGGTGTGATTGAGCTCTCTCCACAAGGGGAAGAAAATGGGGAACATGGGAGAGAGGGCAGACACATGTGCCACAAATCAATAACCACGAACTCCACTTGCCCACGCATTGAAAACACAACAAATCTGGAACATGCAAGAAAAGATGCACACACCATGCCAATAAACGAATAGAAAGACAAGATCATGAGTAAAAAAAATTAGGGGAGACAAAACGTGCCAAAAAATAGATTCTACATGCTTAAAATATGCACAATTTGATTATATTCATGGCAGGAGGCATGAAAATACATTGCAGAGGCCAGATTTGAGGTCTGGAACTCATGGGAAGTCAACCACCATTTTTTCATGGTGCCGCTACTACAAAAAGAAACAACCACCCTTCAAATGGGTGAATTTTACATATATATTGCAAAAGAGATATCACCTACTAAGCATTAATTTCCTAACAGGTAGTTAATCTACTTGAACTACCACCATTAATGCTTAGCTCATAGTTGATGCTCTTGTTGATGACCGGTTACATTTCCTTCCTCTTCTTGGTCAGTAGCATCATTTTTCTCCTTTTTCCCTATTGTCATCTGGTGCACAAAATTTGTTGTTGACCGATATCATCCGTACATCTACTATTGGCACCCCTACTGTCGATCGACTGCTCCTTGTTGTTAGCTTCATGCTACCAACCTGGAGCACCCAAAATGTAACCAACCAATAGTATTAAAAATGCTATCGGCGCCCACTTCAAACTACGACCCGCCAAGTCCATCCTCGTCTCGTTACTGATCGGTAGCTCCCAAAATTCTACCGTCCAGTAGCATATATTATGCTACCTGAAACTTTTCACAGTCACTCTCACTGATGACCCGTCAAGTTATATGTAGCTCACCAATGAAATACCAACTCGGCTTTAACCCTTGCCGCTTCTTTCCATCTCGCCACGTAACCCATATCACTAGAAAACTCGTACCATCTCAATTATGACTCAGACAACTCATTTTGTCAACCAGCTTGCCAAGCTCACCTTTTCCCTAGAACTCATCTACCCCTCCATTGACTCGACCAAACCATCCTGAACTGCATTTCTATTCTTACACTCGGTACTAAAATTTGATGGCCATCTGGGCATCTTTGAATTTTGAATGGTTAAGTCCATTTATAGTGAGTTATCCAAATTAACCCGAGGGGTGAATTTGTGATAACAAGTACTTCTACCCGCACCAACTTATCATATAATTTGTAAGAATCCTATCCACTCCATTTTATTGCATCGTCCCTATCCAACACATTTCAAATTTCCCAATTTTGAAAAATTTGATGGCACCAAGGACCCTCAACATCATTTGCATCTATTCCACTATGCATGTCACCTTATCCAACATGAAGACACGCTCCTTCTCAACTTCCCCCTTTCACTCATTGTCCAAGTACTTGAATGGTACTCATGCCTCCCACAACATAACATTTACACATTCACAAAACTCATTGACATGTTCTTATTTCACTTCTCCATCCATATCACACCTAAATAAGCACTAGTTGACCTTTACATGATTCGTAAATCCCATAACGAGTCCATTATTGATTTTATCATGTGTTAATGTGCTCTCATTCACTGCCTCTCATTTCTAATTCCACAATCTTAGCTCATTTACCTCTTTTCCAATAGTTGCATCCCTCACATCTCACACCACTTACAAATCTATTCATTACACACATTTGATGAGGTTATGCACATGACATAACGCCATGAGGATGTTCATCTTGGTCTTCCTCCTTCCTTACCGCATGTTTCGATTCTTCCTCCACCTACTACACCTTCACACTCCCATGTTCATAACTTCCTCCAACCAGATCCTCTTCACATCTCACCACCTTATACACCCACATCTTTGCTTTTATTACATTCTCCTAGATCACATAGCTTCATCCAACCCCCTCACAAATTCACTCCATTGACTAGGTCATTTTCTTATGTTCTCCACAAGTTGTTTGACGCCAATCTCATAACTCTCCCTCCCAAACTGCCCCTGCGATTGTGGAGTTACTCCCATGACACATGTGTTTATCATCGTACTGATGATCACCCTAGTGACTCATGTCCCTAACTCCGTAACATCATTTAGGACCTTCTTAATAAATGAGATAGCGCCATCGAGCCTCCATTTCCTCCTATACAACCATTTAATATGCATTCGCTCACTTCACACACTAATTCTCCCACTTATTCTCCATATGCCTTTCCTTCATCATCTGACTCATCATTCCCCGGCGCCTCTCAAACGTCATGTGCCTCCTCATCTACATCATCTCCTTCTCCATCTACATCGTTATGCACTTCCACTTTGGATGCGGTCTCATCATATCTCTTTCCAGATTTCTTCACCTTGTCACTATCTATATCATCATGTGATTCTATATTTCCCAACACGATCTCCCACTCATCGCTCCCTTTTGTCACATATACTCCACTTATCACATAACCTATCACCACACCTACATTTCACTCTTCATCACACCTCAGTTTAGTCATCACTTTATATATTCTAAATCCGTCTTCCACATGTATCTCAATTCCTTCATCATCACTCATTCAAGCACTATTATTTCTCGTAAAACCTCTATTACATCATACACCATCTATCAAGGTTGTTTACACTCCTCTTGCGATTATGCCTTGGGACTTGTAAACACTTATTCTTCCATCTCTTCCTCATAAGTCACCCTTTGTTTACCCATTGTTTTACCTCTCTTAGAGAATTCTTCCACTTCCAATTTATTACATCCATCCACTCATTCAAGCACCTTTTTTATTATTGTCTCCTTCTTTGATCACATCATCTACCACACTCACGCAACCATCGACTCTTACACTTGGTCCTCACAAGCCTCCCCCACCTTCAATTACACCCTTGGCTCATTTTAATTTTCTCCTACATTCTCAATTATTTGACATTCCTTCTTAAATGTCTCTTCCTTTTCCATAAAATCATCTTATCATCACACTCATTCATCACAATATCACACCATTGGTTATAACGCTTCTTCCAAATATCACTCCTCACACCATCCCATACTTCTATTTTCTTTATTGTAGATACTTAGCTTATTATCACCACAACATTCTATAGGTTTATAACTTCAATAAGAAGAAAGAAATAAAATCATAGAAGTTTAGCATAGTTTCAATAAATAGTTTCAGTAAACCATAATGAATTTATAATAAGTGTAAAATATTTACAGTGTATCTGCAGTTGAATAGTAAGTTAAATGTGCTTGTATGCAGAATATTACATGCAGTAATCAACAATTGATAAATCAACATTCCTCCCGAATAGAACTAAATAAAATTATGGCCCAGTCATCAAATGATCTGAATTTATAGGATGGATAGAAGTGTTGTTGATGTTTGATCCTTGTATTTTTTTTCAAGTTGGTTGACATTGATTAGCATGGATCAAGAATTTGAATATTATAATCCAATGGCTATATTTTATTTCAATTTTGAATACGAGACAATGTGAAGCTCTTGAGCCTTAATATGGATGTATTTGTTGCAGGGACCTCATTTATAAGATTTGATGGCATGGGAAGTGGAGGGAAATTGAACAAAGTGTATGAAGTGGCACATGATATTAAAGATTACATAATTTTAAAATGGATCATATTGGGTATTACTCTGTTGGAGTTTGGTCCAATACTTGAGACTAAATATTTATGTTTTTGTACATGAAAGTACTTTGGTTGTGTTATCAATGTATTTGGTATAGTGTCTATAGAAGTTTCAAACATATTAGAAGTTTTTACAATCGATATGATGGGTTTGTTTGACTTTTATATCCAAATGGAATACAAACACATATGTGTTGATGTAATACAATCACTTTCTAATATATGTTATGATGGATTTGTTTGATGATTTTATGTATACATAATAGTTATTTTTCATTCAAAATTTAGTATTTATATATTATATAAATAAAGGCCAAAAGTGCTAATACCCTCACAATTCACAACTATTAGATAATGAAGGACGAATGGCTCCTCTCCCTTATGTCGCAGCTAGGTGACTTTGTCTTCAAACATACTTCCCGCTTGCACAAGGTGAAACGTCCTACAACGGGCCCACCCGGTGGTCCTATACTTCAAAGATGACCAAAGAATGACCGGTTGGGCGGGTGAGTTGAGAATAGGACCGTTGGAGGAAACGTTTTCGAATTTCAAATATTTCAGGCGTTATCGTTTTCTGCATCTTCATTCCCCATTCTCTACCACGCCCAAAAACAAAGAAGGAGTTAGCTAAATTGGGCTCGGCAACTGGTCTGGCGATTTATTGGTGGGATTTTACGACTGCTGGGCCAGATTTTATTTTCCCTGAACCCCAGATTCAAGGCGTTCTCCTTCTGCTACAAAAAAAAAAAAGTTAACCTAACAAAAAGGAAAGGAAAATAAAGGGATTCCAACAATGGTGATGGTGGCCATTCCAGAGAATCATGCCCAGACAGAGCAAAAGGCATGTATTCTTTCTTTTATTTTTCTCTGCATATTATTCCGCACAATTTAAATGTCTGAATAGCCCTTCAAGTGAAGTAAGGTATGGTATTTTTGTTAGGGTTAGGGCCTGCTTTGCACCCCTCACGGGCTAATGAGACTGAAAAAAAGAAGCTTTACACTTGCCTTAAATAGTGTTCAAAGTTATATTCCATGGGTTTTTTTTAATCAGTAAATGAGGGTTAGGGGGTTCAGGAAAAAACCGTGCATAAGATCCATGAGTGCCAATCTACCATAAGGCAAGACAAAAGTACTTCAGAAAAAAGCAGGAAACTCAAACAATAAAGCTTCAACAGCCTGGAACGAGGGCCTCCACAGCATCCTACATTTCTTGGGGTTTAAAGTTTAAACCCTTGGACAAAGCCTGTGATGAAATAAGCCTTGTCAAAATAGGCAGGAAATTCTAGTATAGAAATGAGGACTTCCTCCCAATCCTCATACTCGATTTCTTCTACTTATTATATTTATACATTATATAGCTGTATTCCTGTTCATCTAGTCTGACACTCTGATTTGAAATGGCTTCCCCGTCCCAATACCCCAGGTCTCCAGGTGACTATACTTGCCAATCTGTCTCGGCTTTGTTAAATCTTCCTGTGTGTATGTCTATATTTGTGTGTAGAGTCCACGCATGGGCAGATCTTACTAGGAAGTGATTAGTAGCATATGGGAATATGTTTTTCCTTAGAATTAGGGTTTTGTTCACGCTTTTTTTGGTTAAATAGGCCATCGAGATCTCGGTTTTCTACATTTGCTACAATTTTTCCCCAGTCCACTCAAACGATGAAGTTGTGTTGTAAATAATTGGAGTCTTGGTTTTTTTATTGCGCACTGGCTTCTTGTGATGTAATTAGGCCTCTGTATTTAGATTTAAGACCCGTTTCTACAAATGGATGCTTCTAAAATGTTGCAGCAGGTGCTGCTGAGTGGATTTAGCAGCCCTTTTCTACAAAATGGTCTCATAGAATAAGGAATTATCAGATCCACTGCATATGTTTGGTAACTCCTTCCAAAATTACCGGAGGAAAACTATCTGAGAATTTAAATTGGATGTAGACTGCCCATGGGAAGTAAATAGTGCAAGCTTTTAACACCCCCTCCCCACCTGCTGTTGCAATTATCCCTCCTAAACAGTAGCTGTTCCTTTTTTGGCACAAGATTCCCTTTTTTCAATTAGTCCCATTTTATGGGATCGCTTGGAAAAGGGAGGCAATTGTTGGAGAGAGAAAAAATGATGTCTCAAGGTTTTTTGTCACGATTTGGATTAGGGTTATGGTCCAGAGAATGGATATAAAGTTAGGCATTTGTTTATTACAGGAAGTAACAGATGCAGAAGCTCAGAAGAATCAGAAATGCTGGACTCTTGATGATTTTGACATTGGAAAACCACTCGGAAGAGGCAAGTTTGGTAATGTATACCTTGCCAGAGAGAAGAAGGTACTAACATGAAAAACTTATGTTTGTTTTTAATGTCATGCTCGTTCTGCCCTGTGTTTTCTTCAATTTGTAGTTCTTCCTTGTGTTTTCTTCAATTTTTAACATGGATTCTCTTCCTTTTCCTTTAAAAACAGAGCAAGTATGTTGTGGCTTTGAAAGTACTCTTCAAGAGCCAACTGCAGCAATCCCAGGTAGAACATCAATTGAGAAGGGAGATAGAAATCCAGAGTCACCTGAGGCATCCCAATATACTTCGCTTGTTTGGATACTTTTATGATAAGGTGCACCTTAAAAAGGCAGTATATTATTTTGTATTTATCCTCCAAAAAAAATGCCAGATATGAATATAGATTAGTTTACAAACACCTACATTGTTGTTCACATGCCAAGTCTAAGCTGTGTTATTAGCCATTGAATTTTCTGCCAGATTATAATTTATTATCTTGTATGTTTGGTATATCTTCCATAGACTTTTCTTAGATGATCATTGACACAACTTTCAGTTTTAGAGAACCTTCCAAGTTAAACATTATTAACAAACATTTTACCTCTCTTTTTGTGTTTAACAGAGTCGTGTATATCTCATTCTTGAATATGCTCCAAGGGGTGAGATGTACAAAGAGCTTCAACGCTGTAAGTGCTTCAGTGAGAGACGTGCAGCTACTGTAAGTTATGTACTCTTAATGCATGACTACAAATTTTAACAGGCAAAATTGATTTGGGTGGTTATAGGATCAAACTTGTAAAAATGGTAATCAAGAAGTCAATACCCATGAAGTCATCATGTGCCCAAATAACTTCAGTCCTGTCAAGAGGAAATGTATAGTCTGTGTATTCAATGTGCTAGGTACAGAAATGCCATATTTTTTGTATGTGCTGCATTGTCCTGTGGCCTCAATCAGGGAGGCACAGTGGTTTATGTTATCTTGCAACTACGTTTCTTTATGTTTTGTTGATGACCTGTTTTTGAATCTGACATATATTGTTTTTTCACAGTACATTGCATCACTAGCACGGGCTTTGCTCTACTGCCATCAAAAGCATGTGATACACCGCGACATCAAGCCAGAAAATTTGTTGGTTGGTATCAGGGTAGGTGGCTGATGTCTTAATTTCATTGTTAATTGTAATTCATATAGAAAAATTGAAAAAATCCATTCATATGTGCATTCCAGATCTTGTATAAAGTTTTGACAACGGTCTAATTAGGTCTACATCTTTTGAACAGTGTAAATGTGTCGAGACCTATTCTAAACTTAGACTGTAGTGTAAAACTGACTGACCTCTGAGATAATGACTACCAGGGTGAACTGAAGATTGCAGACTTTGGATGGTCTGTGCACACCTCTCATAAAAGGAAAACCATGTGTGGAACCTTGGATTATTTACCCCCTGAAATGGGTAATTACTATCTTCATTATTGCATTAAGCATTCTCTAGTTTGCAGTTAATGAGCTACATTGGTACTAAATTGCTTTCCTGAAATATTTACAGTTGAAAATAAGGAACATGACACTACGGTTGACATTTGGAGCTTGGGAGTTTTAAGTTATGAGTTCCTTTATGGTGTCCCACCTTTTGAAGCAAGGAAGCATGATGATACTTACAGAAGGTTACAGATCCATACGTGATTTCTGCCTAGTGTAGTGCTCATTCTAGGATCCAGTTTACAAGTTTTTGTTTGTTCAGATAAATTCAAGTTTTCTATGTTAGTTCTAGGAATCCGAGGCTTTTGTTGACCTTTGTTTCTGTCAATAAAATGGTGCAGGATTTGCCAAGTTGATTTGAAGTTTCCTCCCACGCCAGTAGTTTCTGCTGCAGCAAAAGACCTCATTTCTCAAGTAGGTGTAAAAGATTTTTGCATTGATACTAGTAATAGATGCACAATTGGGTTGGAGAGTTAGAACCAACAATGGAGTTATAAAATCTGGGCATTATTGCCCTAAAACATGTGGCTGATTAGTTGCAATTTACCACTAGAACAAAACTGAATGGGCTACTGCTAAAAATATCCAAACACGAGCTAACCTGTCATGCTACTGTATTTCAGATATTGGTGAAAGATTCTTCTCAGCGCCTACCTTTACAGAAACTTCTCCAACATCCATGGATCGTGCAAAATGATGACCCTGATGGTGTTTATGGACATAGTCTTTGAGAAACTCCGATTTGACATTTGCTCTCTTCTGAGTTCTCTACATTATCAGCTGACTCCTTGTCAGTTTGCTCCCCATTGATGCTAATTACTTGTGGTTTATTTTTATATAAGAATTTATAAATCGGTAAAAACACTTTCGACATTGTTGTACTCCATAGAAATCTCTGCTTGAAGAATCTAATCAGTTTGATAATGGCTGCTAGTCATTACAATCAATTGGTTTAGGTGAATTGCTTTTATACTTAATAACTTTTGATGGAATCAATGATTTGGGTATGCCGAAGATTTTCTTGTGTGATATTATACTGTTAGGAATTCATACGGTTAGTGCTCCATTAGCATTTGAATAACCTACGTATTATTGGTGAGTGCTACAACAACTCGTCCATAGTTGATGAGTAGTTGTAGGAGCTTTGTTAGGACTCCTAGTTTACAGGAGAGATCATAGCCTATTAATGTGTATTATGTCTATTGAGTAAATAAACTATAATTGTAATATTGTATGCTACAGTAATAATATATTCTGGTGTGGAGTTTAAATCTCTGCAATTCCTGTGAATCTATTGTTGAATGTTTAGATAGCATAAGATTGAGATATAACTTCATTTGGTATCAGTGCAGGTCTGCAAACCTGAAAATGGATTTTACATGATTGAGCAAGAGTTTTATTAATTTTCCTGTCTGAAAAATAGATTGTAACTTTCGTTTCGTGATCTGAGTCTCTGTGATTTTTAATGGGTTTCGAGGGCTGTTTCCGAGGAAAATATTGTCCAATTTTCAGCTGAACCCATATCCGGGAACTGAAGAAATTTAAAAAATACGACAGGGATTTTTTTGTTGAATTTTCTCCTTACGGCTTGCTATGACATTCAATTCTGGGTCAGTCTAGTTTGATCTTGAGTGTGCATTCAACCTGGAGACGTCTAAGGATTGATTTTGCTTGGAGAGAAATCTCATAAAAATATCCTTCACATCAGCTTAATAGAATTTGGTGCTCTCATCGCATTTGCGGCGAACAGAATTGACGTGGCCATATTTTTCATTGCATTCCAACATTGATTTTTGGTTTGCGTGAGTTTTTAAATATTGGACCTTAAGCGAAGTGTCATCCTCTGAAACGGTGACTCTCCAACTACCGAAGTGTTATGCATAAATGACATTAAAACCAGCGTATTCATTTTAGTGTCTGGACCACAGACCACCAAGTGCACTCCAATTCGTAGTTGGATTGGATTAGATAACGGCATTGAATGGTTATTATTTGCATCATGGACCAACTGAAGTATGAGCTCAACCTATTTGCCATGGAAATCACTTTATGGTTTTAGTATCTAGGTAAATACACCTCAGATGGCCTAATGGTGAAGAATATGTGCTCTTGAAGTAGAGGTCACAAGTTCAAATTTTGAAGGGAGTAGGGTATGTACGCCTCGTTTGTAGCAAAGTTAGTTGCATCCCGCATGTGAGTATGAGGTAGTCCCATATGCTATAAGCCGCTTGTAGACTCAAAAACAAGCCACCCGGCATCATGGACAGTAAAAACCTATTATTATTATTTTAAATACATATGTTCATGCTTTTATGTTTAGTTAATTGGTCTTATATAAAGTTGGTTATTGTCAATGGTATGTGTTTAGGATTTAGTTAAAATTGTCTGATAATAAATTGTCATATTACGTTGTATGGTTGGTCAATCTTGAAAGTCATTTTATATTATAAAAAAGTCCATTATCAAGTTGTTAAGTCTTTTTAGATTCATTGTCAAAAAGTGAAAGAGTCAAAATATTATCTTATGGACGCATTTTCGGTATTACCCAACGTCCTGGCAACTATTGATCATTAAAAACCGAATTCATTGAGTTTACAACATCTAATCGGAGGAAGGAGGCAACGAAGGATGAAGGACAAACAACGTCCTCTCGTCAGTCACCTATGACGGGGTTGCATCACTGGTTTGATGACGTGTGTGTGTGTTTCTTTTTGCTTTCAGCATGATGTGTTGATATTAGATTTCTTTGTGTTGTGTTATGGAAACTTCACATTGTGTGGGGGGAATGACACGTTGTTTCAGTTTTTTTATAGGTAATGAATAAATGCACTATTGTGGATTCTGATATTTAATCACCTAAAGAGTGACAATGATGAGAGCTAGCAATGTATTGCGGCATCGTAATATTGTGGTTATTGGTAATCCACTAGAAAATCATCTATAGTTGTGGTTGTTAGCAATCCACTGGGAAAACTATCTATAGTTGTGGTTGTTAGTAATCCACTGAAAAAACTATCTATAGTTGTGGTTGTTGGTAAACCATTGGGAAAACTATCTAGAGGTTGTTGGTATTGTCCTTGAAACCATCCGGATCATGAGCAAACTACGTAGCGGCATGTTGCAGTACACGAGCGTGTTTTCCCCATGTTCACACTAAGGGGGGGAATGTTAGGAATTTATATGGTTAGTGCTCCATTAGCATTTGAATATTGTAACATAATTGTTAGTAAGGTTGTTTAGAACAACCTACATATTATTGGTGAGTGCTACAACAACTCGTCTATATTTGATGAGTAGTTGTAGGAGCTTTGTTAGGACTCCTAGTTTATAGGAGAGATCATAGCCTATTAATATGTATCATGTCTATTGAGTAAATAAACGATAATTGTAATATTGTATGTTGCAGTAATGATATAATCTGGTGTGGAGTTTGAGTTTGTGTAATCCTTGTGTGTTAAATTTGAGTTTGTAGATCCATTGATGAATGTTTAGATAGCTTCTTATACTTGGTTGATTTTCACATGGATTTTAGTGCCTCGATATATGTGATTTTTTTTCTTTTTTAAAAAAAGAAAATTCAATTTACCAAGAAACATGTTACAAATAGGTACAATGCCAAGTAGTGTAACTAATCCGCCAAGAAACTTCCTTAGAGAAACTGTGATAGCAACGTAAAGCCAAATAAAACATGAAGAGGTGACTCGTATTATCCATCCAAATGAAGAATGTGTTGAATTGCTCGCCTTTTCTCTATGGACCACTGTAAAGGAATATGGCCTATCACATATACATGTTCCTGATCCAAAACCCAATTAGCCAAGGCATCTACCACTTTATTCCTCGCCCTACGAATATGAACATAGAGAATTGTCTTAAAAGCTTGTGCCAAGGTACTTATATTTTCTTGAACTTGTGAAACTAGCCAGTTAAAAGAGTGACTCCTTTGTTTATTGAGCAGTTGAATAGTCGCCTGAGAACCGGATTCAATAATAACTCTACTCCACCTCATTTTTGCAGCTCCCTTCAAAGCATACCGAATGGCAAGGATGTCAGACATATTATTTGTGGTAATTCCAATTTTCTACCCATAGAATAAGTATTGTTGAGCTGCACTATCTCTAACTATGCCTCCTATATTGGCTTGCCTCGGATTTCCTCTAGATGTCTCATCTGTTTTGATTTTGATGTAGCCTTTTAGGGAAGCCTCCCAACATTTAGCTCGCGGTGGTGGATTTCTATAGGATGACACAAAACTTTGTTGCATATCATCCTTTCGAAGTTCAAGAGTAGCGAGGACCCGCTTCCATCTGTCTGGTATCGGGTTTGGCAATTTAGCTTTAGTTTGAAGTGTTTCAGCAATGTTAGTTTTGATATGGGCCCAGACATATTCCAAGCCATGTATTTCTCTTTTAAATATGCATCTACTTCTTTCTTTCCAGACATTTAATGTTACTGAAATCCAACAAGCAATATTCAGCACATGGGTATCTTTCACATCCAGTTCCCACCTACGGATTACTTGCCCTAGGTTAATGGGATCATTCCAAACAACCATGAGCATGTCTGAAAGGTACTTCCACAGTTGTAAAGCAAAAGGTCAAGATGGGAAAAGATGATCACACGTTTCAGCCTCGTTGAAACATAACAAACACCAAAAAGGTCCATTCAACCCTCTTTTCATAAGATTTTCGCCTGTGAGAACACGTTTTTGAAGAAGGGTCCAAATAAACAAGCTCACTCTAGGCCATAGCACAGGTTGCCATATCTTCTTGAAAACATCCATCCATGGATGATTGTGTGATCCAACCAAAGTAGCATACCTCTCCGCCACTGTGTAGCTACCATCAGAATGTCTTCCCCACCCCAGTCCATCCTCTATACCTGACAAGGATACCAAACTTGATTGTAAAATGTAAGTCAATTTTTGGACTTGTTGCTATGATAGAGTTAGTGGCCAAAGAGAGAGCGGAAGCCACACTTTCTGTGGATGTAACTGTTGATAGTGACAAACTTTGATCCTCCCCTGGGCATGAATGCATTAATAACTTATAGCAAATCTGGGTACTGATCTATAATCGGTGGAAATCCATTCCAAGAATCTATCCAAAAATTTGCTTAACAACCATTTTTTAACAATCCAAAAAAGATTCTCTTTGATAAGAGTCATGCCCAAATGTAGGATAGAGAACATAGGAGATCCCTTAGGAGGTAAGGAGTGGTGGATGAGCTAAAGCGGAGGCAAAGCATCTACATATTTAGCACACACATTAATAATCCACAGTTGTTGAGGTTTATGGAGAAGCTGTCAATATAATTTAGCTACCAAAGTCATGTTGTTCTTAACATTGTCTCTGAATCTAAGTCCCCTAGTCTCTTTGGGGCAACATAAGATCTCCCATTTGGCTAAATGCCATTTGTTACGTTGTTGTTTTCCATGCCAAAGAAACCTCTAACTGATAGAATCTATGTCATGCAAGATCCTAGTTGGGATATGAAGGAGAAACACGATATAGATTGGAGTGTCCTGCAAGACAATTTTGACCAGGGTCATTCATCCTCCATATGTGATTTCTTTAATTTACTTGATAGAAATCATTGTGCTTGAATTTTCTATTTTTCACTTGGGTTGATCCGAGATTAAAAAAAAAAAATTAAAGCAAACTATTTTAAGGTTTTCACCTTTTGTTGTTATGATATTTCTTTGTAAAATCACTCGAATATAGTTTAAATCAAGAGGAGACCTCTGGAAATCAAAGTAAATGATTAAATAGACTTAAGCATATGATATGTGATTGTTTCAGGAGAATCACATTCATTCGTATTTATATACATAAATACGAAGAGCCGCATTCTTTCATCCTAATTAGGTCAACCTAACTATTTATTAATAACTAATAAATGAAAGGTTGAGGTTATTCACTACAATACATAACGCTAGTAATCATATGAAGATATAATGACTAGGTTATAGCATGCCCTTTCCCTTCAAAAAGTGTTTCCCTCAATGCTTAGCAACTCAAGATATAATAACACAAACTATTTTTCTTCCCATATCATGTCTTGAACTGGTAGATTTTATGTGACATGAAATTCTGGACTGGCTCGATTTCTTACTTTCTTCACTCTTTTCTCAGTGATTTCATTAGGTTCCATAATGAAATTGCCTTCTTCATCTATCTTAGGTAATTTTGACCAAATTGGGAGATTGGTACCAATTATATTTATAGTGACACTCATTCGGCTAAATGGAATAAGCAAGAATTCATATGCATCCTCATACTTTATTGTAGTTTGATTGTATTGAGGTTTTTGTATTTTGGGAACCTTCTCTTTGATTCCTTCTTTCTAATCATAATCATTGGAGATGTATACACCTTTTTACTAAGTCAACCATTTCCTTGACCAATTTTTCCATTTCTAACATTTTTTGATAGGGATAGTGATAACATTTAATATTAAGAGGGATACTTCTTGGAATCATTTCAATTGTATGGTTGTGATCTCAAATTGGAGGTAGGCTCTTTGGTTCCTGAAAGACCATTTGATGATGTTGAATAATCCCCTGAAAATTTTCTACATTATGTGCTTTTAAGAAATTTTTTACATTATGGTCGTGATCTCAAATTGGAGGTAGGCTCTTTGGTTCCTGAAAGACCATTTGATGATGTTGAATAATCCCTTAAAGATTTTCTACATTATGTGCTTCTAAGAAATTTAGTTGTGCCCTTATGCCATAAGATCCCTTCTTAAGTAGTTTCTCCATCCTATGAAAGCTACTAATTTAGCTTGGTGGGGATTGCATCCCATTAAGTTTGTACTTATTTTCATTCATACTGAAAAACATGAATAAGTATTGAAAATTGAAAGACATTGTTCCCAACTATTTAAGCCATTACACTCCCAAAACTACATTTGATCCCCCAATTGGGATTGCAAACATTTTTGAATCAAGAAGATAATCCCCCATTGAGAATTTGATATGATGACATTTACCACCACAAAAGAGTAATTTTCCATTAGCAATCGTGACTTAAAAATTGGTGACTGGATACAAAATTGTAACCTCTTGTCTTAATATAACCTACCATTTTTTAGTGTTTGTGGTGTGTTTATCCCATTTAATGCATGACGTGAGGTGGTAGGGCTTACTTCCTCCTCATAATTTGCATGCTTGTGTTCTATTGTTGCTTCCTTAGTAGTTAATTTTTCACCATTCAAAACCTCATTCTCAATAACCATTAGGCTTTTCTCTCCACAAGCACACTTATGACCTCTAGACCATTTACTATCACAATGCCAACATAGGCCTTTTTCTCTCTCTTCTCCCTCTTGTTGAAGATATAGCTTGATAATTTTCCTTAGTATAAAAGGGTTTTCCACAATTCTACCAATAGTATTATTCACATTTTGATCTCTCATTTCTGTACTTTGATCTTGCAAAAATCTCTTGCTAACACTATTTCGTTACTCATTATATAGTGCTTGTTGAATAGTTTTCCTAACTATACACGGTTCCAAAAAACGAACATCATGCTTAATTTCATCATTTAGTCCATTAATGTAAAATTGTAGTTGTTGGTAAGGTGTCGCTTCTAGAGTTCGGATCGCCAATCTCATATGCTTAACATTATGTTCGGTTACAAATGATGTTTGTTTAAGATTCGTCAATTGGGTGAAGTAATTTCCTTTCTATGGTTGCTTATAGTGGGCTGCTAAGTCATTGATAAATTCATCCAAACTAATAACCTTCCCTTTTTGTCACTCATTAGCCACTGGTACCATTGATATGGTTCAAATTCTAAATGTAGTGAAGCTATGAAAACCATTACATCATCAGGTATATTGTGCAACTTAAAGTAATGTTTCATGAGACTTATCCACGAGGTTACATTTGTACCATCTAACTTAAAGATTTCCATCTTTGGTAGTTAAATTTTGAGCCTTGGAATGGTTGCCCTATATTTCGTTTGTTTTTCCCTCTTGTATGGTTTGGTTGTATGAGGTGAATAAATTAAGGTTTTCAGCTTAGAAACCATATTCTTTTTAAACCTATCTAAACTCTCATTCAAAGATGTTACAAATGGGGCAAACAATTTCTCTTGTTTAAAAGCCACCACTATTTCACATCTTGCAAAAATGTCAGCCTCAATTTTAAGTGGTGGACAATAAAGAGCATCATTGGGATCAATGGTTAATGAAACTATATCTATTTCAAAATGCATGGCTACAAATGTACCTTTTTTCTACTTTTTGATTTATTATCAATCCGCGGGGAGTATCCAGAGCGAGTACTAACCATAAATTGCCAAAAATGTGTTTTATCTGACTAATGTTGAACAACTTTGACCCAAAAATTTATAAATATAGTGCCTTAAATTTGAAAATACAAAGAATGGACCCTACCTCAAAATTTATGAGATTTCCAAAATTGTGAATAACTTACAAAATATCCGAATATTTCGGCCTATATAGTGGATTTGCCAAAAACAACGAAGTCACAATAACTTGAGCAAATCAAATTAAACGAGGCTGAAATTTGGGTTGAAGACTATTTATTACATCTAACAACACTATTGAAAAAATAGCAGATTTGTTCGAGATATGGTGGTTTAAAATGTTGTCAAATCAATGCTTCGATACCACTTGTTATGATATTTCTTTGTAAAATCACTTGAATATAGTCCACTTCAAAGGGGATACCTCCAAAAATCAGAATACAAGATTAAATAGACTTAATGATATGATATGTGATGGTTTTGGGAGAATCACACTCATCCATGTTTATATACATAAATACGAAGGGTTGGCCCAACTATTTATTAATAACTAACTAATGAAAGGTTAAGGATATTCACTACGCTACATAACACTAGTTATCATACGAAGATATAATGATGGGACTATAACACTTTTTAAGAGATGGTAGTAGAGAAGAACATACTTCGAATCTTAACAACTTGAATCTTAATTAGCTTGTATTGGTTATCTTATGCTTGTGCCTAGATAGAAATGATATAATAACCTTAAACAAAGATTATTTTATCTGTCAACAGCGAAGAATTCAAATAACTGTTTTTAAAGAGATGACATCATACAACAGTCAACGGACTCTTAAGGGTTCAGTGCAACAATGTGAAACTCAAATTATGACATATAGACGTTATAAAAATTATGGACTTAAAGCATTGCTTTTTTATGTTTTTTTGGTATTTCCATGTAAATATTCATGTTTACATAGAGATATTCTCATATCTATGTTTACATGGAGAAATTTTCAGTTCTCCATGTAAATATTCATGTTTACATGGAGATATTTTAGTAAAAATATTTACATAGAGATATTTTCGTATCTCCATATAATCATTATTTTTTTATGTTTTCATATCTTGAATCTTAATTAGCTTGTATTTGTTATTCCTATGCTCACACCTAAATAGAAATGTTATAATAACCTTAAACAAATATTATTTGATTTATTGACAGCCAAGAATTCAAATAACTGTTTTGATAGAGATGACACAGTACAATAGACAATAGACTCTTAAGGCTTCAAATACTAACCTGCAACAATGTGATTCTCAAATTCTGGCATATAGACATTATAAAAGTTGTAGACAAATCATTGTTTTTTTTATGTGTTCATATCTCCATGTAAATATATCCTTGAGCCTGAATCCCTTATTTCCTAGCATAATACCAAACTGAAATGAAGTGGGCCCAAAATGACAATGAAAACCGTCTGCAGAAAATATAATAGCTACATCAGAAATTTATAAAAACAATACAATCATTCTTAATTCAGCCAGATTAATTACTATTTGAAAGTTTCATGGGCTCAAAATACCATGTTTTCTTAAAGGGAACATGCACTACGTGATTAGATTTGTCAAATTAAATCCTCAAGTTCTAAACAAGTGCCTACAACAATGACAGATGCAAATAATCGCCTAGTTTAAATTACTTTTTTGTAATTTGGTTGGATTTTAATATTCCTAGCAAATTGTAAACAAAGAATTGGAATGTCATTGTAATTTTTATATTGTTACTTCATTTACAATTTGGTATTTTGGTACGAAATATAAGGTATTCAAACTCAAGGACAACAATGATATTGTATATTTCCTACCAAAATACCAAATTGCAAATGAAGTTGCCCGAAGTGACAATGAAAATTGTCTGCAGGAAATATAATACCCAAATAAGAACTTTTTAAAAAATATAATCACTCTTCATTCAGCTAGATTATTTTCCCTAACTTCTTTGCAATTTGGCATTTTGGTAGGAAATATATGGCATTTTAACTCAAGGAGAATAATACCTTGTATTTCCAACCAAAATACCAAATTGCAAATGAAATTGCCCCAAGGACAATTGTCTGCAGGAAATATAAATACCCAAATCAGAAATTTAAAATATATATAATCAATCTTAATTCAGCCAGATTATTTTCTCTTTGAAAGTTTAAGAGCTAAAAACATCACAACACCTTTAAAAGGAAGATGCACTACAAGACATAATTAAATTTGGCAAGCTCCAAACAAATGCTTCAACAATGAAAAAAACAAATTATTGTCTTACATTTCCTACCAAAATACCAAATTACAAATGAAGTTGTCTGAAGTAACAACGAAAATTGTCTAAAGAAATATAACAACCAAATCAGAAATTTAAAAAAAAAAATAATCACTCTTCATTCATCCAGATTATCTTCTCTTTAAAAGTTTTAAGGGCTCAAAACACCATGAACTCTTAAAAGGAATATGCACTACAAGACATGATTAGATTTGTCATCTACATCCTCAAGCTCCAAACAAGTACCTACAACAACGACAAACACAACTTCTTACATAGTTTAAATAAGTTTTCTAGCAATCCAGTTGGGTTCCAAGATTCCTAACAAGTCGCGAGTATTAAAATGTCACAATGTGCCCCCGCATTCAAGATTAGAATTTGTACAGATCAGTCCATTAATAAAAAAACACTTTTCCTATCTAAAATCTCAATTGTTTTAAGTTCTTATTGAGAATGTATGTACCTCTTGAAACTCCTTGTTTTCTCCCGCTTCATCATTTTTTAGATATCCCATTTTGCCCAGATTTTATAAGGCATTCAGCAATAAAAAATAATATCATTGATGGAAAAACCAAGACCGTTACAAAGAGGATTCAAACTAGATGCCCTAAAAAATGTCTCACAAGGCAGATTTGCAAACCCTTTAACCCGAGCATTCAGAAGATAGAAGTTTGACTCCATGACATAGATGGAAAATCTAAGTTACCGAAAAACCATTCCTAGGGCACCCAGTAGGGGTACAAAACATACCTGATATGGATACGGACCGGTACATGCCCAGAAACAACCAAGGTATGGCCAGGCAGTTCTAGGTAAGGCTGGGTACGTCTACAGACGTATCCAGCCATACCAGGACCAGCCCAGCCATACCCTGGCCATTTCTAGGGCATTTCCAAGCCTAAAACAGTTTGTATTTTTAATTTATTTCTAGTTAAAATTTAATATATCATTACAGCAGAAATTACAATTTTTGCAGCATCATTATTCTACAAAAGGTACAAAATACAAGCCATCAAAAACAAGGACAAAAATAGTTTGTATGATAAATGTAATAAACACCTTGACTAGATGTGGTAGGGATGATGCTTGTGCCTAAGTTCAATGAAATGATGAGTAGTTTGTTGCGGTTATTTAACTTGTTTTGGTTTTCATATGCATAAGATGTGGTTAATTCCTATTAAGCAGGTTGGAATTTATATATTTTTTGATATTTATATATATTTTGTACGGTCGTATATGGGGCCAAAACAAATTTTGCCATATCTATACCCGTATCCAAAAAGTATCAGCAACTTAGTGGAAAACTAAGACCAATTCAAAAATGATTCATACTAGATGCCCTAAAAGTGTCTCACAAAGCTTTATTTACAAACCCTTCAGCCCAAACCCTTACCCCAAAGAACATGAGGAAGAGTGGTAACCACTTACCCCAATGTTTTTAGAAAATACTACAAGCATTTAGAAATTGAAGTTTGACTTCATGACATAGATGGAAAACTAAGACCAATTCAAAGATGATTCAAACTAGATGCCCTAATAATGTCTCGCAAAGCCCAAACCCTTACCCCAAAGTTTTCAAAAAATTATATAAGCATTCAGAAGTTGAAGTTCGACTTCATAACAATTTCATAACATGGATGAAAAACTGAGACCAATTCAAAGATGATTTATACTAGATGCCCTAAAAACTGTCTCACAAAACTTATTTACAAACCCTTTAGCCCATAATCTTATCCCAAAGAATAGGAGGAAAAGTGCTGACCATTTACTCCAATGCTTTTAGAAAACAATACAAACATTCATTAGTTGAAGTTTGACTTCATGACATACACAGAAAAGACACCAATTCAAAGATGATTCATACTAAATACCCTAAAAATGTCTTACTAGCTAACCCAAAACCCTCACCCCAAAGCTAAAACCAATTCAAAGATGATTCATACCATATGCCCTAAAAATGGCTCAAAATGCTGAGTTACTAATCCTCTAGCCCAAACCCTTACCCCAAGAACAGGAAGAAGAGGGGTAAACAATTACTCTAACGCTTTTAGAAAATAATACAAGCATTCAGAAGTCGAAGTTCGACTTCCTACATTAGAATAATTGAAAGCAAATCAAATAAATGATTATTGATTCATAAACGCATTCTTTTAATTTAGTTTAGCTCCATGTAGTTGAGCAAAGTAAATGTGCATTCCTTAATAGATTTCAACCGCTGATACTGTCATCTCTGAATGAATGAAATAGGCTGCCGCTTTATCTTAATCCATCCAAATGCTACCCATTAACAGATTTCAGCTGCCCATGCCATCAGGTAAGATTGAATGAAACAGGGAGCTGCGTTATCTTAATCACTCTAAAGACAATGTTAATTTACTTAATATACAAACAAACTACCATAATGGGTTGCTCTGCATCAACAAATATCTTCATCAAAAAGCCTCAGAATTTTGTAGTTGTAAAAATAAAAACCTCTTGTTCCTGCAACCGTTGCAAAGATATTAAATAAATCATATAGTACATAGCTTCTCCAAAAAAACTTGTGACTACTTATGGAAATTGCATCCATAACCAGAATATGCTACATTAGGCTTGAAAGTGGTTTCCACGCATTCAATGCCCATATAATAACAGTTCTATACATAACATATTTTTCCAGCCAAATGAATGCAACTCTAGTGTATTCCTTGATACTATATAGTATTATACATAGGATAAATGAGAATGTCCTAGTATCACAGTACACTTCCAAGGTATGCTGTTGTTCCCTATTTTGTCCTGATTGTCTGATTTGGAAAAATAATGTCTGGGTTTCTGATATGAGGATTGAGAGAAGCAATTTCTTGCCATTTTGATCCTGTGCCGTGAACCCTAGATGAAATGCTCCAAAGAGTTTCACCTGGCTTTACAACTGTGGTTTTTGATTGAGAGGGCAATGGTTTAGATTTTAGGGAAGTGGGTTTGTTATTCTTGGTCATCCCATTGGCAATAAGCCAACGGGAACCTGATTGTTCCTGTTTCTTATTACCCCATTTTTGGAAAAACCATCCTTTCTTCTTTTCAGTCTCAGGAGCCTTGAGTCCTGCCATGTGAACTTCACTTATTCTGAATTGAGGCTCTGCTTGAAGTGGTTTCTGCTCTTCAACTTCATCTTCTTCCACTTCATCATTTGACCTTGTTGAGACCTGCTTTCTAAGCTTGGGGCGGGGAGGCTTGACGACACGATCTGCCTGAATTAGTGCTATCATGGGTGCACCAACCGGCTCATAATTTCTTAGGGGATCTCGCAACTGGACAAGCATTGCAATTGTAATAGTTTCATTTGTACTTGAATCATCTTGTTTCTTTCTGCTATCAGTTTTTGAGTTTGTAGCAAGTGAGACTTGACGATCATCCTTAATGGCATTAGTTGTATGTGTTCCGTCCTCAGCAGCGAACCCTGCATTGATCTCCATCCACTTCTGCAATGAGACAGCACTTGGCATTGCCCCTCCCACTTGAATAATGCCTTTATCTACATGTTTGCCATCAAGCATATGCATACTGGCAACTCCATCCATCTCTGCAATGCCTCCTATCTTTGCATTTCCATAGTCAGAGCCAACCAATGGCAATGAATCTACATGGGAGGATGCATCTTCATATGCCATATTTGATTGGATCCTCAGCCCCTCTAGTGCAAGGGCCTCAATTTTCTGCATTGCTAAGGGAGCAAGATCTTCTGCAGACACATACCCATCCCACAAGTCTTTTGTACTTTTCAGTTGGACACTTCTTTCTCTAGATTTGGATCCTTCTTTTATGAAACCAGACTTAACTCTCTTTGTCATTGGACTGTCATCATTACTGAACACACTAAGATGGCTCCCTGATTTTTCTGCAGCAAACCTGTCACGAAGCAAGGGACCAAATCATACATTCCACTTAAAACAATTTCAAATAAGATCAAAACACGTTATCTCATTTACAACTACTTCATCCGGATTTCTTATTGTCAGATTTGTTAGGAAACATGGGCCGACTAGAATGTGAACCTGATACAACAGGTTGGCTGCTCTTAACACCAAGATACTTGCCCTTTATGACAGGTTTCTCTTTAGGAGTGTGGATTGCTACCTTCAACGTTCCGCATCAAACCAAACCCACAGCAAGGATCTACGGTCTACCTATCCTTCAAAAAAAAGACTTCTTTTGATACCATGTTAGAACTTCCGGATATTTTAGGATTAACATCCATTACACTAAAGGGATATTCTAATTAAGCTGCTATGTCCTTAGCCTGTGGGTTGTATAAGGATAGGTCTGTCTGACTTGTAACATGCATAACATTTGACATAATCATTTGATAAGTTCTAGATTTCATAATAATAGTAGGCCTAATTGAGATTATGTGATGCAGGAGCATACAGGGAGATCATGCAATCCTACATCAAACAAAAAATAATAATATTGTTTACTTCCATTTTGTCTTCAAAATATATTTCTTCCTCCTAACTGACCGATTCTTCTTCATTATTGATTATTGACAGTCATGTGTCACAAACTTCTTTTAGCTGTCTTGCTGTTTTAGGAATGCTGGGAGTATGACCGATTCTAATGCCTTGTGAATGGGTCAATGTTCTGAAATTCTGGGAGTTTATTCGTCTATTCCTAAGGCAGCCAGAGACCATGCTAAAAAAGAAGAGTGCCAAGCAGGATAAGAAAAAGAGTGAGGGTGTTTTGGAGGACACCATAGAGTGTAGAGAGTCAATAAAACTGTGTTGACCTGATTTGTATGTGCAGTCTACACATGAGCATGTACGGCCCTTTGAGACTATGGAATGTATTGTAATGCCCTGTTGAGGCCTAACTTAATAAGAGAGTGTTGTTTGAGTTTAAATCCACTGTGTTTACTCTGAAGCTGCAAGGTGGGGCTCAAGAAAATGAAGGAAAAAGCGAGCGCAACAGTGGTAGAGGAAGTGCCAATGTAATTGGCACTTGAAGGGGCTATCTTGCCTCATGCCTTTTATTCGAAGTGTTTTTTTTTGCTGTGCATGTGCAGAAATGAAGGAACAGAAAGCACTTTTAAAAGAGAATAAGAATGAGAAAGATGGGTCATTTAGAGGAATCGGGAGAAGTGAAGGAAGAGATTAGCTATTTGAACTCATACAAGAAGGAAGAGTAGCAGCAGTGTTCTTTAAAGTACTTGAAAGGAGCATGCAAAGCAAGAAGGAAGTGCAAATAGAGTTAATAGAAGAGAAGCTCATTGAAGAGACTAATTCCCAAATAAGGTTACAAAGAAAAGCAGGAGGAGAGACACTTGGGGAGCTCACAAGCAGCAAAGGAAGATTTGAGCCATTTGAGCTCATAATGTATGAAAAGGGGTTATGGAGAATCCTCATGAGCAGAGGAAACACAGACTTACATGTGGAAGCGAAGAGAGCAGCAGATGAGGAGATTGCAGCTATAAGAGGAAAGGAAGGAGTTGAGCTGTTTGAGCTCACAAGATGTGAAAAGGAGGCACATGATAAAGTGCTTGAAAATGCTGAAAGTGGGTTACTTGAAAACTGAAAAGAAATGGAGCTAAGTCAATTGAGCTTCAACCCATGAATTGTTGATGCAGTAGAGTGTGTGAAAAAGACAATTTTGACTCTAATGAATGAGAAGAGATGCATAAGTGATAAAGAGCACAATGATGCAAAGATAGAAGACGAAAAGGTAGCTGATATAGCCTTCAAGAAGTCACAAGTACTAGTAGAGCCATTTGAGTTCTTTAAACATGCAAGAGAAGAAGCAAAAGAGGTAGAATTACTTTGGGAGCTCTTAAGAGGAAGAGGAAGAGAAGTAGAGTCATTGAAGCTCTTAAAGAATGCAGAGGAAGAAAATGAATTGATAAAAGAGCTCATAGATTTTAGAGATGAGAAGAAAAGTGGTTGCAGCAATTAATGCAAAAGAGCTGAAAATGATGAGTTACCAAAGCCATGAAGGCTTTTGGTGAAGATGGATGGACATAGGTGGGTTTATGCCCATAACGCAAAGTAAATTGTTAGAGAAAACCATTTGGTGGAAGTCGGACTATGGGGAGTCAAATCCCACAAAAGGAGAAAGAAAGAGCGTGGAGAAGCTAGCAAGGAACATGAAAAAGACAATGAAATGTGAAAATCAGCTGAGATACTTGGTGTGTTGAAAGGGAAGGCCATGGTCATTACTCTTCATGACAAAAGAGTGGTTCTACGACTTGGCCCATCTATTTGAGCAAGAGCTCAAATTTTCAAACCTTTGGGTGTCTGATGCAAGAGCTCGAATTTTCAAACCTTGGGTGTCTGATGCAAGAGCATCCACCAAAATTATTGAATCCCACATCAAACAGAAAAAATTAATATTGTTTATTTCCATTTTGTCTTCAGTCTTATTCTTCCTCCTACTTGACTGATTCTTCTTCATAATTGACTGTTGACTGCCATGTGTCACAAGATTTTGTTAGCTGTCTTGCTATTTTAGGAATGTTGAGAGTATGGCCAATTCTAATGCCTTGTGAATGGGTCAATGTGCTGAAATTATGTGAGTTTGTTCCTATATTCTTAAGGCAGTTAGAGTATGGTCCCATGGAGGGGTTGTCGCTCCTATTTTCTTGTAGCAACAGGTTCTATGATTATTTTTGAAGCCAGATACAAGAAATAATAGAATCTAGGCCTAAACAATAGGAGCTCCACTTTTTTTGCCCCCTAAAGTTAAGAGGTTGCTGGAGAGGGGGGCTGGGAGTTTCCTCCTACAGTTTAGGCTGATTTTTACCCATGTAGAACATAACATGCATTCCCACCAATAATTTATGGTGATTTTAGAGGGAAATATGATTTTTATTTACCTGCAAATTATCATAAAATTGCAATGGGATCCTATAATATCTCAGCGGGTATTGTTAAAGAAAGTAATAAAAAACATGGAACCTTAAAATTGCTAAAATGCACCTAAATTTTCTCAGCAACACCCATTGAGATATTTATGGAGCCCCCCCTCCATGGGACCATGCCCTTAGAGTCCATGCTAAAAAAGAAGAGTGTCGCGCAGAATAGGAAAAGGAGTGAGCGAGTTCTGGGAGACACCATAGAGTGTAGAGAGTCAATAAAGCTCTTTGTCGAGCTGATTTGTAAGTGCAGAGTCTGTACATGAGTATGTACAGCCCTTTGAGGCTATGAAATGTATTGTAACACCTTGTTGAGGGTTGAGTTAATAAGAGAGTGTTGTTTGAGTTTAAATCCGTTGTGTTTACTCTGAAGTTGTAAGGTGAGGCTTTTGTTAGTTTGAGACCTTTACCTTGACTGCACCATTATGGAGTCCCCATAATTTATGCTTGAATATTGGATTATCATATTGGAAATTTTGTTCTTATTGCAAGAATTGCAAAGGTTTCCCCCTCGAAGTGGCTCAGTCATATAATCAGTAATTTGTGGTTCATTTCACTTTTATTGCATGGATTTGCTCTATAATGCTCTTTTTGCTCATGTTCTATGTTGAATTGTGTTCTATTACTGTGAATCAACTCTTGTGAGATGATAATTTCATTACAGATGATATCAGAGATTTGATTTGGGAAAAGTTTCTGTGGCACGTTGGGGCTACAAAGGGAAGCAAAAATCAATATTCCAGGGAAATCAGTTATCTTTCTTGCAGAAACAATTCCTTGATTGCCTAGATATATTCTTGTTTGGTTAAGCATTCGCTGCACACTGTTGTTTGTTTCTATTTGTGTGTCAAAATCTAAAACTTTTGATTTATGCAGAATTTAGGATTTTAATTTGCGCCAAGCAAGCAATAGTAAAGAAAAATAAATAAATAAATCTGGATTCGAAGTTTTCCACCCTTGTGCAATGTATCAGTGGTTGGATTCATCTCAGCAAGACAACTGTAATGGTATATATGTCCTCTAACTTTAGTTTATGACAAAGTTTTGGGAATCATAGCACCCTGACACATTCCTTCCCTCCACCAACCAAATTAATGCCTCTACAATTGGAAATAAAAAAAAGGGCAAAGGGATTATGCTTTAATAGTGATATCAAATAAGGTAGAGGACATAAATGTGCAGAGAAAAAACTTTTCTATATTGAGAGAGCACCCAGAGAGGAGGAAGAATGTTTTGAGCCTGAAGATGCACTATAGGAAGGATTGAAGGATCCATAACCTACCATATTTTTCCATGCACTATCGAGGATCGGCATCAACCAAACCTTCAAGGTAGTACTATTTCTAATAAAGCAAAGGGAAATGATGCTAATTGATTGACAAAGTACTCACAATTTCATTGACAACAATTGGTCACATGTCTGAACTACTTTGTCTTTACATCTCCAAATTTTCAAGCCATGATTGTTGACAGTAAGACAGTTACCTTAACCTATTGCTTGTATTAGGATATGAGTAGCCGACTTGTGGCTTACCATATCATTTTATTATATCATTTATACTTTCTCATGCTTAATAGGTCGGCCTTGGTGATGGCCATAGCATATGAATAGTATATATAGGGGATTATAGGTAGTATTTCATTATCATTTGAGCATTTGAGTCTTATTATATGGTTTGGAGGTTGCCCCCTCGAAGTGGCGAAGCTATTCTAATTGCATATTGAGATCATTATTCTAAAATATTGTGTTATTTGGTGTTCTATTGTTGCTCTTAATCTGAATTATACAAGTAATTTCATTACAAGTGGTATCAGAGCTGCGATCTGGGCCAAAATTAGGGCAAAAACCCTAATTTTTTGTTTCCACCACATATTGCGAACCAAAGTGAATTGGTGGGAGATATTTTTACCAGAGTTGTGAAACATTTCAAGTAAGGTTCCCTGAAAATTTCAGACTTTTTTGATTTATTTTGCAAAAGTTATTACAAATTTAGGGTTTTTCATAAAATCACTCCCTAGGGTGCAAATTGTGGAAAATTTTCAAGTTCTTTACATTTTCGGAAAGCTCTCAAAAAAATAGTATTAGTATCTTCTCTGTGTTTTTTCCTGTTCGGCCGAAATTGTATCAAAACCCTAAACCCTAAGGTTTGACATCATGGCGGGGCCTTCCACAAGAGCAAAAAAGAATCCGGTTACTCCGGGTAAAACCCCAGATAAAGATGGGGTAGTGATTGAAGAGATGGAGTCAGAAGGGGTAAATACAGATTCCTCAGCACTAGGGTTTACCTCAGTTGATCATAAGGTGAGCCAACTTGAGTATGAGCTGTGAAATGTACAATCTGAGATGGCCTCTAAAGGAGACATAGCCCAAATCAATCATCGGTTGGATGATATCATGCAACATGTAAAGGGTAACCAGTATGGCCCAAATCCGGCCCATATCAACCAAGGAGGACCTTCAGTTCAAAATCATGGACAAAATAACCATATTGGATCACTTTTCCAGTCCAATCAGAATCCAACTTATTCACAACCACGGAACATGATGCCGAAAGTGGATATGCGCAAATTTGATGGTAAGGATCCCCTGAATTGGATAAATCAAATGGAGAACTTCTTTGAGTTACATCAAACACCATCAGGACAAAAGGTGACATTGGCATCCCTATATCTTGAACCCGACCAATTTGTTTGGTATCGATGGTTATGTGCTCAGAGGCAGAAGAATGGTCTAGGTGTCATTTGGACAGTTTTTACCGAGGAGTTGCAATTGCACTATAGTTCCAGTGTTTCAGAGAACTACTTTAGTCAATTAGCAAAGTTACGGCAAACAGATCAGTCAAAGATTATGTGCATCAATTCCAAAACCTATCCTTAAGGGTGGAGAATATTCCAGAAGAGAATCTGAATGACCTGTTTCTTGGGGGTCTTAAGGACCACGTCGAGCATGAGGTACGTATGTTTAATCCACTCAAGCTTTCTGATTCTATTATCATGGCACGTCGTGCAGAGGAAAAAGTTCTTTGTAGTAGGAGGCCACCTTTCATTAACACCAGAGACCGTAGTATCTCTTCCCCTTCATTTGCTAGGCCAATTAGACTGACTCCTCAACAAATGGAAGAAAAGAGAGCAAAAGGATTATGTTTTAACTATGATAGCAAATATGGACCGGGACATAAATGTGCTGAGAAGAAGTTGTTCTATATTGACGGAGGTAATGAGGATGATGAGGAAGCTGAAATTATAGGAGAGGCTGAGGAACCAGTAGAAGATGAAGTAGAGGATCACCAACCTACAATTTCTTGCCATGCATTGTCAGGTATTAGTACTCCTCAAACACTCAAGGTTATTGGCTATCTCAAAAAATAGAAGGTGACGGTGTTGATTGACTCGGGGAGTACTCATAACTTCATAAATAGTAAGTTAGTTGCCCGCCTCAATTGTTTTATTTACCCAGCTCCAGAAATGCAAGTTATGATTGCGGATGGTGGGACAGTCAAGTGCACAGGAAAGTGCCATAGTATCAAGCTTTCCATGGGAGACTACATGTTAGACTCACCTATGTTTGTCTATTTCTATGGGAGGGGGAAGATATTGTTTTGGGTGTCCAATGGCTCACAACCTTAGGTACTATAGAGATGAATTTCCAAGAATTGTTCATGTGATTTCATTCAGATGGAAGGACAATACAATTGAATGGGATGGTAGCTAAGTCTCCACAAATTATTAGCTCTCATCAGATGCAGAAGGTTCTCAGAAAAGGAGTGGATGGCTTTATAGCAAAGCTATTTTCCATAGAAGTACAAAATACAGAGTCTTCAATGCCACCCGATCTTCAGAAGATTGTGGATGCTCACTCATCTATTTTTGATGCAATTCCAAAGGGACTACCACCAGTTAGGGATCATGATCATGCCATTCAGTTGATTCCAGGGAGCCAAACACCTAACATCAGACCATACAGATACCCATATTCCCAGAAAAGTGAGATCGAGAAAATGGTGGAGGAAATGTTGAAGGCAGGTATCATCAGGCATAGCCAGAGTGCATATTCTTCACCAGTGGTCATGGTACGTAAGAAGGATGAAACATGGAGGATGTGTCCAGATTACCGAGAACTCAACAAGTACACCATCAAAGATAAGTTTCCTATTCCAGTAATTGATGATTTACTTGATGAATTGCATGGTGTTGTTTATTTCACAAAATTAGATATTCGTTTGGGTACCATCAAATTAGGATAAAAGAGAAATATGTTCATAAAACGGCTTCCAGGACTCATGAGGGCCATTATGAGCTTTTGGTAATGCCTTTTGGTCTTACAAATGCGCCCTCAACCTTTCAAAGCTTGATGAACACTATTTTTAGGCCGTTTTTAAGGAAATTTGTATTAGTTTTCTTTGATGACATATTGATTTACAGTAAGACATGGGAAGAACACTTACAACATGTAAATAAAGTGTTGGAAGTTTTGGAGAAACATACTCTTGTATGCAAAGCCATCCAAATGTTCTTTTGGTGTACAAGAGGTAGAGTACTTGGGTCATATTGTATCCCATGAAGGCGTCAAAGTTGATCCTCAGAAGATCAAAGCTATGGTGGAATGGCCAAGGCCCAAAAATCTCAAAAATCTTCGTGGGTTCCTAGGACTAACAGGGTACTACAGAAGATTTGTGCGGGGATATGGTAGAATAGCAACCCCACTCACTGCATTGCTAAAGAAGGATGCCTTCCATTGGACAGACGTAGCCACTAAATCCTTTGAGCAGCTGAAGGAAGCCATGTGCAGCACCCCAGTTTTGGCTACTCCCAACTTCTCAAAAACCTTCATTGTTGAATGTGACGCTTCAGGATCAGGATTGGGAGCAGTTCTAATGCAGGAAGGAAGACCAATTGCATTTGAGAGTCACCAATTCAAAGGAAAAGATCTGCTCAAACCTGTCTATGAGAAAGAAATGATGGCTATTCTTCATGCGGTCAAGCAATGGAGGCCCTATCTCATGGGTAGACACTTCAAGGTAAAAACTGATCATGATAGTCTCAAATACTTTTTGGAGCAAAGGTTATCATCTGAGGAACAACAAAAGTGGGTAACAAAAATGTTGGGTTATGATTTTGAAATCATATACAAAAAGGGTAAAGAAAATGTAGTAGCTGATGCGTTGTCCAGAAGGGATACATCCGCAGATGCCTTACTATGTGGAATGTCCATGTTGACGGCCGATTGGGTGGATGAAGCAAGATTGGAATGGAATCAAGATAAGGATACACAATCTCTAATACAGAATATCAAGCAAGGATCTATGACATCTAACAAATTTGAGTGGAAAGGTAATGCCCTATGGTACAAGGATAGGTTATACTTGAGTAAAGATTCTGAGTTGAAGCATAAGATTCTTGCAGAGCTACATGCCTCACCTGTTGGAGGACACTCTGGGTTTTTGAAGACATATCATAGAATAAAAAGAGAATTATTTTGGGAAGGACTCAAGGGGGATGTACAAAAGTTTGTATCAGAGTGTTTAGTGTGCCAACAGAACAAAGGGGAAACAATTAAGACACCAGGTCTGTTGCAACCCTTACCAATTCCTAGCCAGAGATGGGAGGAGGTCTCCATGGATTTCATCACCGGATTGCCTTGTTCAGAGGGTAAGAATGTTATTTTCGTGATTGTGGATAGGCTCACAAAATATGCCCATTTTTGTGCCCTATCACATCCATTTGCAGCCAGTACAGTCGCAGCTATTTTTTTGGAGACAGTTCAAAGGCTACATGGAACCCCAAAGATAATTGTAAGTGATCGTGATCCTATTTTCACAAGTAATTTTTGGACGGAATTATTTTCATGTTTGGGTACTCAGCTAGCTCACAGTTCATCTTATCATCCTCAAACTGATGGGCAAACAGAAGTGGTCAACAAATGCTTAGAGGGGTATTTACGTTGTTTTGTATCAGATAAGCAGGAAAGGTGGATTAAATGGCTACCATTGGCAGAATGGTGGTATAACACATCTTTTCATACCTCTTCTCAAATGACCCCATTTTTAGCATTATATGGTTACCATCCACCTTCTATCACTTCCTCCTTGAGGGTGCAAACTAAGGTCAGAGATGTTGAGGAACACATTCAACATCAACAACAGGTTTTGGCTAGTTTGAAGGAGAATTTAGCATTAGCACAAAACAGGATGAAACAACAAGCAGATCAACACCGTAGTGAAAGACATTTTGAAATTGGTGACTGGGTTTTTGTACGTCTCCAACCTTACAAACAGATGTCCCTAAAGCAACAGAAAAAGGAAAACAAACTTGCTCCTAAATATTATGGCCCTTATCAGGTTCTACAGAAAATTGGTAGTGTTGCTTATAAACTAGAGTTGCCTCCATCTTCACACATACACCCAGTATTCCATGTTTCATGCCTGAAGAAGGTTATTGGACAGAAATTTGAAGCCCAGACAGAGTTACCAGAACTTGACGAGGAAGGAAGAATCATTTTGGAGCCAGAGAAGATTCTGCAAACACGTACTAAGAGGCTGAGAACCAGAGACATTAAGGAATATCTGATCAAGTGGAAGAATCTGAGCATAGAAGACGCCACCTGGGAGGATGAAGGTTTTCTGCAGCAACATCCAGGATTATTCAACGTTGAGGACAACGTTGGTTTGAAGGGGAAGGGCATGCTACGCCCTTAACCTATTGCTTGTATTAGGATATGAGTAGCCGACTTGTGGCTTACCATATCATTTTATTATATCATTTATACTTTCTCATGCTTAATAGGTCGGCCTTGGTGATGGCCATAGCATATGAATAGTATATATAGGGGATTATAGGTAGTATTTCATTATCATTTGAGCATTTGAGTCTTATTATATGGTTTGGAGGTTGCCCCCTCGAAGTGGCGAAGCTATTCTAATTGCATATTGAGATCATTATTCTAAAATATTGTGTTATTTGGTGTTCTATTGTTGCTCTTAATCTGAATCCTTTGTAGCAAACAGTGTGGCATTCGCACTTGTGGAAACAATTCAGAAGCTACAGAGTAATCCAAAGGTTATTATAAGTGACCATGATCTCTTTCACTAGTACTTTTTGGACTGATCTGTTCTCTTTTTTGGGGACTCTGCTGGCTCACAGCTCTTCTTATCACCCATAATCCAATGAGCAAATTGAGGTTGTCAAGTGCTTGGAGGGTTATACATAGTATTTTACTTTTGATAAAGAGTTCTGATTGATTGACTGGTTGCAACTAGCAAAATGATGGAATAACACTTCTTTCCATACTTTTCAAAAATGTCTCCATTTATGGCATTGTACGGACATCACCCACTATCCATCTTGTCATCCTTCCAAGTGCAACTAAGCGTTTGTGCAGTAGAAGAGCACATTCAACACTAACAAGAAGTACTTCCAAGTCTCGGAGAGAACCTGACCATGGCACAAAACAGAGTCAAAAAGCAGGGTGACTGGCAAAGGAAAAAGACATTTTGAAGTAGGAGATTGGGTCTTTTTGAGTTTATGCTAGTATAGGCATATGTCTTTGAAAAAGCAAAAGAAAGATAACAAATATTTGCCTAAAGCAAGCTTAGTCAGCAAAATACATCCTTTCGTGCTTCTTGTTTGAAGAAAGTAATCGGCAATAATATTCCATCCCAGACAAAGTTACTGCAGCCTGATGGAGGACAGACTAGAATTTGAACCTAATACAACCAATGGGCTACTCTTAACATTAAGTCACTTACCCTTTATGACAGGACTTTCTCTAGGAGTATGGATTGCTATTTTCACCACTCCACGACTAGCAAAACTCTCAATAAGGTTAGACCTATCCTTCGAAAAGGACTTCTTCTAATACCATGTTAGAATTTATGAACATTTTAGAATAAATACCCATTACACTAATGAGCTGTTCTACAATTAAGCTTTGTGCCCTTTGACGATGAGCCTCTTTAGAAATGTAGATGGTTGCTTCCAACAAGAATGAAGAAGAAATAAGAAGTTTTTGATACAAAAAAAGCCATATGAAGGTTAATGCTTTCAAAACACCTACCGAGACAATCTACTCATTGATTCAAAACAGCTACCAGAAAAACTTCTTAACAATTCAAAAATATCACTTGTGAAGTATAGCAATTAGAAAAAAACTTAGTATGAATTCTCACCCTCTGCCGGATAGAGTGAGTCTATCAGCATCACAAGATGGTCCTTCCAGCGAGCTGGATCCTTCCAATGAGATCTGTTGAATGTTTTTCCCGGTAATATCTTCCAAGGGCATGGCCATCATAGCTTGAGATGCCAAATTGTCGATGCCAATAGCAGCCATTCTCTGCAGTATGTCCATGGCAGTAGATCCCATTTCTGCTGACATTACTACTGGTTTAGACACATGCATCACTAGTTTCCCACCAATTTTGCTATTGACAAAATGATGAGGATTCATAGATCTGAGGTACCCGCCATCTCTGGTTTGAAGTACTGATCCCATGCCCTTTTCAAGAGGAGGTGAGGAAATTAAATTCTCCATCAAATTGCTATAAGCAGCAAGACAGTTTGATTTTGGAGAAGAAAGCTCAAAAGCATTTTCATTCAATCCCCATTCTTGCATTAATGCCTGTGTCTCTGCATCCTCTAATATCTTTGCGCGCGTCCTCCTGCACAAAGCTTGTTCAGTCTTGTGAATCTCCAACTCTAGATTATCAATGAAAGATGACTGTATTTCTTTGTCCAATTCAAGACCTGACTTAAGAGTGTTTTGAGGTGGTAATTCTTGTTCATATTCTCTTTGAAGGGATGTACAAGGAGATTTCAAATCTCTCCTTAATACAGTCTCACAGGCATTCTGACCTCTCTCTAATAGATTAAGAAACTCGTCTGTTACAGAGTCAATGTCCTCATCAGAACTAAAGTTTGCCATTTGCCTCCCCAGTGTGTATCCTTGGATCTCATTGAGAAACGTCTCTTCCAATTTCTCCTCTTCCTCCAAATGCTTCCAGCTTCTATCCAATGGCCCGTTTGCTTTTAAGCTATCCTCTACGAAGCAACTTTCATTCCCACAGACACTCTCTTTACATCCCTCCTCTATCTTCCAGTTTCCATCTACACACAAACTTGAGTTTGTGATGTTCTCTTCACTACACCTTTCATGTATGGATAGATTTTCAGTCAAGCTATCCTCTGCATGACCATAAGGAAGTGGCAATTTTCCTTTCAAGACATCCTCTGCACTACAGTTTACATCCACAGGTAACTTCTCCATCCAGCAATCATTGGCATCTATGCGGGCTTCCAGCCTTGCCAACTCCTCTTCAATAACTTGCATATGCTCTTTGAATCCCGCATGTGCATCACCTCTACCTTGCCACCATTCCCACTCCACGCCATTTTGCATCTTCTCGGAAGAAATCATTTCTTGCTCCCGAAGGCATCTTCCTGTGGACAGAGTGCCCATTTCCAATCCTTGTTCAATAACACTGTACTCCACCTCTACACCCTGCTCCACAACACTGAACACGACATCATCATCTCCACAGATGCTGTTTAAAGCAAGTATGTTGCCACCATTCCCGGAGTCCAAATTGTTCAGAGATGGCTCCTCAGAGATTGTGGGTAGCATGTGGGTATCACATTGGAGTAACAAGGTAGGAGCCTCAGAAGGGCTCTCGGATTGTGTGTTAAACAATACCAAACTATTGCTTTCATCAGAGAATGCATGTTTCTGATCTGCAAACTCCATTTTGGGGCCCTGTACAGAAGGAACAAGAGATCTGTGCTCCGCTAAGCACGGTGATTCCAGAGAAGGCATATCATTGAGATCCAATTCAGACACTGAAGGCGATGTGCTAAGGTGAATCTCGGCTTGGGGGCTGGTGCACACCCTGCTCGTTCCAAGTACATTGCCGTTAACTACTCCACCATCACAGACAAGCTGGCATGAAAACGTGGCAACCAGCAGGGCACCTTTCGCCTTGCCGGTGAGCTTGAGAGTTGTAGCCCAACTTCTGCTACTGGCCAGACCAGATGCCTCGGGTACCACCCTTGATAAATCAAGACAATGGGTGCTGAATGCAGTCCCACCCATTTCAAATCCACACGCAGAGACCCAAATGCTGCATCCATGTTTGCTCCGACTACTACAAATCACAGAGCTATGGAGTTGCAGAGTCTCATCAATATCTGCAGTCCCATTTATGATCCTACAAGGCCTAGTCTGCACACTGGCACTATCTCCATTCTTCTTATGTAACTTAACAAAACAGTGCATGTCCTTCATCAGAGAAGGCAAACCATGAATGCTATCAACATACACGGAAAAAATGCAGAGAAGGGGTTCACCTGATGAATGGGATCCTAAGGATCTTATGGACCTCCATTTCCAGATATTCTTCTTTTTCTTCTTAGGCTTCTCCGCCAGAGATTCCATAAGCTCAGGAGGTCTGTTCTCTTTGGCCTCTTGTGAAAACAGAATGGCAAGGCTGCTGTTGTTCTCAGAGCCACAAGACATTGAGCGCCTGTGAAATATTTTGGGCTTTCTGAGGGGAGATTCCTTGTTAGATTGATCATGGTGCCTCAGCCTCTGAAGAACACGGTTGAATCTGTTGTCATCTTCAGCACCAAGATTTGAATTCTTCTTTTTCATTTCTACCCACCACAGATAACCCCACTACAGCCCCACTGTAGCCCCCACTGGATTGTATTGGAGATATTGTTGTGATACCTAAAACTAAAATGTGTATTTGACATTTTGCTCGGATTTCTGCTATTCTATCAACAGTATACCGTAATTTATAATTTGAAATTGAATTTAGCGCCATCCATCCCGCTCATTCCATACAATAGCGTACATACTTATTAGATGTTTTGCAGACAAAATTATTGTTCCCTTAAGTTTGTGACATTAGAACATTATTTGAGGAACCTTGTCTGGCTTCTATTGTAAACTAAGCATATTCAAGAAAACAAATTTCTCCTACTCCACCAACCAACAATCAACGACCACCTCTTGAAACATCCCAAAAAAACAAAAATTAAAAACTATTGCGATCTATCTTTTTTTTTAATCAAAATTTTTGTGGCATGTTAGTTGTGCATTAATTATTCATCTAAATTAAGTGTTATTTTTTTTTATTTATCATGGTTTTAATTTTTCCAATCCTCTTAGTTGATTAATTGCGAAGAAATTGTATTATTAAAAGGGAGACTACAAGTTTAAATGTTACAAGGGTTAGGTATGTATGTCTCGTATTTAAAGCATAGTTAGTAATGTGAGCAATTGTTAATTTTTGCAAATCATCAATTCCTGCAAATTAATTGATACAAACACTAGTATACAAGCTAAGCACAATTTATAATCAATTACATTGACTTCTCTAAGAGTCTACACAACTTTATAATTTGTAATAAACAACAAAGATCAAGATTGTTTTATAAAACTAGTTAAGAGAATAAGGGTATTCAAAACTATCAAAACTAGCATTTTGTAGTCAAAACCATTCAAACCTCCAAAAAAGAATACTCTCATTTTTTTAATACATACATCCCTTCATCCAAAGATCGCTACTACTCCAAACTTTCTATGGCAGTTAATTACCCCTAAAATTAATTATTATTTATTAAAATTAGACCAACTCTTCTCGCTACATTTATCTAGTCCACTCAAAACAAGGTAGTTAAAACAAATTCCATTTTTAGGAGAACAAACTCATGAAAACTCTCTATTGTTTGCATTAACAGTTGTACATCAAGACAAAACAAACATCTAAAAATTAAATATATATTTTTGGGTGATGCAAGTTTTCCCAATCCCCTTGGATGCACCTATATCAAACACTTTAAGGTAAATAAAACATGAGCTCCTACTCATGGAATATTCAATGGATTTCTCATTTTTCATAAATTCATTTTAATATCCAAGTTGCATCATCTTTTGTGTGCCCTTTCCATTGATTAAATACTCGTAATAGTCTTTATTTCTTTTGCTCTAGCCAATTATGATGCCTGTAATGATTTCTATTTGTTCTTTTGCTTTCTGAGGCATTTGTACTCTCCAATCAACGATTAAAGAGTCTTTAGTCGAGTTCTCTTTACATGTGTGACCGTACTCCACAAATTGATTACAAATAGCTATGACAAATTTTATGTATAGTGACAATGAATGTCCTCCCTTTATAGAGTTCTAGTTTTGATATAAAAGTGCAACTTCAACACACAACCAACTAGAAATTAGTAAACATGAGACAAGGAGACAAATAATTATCCTGAAGAAACCCAGTTGGAAAAAACTCCAGTGGGTGAGCAATTGCCCCCTTCCACTACGCAATTCTCTCAAAAAACACAAGCTTATTTCCATTGGATGGCCTTCGTGAAAGGTTCAAACCTCTCTCACTTGCATTTACTTATTTACAACCCTCAAACTTGGATTCACCCAAAACCACTCTTTCACCTTTTCTTCTATCATGGACGTGTTCTCCCACTTGTATTTAATGTTTCTCTACTCATGAAGGAAGAAGCACGAGAAACGAACCATTTAGAGATGTGCAAACATTTGCAGTTGTTCACATTCACGTTTTTCATAACTGTTGTATAACTGCCACGTAAATGTGGCCAAAACTTCCTTCTCAAAACAAAACTTTTCGGCCTTGTCACTAGAAGTTGTATGGACCACCTTCAGACTAACTTGACCATCTTTTCATTACAATTTACATAAAAGAGATGGGATATTACAAGTTCATCTATAGAATTACATAAATTCAGCACTTTCAGGTCCATTTTTGGATCATGCCTCCCCAATTTGAGGCTTTTAACTCCCTAAAATCTTTAGGAACTGATGAGGTGAGGAAATTTCTTCATTGCATCTTCTCTGGAATACCACTTGGCCTTGTTTGGCAATTGACCTTTTAACCCAATCAACCATCGGTCTTGCACTCCTTGTCATGTTGCCCTCTATTTTTGTTGTAATACCACATCTTCCTCTGATTCCAGTCGATTATCTGGGGAAAGATCCTCAATGGGTGGTAGCAACAACCCTTTTTCTTCACAATCTAGCATAGAGGGCTCAATTAGACGTAAGTTTTCAACATGAACAACTAAATATATTCTCATATAAGAAATCAAATCCAACCTAAGTGCATATTTTCCCACTTGTTCCATAATTTCAAATGGGCCATATCTAATAGGTTTGAGTTTATTATATTTACCTTGGAGTCTCTCTCTACTCAAGTAGAACCATACCTTGTCAGCAACGAGGAAAGAATGCTTATTTCTATGTTGGCCATGCCTTACTTTTTACCTGGCTTGTGACTCCTTCAATCTCTCATGTACCTAGAGGTGTATCTATTGGAACTTCTTAATGAAATTCTCATCTTTATGGACTTCTGAATCCACTCTCCCATTGTATCTACATGATAGTCTCAAAACAACATCAAATGCACTCTTAAGCAAATAACCAAAACAAGACTCAAAAGGAGTCTTACTAGTAGAAGCATGAACTACCATGTTATAAGAATGTTGAATATACACCAAATTCTCATCCCAAGTCTTTGGATGTTTCTTGTTATACCCCCATAAGAGTTGAACCAATGTCTAATTCACTACTTCGGTTTTCCCACCGGTTTGTGGGTGAAAAGTTATAGACCTCTTTAGTTTGGTATCCATATTCTCCCATAAAGTAGACTAAAACTTCCCAATGGATTGTGAGTCCCTATCTGAAACAATATAGAGTTATGTAAACCAAAATGAACCCACACATTAGCAAAAAATAACTTAGTTGCATAACTGACTTTGAGAGTTTTCTTGCACATAGTAAGAATACACATTTTACTAAATCGGTCCAAAACCAAAAAAATATAATCATATCCTCTTTTGGAAAGGCAAGCCACCCACAAAATCCATGGATATTCTTTCCCATGTCCTAGATGGAACCGGTAATGGCAGATATAAACCCAAATTTCTATTACTAGGCTTGTTTGTACTACATAAAACACATCATTTGATAAAATTAACAACTTTTGCTTGCATATTTGGCCAAGAAATGTACCCTTGTAAGTGTGCAATAGTCTTTGTAACACCAAAGTGACCAACAACCTTAGAAGAGTGTGCTTCTCTCATCAATTGTATTATTTCCCCCTTAGGGACACAAAGTTTATCATTCTTTTAGAGCAACCCATTTTGGAAGTAATATTATTCTTTAAGCTCAAATCCCTCACTTGGAGGCTTCCACTGGAATATCTCTCCAAATTTGGATCCTATTTATAACCTTACTTATATGCTTCACATACAAAAGGTTCAAGAAGAGTTAGTGCCTATAGTTGAAAGCAAAGGAGGCCTAGACAACATATCAACTACTTTGTTAGTCACACCTTTCTTATATTTTATGATCAAATAAAACTACTACAAGAAAATGATCTAATTATAGTGTTTATCTTGTTGAAGTTTATTTTGAGATTGCAAATATTGAAGAGGTTGATGATCCAATTGTATGATAATTTCCTTACCCATCATATAGTGCTTTTATTTCTTGACCACTCGAACAAAAGCATACAATTCCTTATCGTATTGAGAATTTATAGACTTGGATTTCCTCCACTTAATGAGAATTCATCATTGGAGGAACTCATTGTTTCCTTCCAGGAATTGGTCAAGAAAGAGGCATGTGACTCTCTCTCCTTCAATGAAGATACCTTAGAATTTATTGCCAACATCAGAGACTCCATTTCTGAAATTGCAAAAGATCATAAAAGATGGCTCAGTCAATGCAAGAAGATCAATGATGTCCCCTGTGCATAGATCAAAGTGTTGAGTTGCATTTGAATTCCTAAATAAGACAAGTTGACACCTACGGTAGCTCAATTCAACAAAGAATTGAAAATACGAGAGATCATTTTGGGAACCCTCCCTCGAGGATCATGAATTAATAAGTTCTTCATCATAAGGAGCTTCTTTATCAAATCATTCAACTTCTTCCTTCTTCTCTCTTTCTCCCTCTTTCTTCTCTCCCCTTTCTAATCCTTCATTGTGTATGATCATGATCTTTTGTCTTATTCACTTAAGTGACTCTCTAATATTGAATTGTAAAAGTCCCTTGTGATTTATAAAAAGGGGGACTTATTTCCTCACTTCCAAGGAAGATGTAAAGTCACTAGTAGAATGAGACCCTTAAGAGTCATGTGGGGGGTAGATGAGAAGGCTATCTATAATGATATAAATTGGAATGACTACTCCATTCTAAAGAATCTTGAAAGTTTAGTTTTATGTAGCAATTGCACATTATTGGATGGTTGTTGAGCTTTGTATCACCAATACATAAGAAATAATAGTTACATTTCTTCCATTTCCCTTGCATATGTTTTCCTCTATTCTCTCTCTATTCTGTAACTTTGCAAGCATAGTGATCTTGAATAACCAAAAGGAACTTGGTGTCCTTGATTGACGAATCTAAACAAATGTGTGTCTCTAGTTTGTTAGTCTTGATAATTGATTACATTTTGTCTTTCCTCTAACCTAATGTGGACCTACTCTAGTTATTATGTGTGAACTCTGTAAGTGCCTACTCACAACAATAACTCTCTCTTTCCTAATTTCTCTCCTTTATCCCTCGTCAATGTAAATTCCTCCATTATACCCCATACAAGTATTTTTTCACAGTTCATTGAAGTGTTCTTGTGTGATCCCTGGCCTATTTGGCCACCCCACAGAATTAGGATAGTTTACATTCAATAACGGGAGCTTCCCCATACATAATAAGGAGAGGCGTAGCCCCATGAGCATTGGTGGAAACACATAATTTGCAACACAACAATTATTTCACCAACAATAATAAAATCATAAATTATTAAAATATCATCAAATATCATCTAAACAATACCATAAAAACCTGTACAAAAATCCGACCCTTTTTCCAGATGGCATCAACCCTTGCAAACAATCTTAATATTGCACCTCAGTATCAATTGTCTTTTCAAAATACATCTTCCAGGGTAAAGAATTACAATTTCTATCTATGGTATTGACCCTCATGCCATATGGCATCGACCATACTTAATTTTCCTATGGCATCAGCCCTCTCCATAGATAGTATCAAACTTTATAGATTCTTTCGATGCCATAAACCACCGTGTGATCACCTACCCAATAGGGCAAATGCTATATTTAGAAAAGTTACACATGCCTTTTTTTAATTTTTCTCACAACACCCTAACAACACTAAAATTTAAAATACACCCAAAACCACCTAGACATTGACCCGATCTGCATTTTTATTATCTTTGAGGTAATTTTTTCTAGTCAAATTTTTCCTATGACACTTTTTTTTACACTTTTTCTAGCTACCCCTTCCTTATTTAAATATAAAACCTACCCGAGGATTCATCACATCTTGTTGTCGTTGATCACCGCCCCATCTGTCGATACCTCTACTTTGACATTTGGCCATTGTCTCTCATTTTTTCTTGATTAAATAACATAAGCTATAGATTTCTAGAAATGATAAATGAAACAAAATACCTACTCTTTATAGAAAATTTCTTCTCCCTCACCTCTAGATAATTTCATTTCTTAATATTGCCATAAATTTATCACCCTAAATCCAATTTTGATTTTGAAAGAAGCATCATGATTATATTCTTGACATAGATCCAACAATATATTACACACTTTATTTCAAAAATCAGTTATTTTCAAGACTGTAATCCCTACTTTTATTTCATGATTACACCTTCTTACACATTTTCTCACTACACACTATGACTTCTACCACTCACTCATCCTCATATGAGCTCCCCTTGAGACTAGGATATAATTCTTATTTATCTAATTAATCTTATAGTGTTTCTTTTTAGTTGTGCTTGAGAACCTCTTTTTACACTCTGGTGATTCACTATGTGAACACACTCACATGAAGGTAAGTATATAGGTAGGTATGATTTATTTCAGTTAATGATTTCTTCTTTCCATTTTCAACATCTCTTTCAGTATTTTGATTTTAATGTTTCATATTCTTTTCCCCCAAGACCATGTCATGTAGTACACTTGTTGTGTCGTGCGACGATATTCAACTAGGGCATATGTATATGTATAATTTTTTTCTTTGTAGGAACCAATAACACATTAGCTTCCCTAAAATCAATGTCCTCAAGTTGCATTGGGTTTGTCAGAAATGGCTCTAATGATAGAGTTTGATGTGTAGACTGATTATATCACATATTATATATTGTCATACCCTTTACATTTCATCTTTTGTATTCCTTGTATTCATCTTGTACAGTCTCCCTATGAAATCATATTTTTATCTCCCTGTGTTCACTCTTACATTCATTTTTAGCACATTCACACCTTCCTTACTATCCCCCTCAACACTTTATATATTCTTTCTGACAATGTAATATTATTCTTTTACCTTCTCGTGCCCATGAATCCCTTTTCAGACAACATTGATCATGTTCAATGACATACTAAGTGGATTTACCTTGTTGAAGGCATTAACCATGGTCGATGTCATCAGGTTAGTATACTATCATAGCCGATGGCATCGACCACGATTGATACCATTACATAAAACACAACATTAATGCATTCATTAGGTTATTTATACTATGTTTTTTAGCATAATTCAAAATCACTTTCATCACAAATTTTATCTACTAGTGCTTGTTAAACTCTCTAAAAGCTTAGAAGGTCTCAAAGTTATTTATATTTTTCTTTATTAGAGTTTACACTTAGAGTATTGGGTAATAAATATCTACAAGAATAGGAGTTGCACTTGTCATGGTATACAAAGCATTTGGATTCATTTGAGTCTTTAATCAAGGGCATTTCTAGGTATTCTTTCAACTATTTATAGTCCCCCACGTTGACTCTCTCTCCTAAGGTGTTGCCAATCTTAGAGTGAAGTTAGTACACTAATTATGCCTTCATGCAGATAAGTATTTAAAACATCTCTTATTCCTTTAATTTCATTTCATATTTTTATGGTGTGGATGTGGTCATGTATATATTAGGATAGGGTATAATATCTATTTTATTTTGTATTTTTTAATCTATTGGTTCTTACCTTGCAATCCTTTACAACTTTGCACAACCCTTGATCTTGATTGTAATCTCTTGGAGCTCTCTTTCCATACCTGTGACTATTTCTTAGTAACCACGTGGATCATATATTGTCTTAAACACAATCCTATTTTCAATCTTATTATCATCACTTTTCAATCATGGGATAGTTAGATGTCAGTACCCTATTCTAGGTCTAGGCTTTGGAACCCTATACATCCTATATCTAGTATGGAAAAATGCACTCCTAGATCCACATCCACATCAACTTAAAATATTAGGTGTGTATCTTGAGTTTGGTTTTCTTTTTTTCTTATTCTATAATACCCCCATATAGAGATACGAAATGAATTGTTGTCGGAAAAAATATTTAAATGCATATAATTTGTATTAGTGGTATGAATCCACTACTTGAAAATCATACAATGAATAAAGTGAGTATGCCAAATATCTCACTACAAGGAGACAAAATGACTGTCAAGGTATCAAAGAACACATAAAAAATGTTTCTCACAAATAGCATTGTACTTTCAGTGATGGGAAATTTTAACAATAAATAAAATGGTGTGTAAAATAAGGCACATAAACATGAAGATAGACTAGGTTGTAAAAATAAAAATAAGCCTTCATGACACTTCATAACTTGGTATGAATATACATACCAAAAAAACTAAAATGAAAACAAGTAACACACTATATACATCAAAATTATTCAAAATAAGGATATATGTAAGTTTCAAAGCATGCCATCATGAATGTGACATTTTCTTCAAAACAAGGGAGAAATGTTAAGTAGTATAAAGAGTGTGCAGATAATGTATTTGAATAGTAGAGGATCCACAATGGTAGATTCCTTGTAAAGAATGATGACAGTGCCACCACAATTGATCTAAGATCCATCCTAAGTAAACTTATATGGTATTTGAGGATGCCTACATGTAATCAAATGCTATACAAACAAATAGCACATGTGAGGAATTAATTGAATGTATGTCAAGATGCTCAAACTTAACAATAATAATATCAGTTTTCTCATACTTGAATGAAGGTGCAAAATGACTCACGTGTCATTCAATTTACTCACTCGGAGTAGAGAAAACAAAAACATGTGAGTGTGTATGAAGTGGACTTAATGAAGTGATGCAGGAGCATATTCAAGAACCTCAAAAATTGGAAAATCAACATTCTAGTGTTTGGAAGTGTGGTGCAAGCATGAGAACTAGGTGGTCAAGTAGTTCAAATTTGAATTTTGATAGTTCCCTCCAAAATGTATTCAAAATTGTAAAAAGGATGTAAAATGACATGTCATGAATTTGGGGGGGGATATTTATATCTAAGATTATTTTAGAGGTTGATTAAGGGTTTGTTAGGTGTCTTGTAAAGTTGTAGGACATGTGTAATAAGTCATCATGTGGTAATGAATCTTTAGAAATGTTTAAGTTAGTGTAAAGGCAACAATTATGCACCTAGAAGCAAAATGGAAGTCTAAAGGTCACAATGTGACAATTACATTTCTAGGTAATAGGTACATGCATGAGATGAAATTTCAAGTATAGGTGTGTGTGAATCAGTTAGAGATCTCATTCCTCATAGTAGGAGGAAGGAATGAAAGAAAGAAATGTAAGTTTGAAGCACAGTTGATGAAGAGACATGAGAACTTTGTTTTGTGTAGTACTATGCCTTGTGTGAAGTAATATTGAGTTTGGATTAAGAAACTAGAGATTGTTTGCTTCATTGTGTGGAACTTGGTGATTGATTTACTACAGGTAAAGTGATAAAAGAATGAATTTAAGTTCTTTTACTTCCAGCATGAACCTGGTTACATGAAACTAAGAATTGGTAAATGGGATTACAGTTGCTTGGATTATGTTTAATGTTTGTTATTTCTTGTTGGAGTGAGAGAGGGGTCTATGCATGTATGTTATTTTTATATTTTTAAGCTCAATTATTCAAGTATGAGGGATGAAATCCTTTAATGTAACGACAATGCATAGGACCAATCTTAGTTAGAAGTTGGATAAAGTGTGTTATGTCACAATTGTGTGCATGGATGATGAAAGGATTATTTGATTGCAAATGTCTAATGAACTGTGTATTTTGTTACTTTGAAATCCTAATCACAAGATGATAAGACCATCCCCAGAAGTTTAGGAACCATTCTTAGTTGAAATCATTTTTGGACATCTACAAACCCTACATGCACAATACAATCCTTCCAAGAAAGAAGGTGCAGTTGAACCTTGGGAAAGATTCATGAGCCAATGTTAAAAGGAACTCATGGAAGATGCTTGGGAAAAGCTCCATACCAAATATATAACCCTAAGTCTAAGTTTGGAAGAAGTTATGATAAAACACCCCATTCTTGGGTTGTATAGTCAAGATAGTGCTAGGGCATAGAATTTGAGGTAGCAAATTAAGTTACTTTTGCCTGAAAATTGGAACTAATGAAAATGAGAATGTTTTTAAGGTGAATCAAGAAGAATTTAAAATTTTCATTGGCTGGAAAAAGAGATCTTCTTGATAGTCCTTCTAGGACAGTGTTAACACAGTCAGAGACCTAGTAAAAGAGGCTAATTTAAAAAGGGAGTGGGGGATACCCTTGGAGATTTTATGTGAAACTTATTAGAGACCTAGAACCATGAAATGGGAATTTTAAAGGCATAGTTTTTATTATGGAACCCTATGATGAAGAATATATACCTAACAGTCTATGGAGGCAAGGCTAGTTTGACTTTGTAAGACAAATGATAGGAGTGACTCCAATAAGGGTGTTGTGAGTTAAGACTTGGTATTTTGAGCACACTGTAGGGATGACAAAAAGAGTCTAAAGAAGCTTGTAATATCCTATAGGTAGCTCTGGAAGTATGCCAATTTGGTTCAGAGGTGCACAGTATAAACACAACAAAATAGATATTCTATTCAACATGTTTTCAACACAATACATTACAATTATTATAGGAATGTCATTCCTATAATTTAGGATATAAGTATAACTACATCTCCTACGAATATCTCCCAAACCTCTTAAAAACTAGCTTAGTAAGTTGTTTAAACAACCTAAACAACTTACACATAATTATAAGCATATAATATAATAATAATTACTTCACGTAATTATTATTCACTAATACACAAATGGAGCACTAAATATTGATTTCATAACATTCCCCCCCTTAGTGCGAACATGGGGAAAACCTACCTATGTACTTGCACCTGCTCATGATCTGGTGATTTTCACATGATGATCACAAACCTCAAGGATGGTTTTACAAACAGTTGACCACAAACCAAGAATGGTGGTTTTACAATTGGTTTACCACAAACCACAAAGTGATGGTTTTGCGAATGGATTACCAACAACCAAGAATGGTGGTTTTACAAGTGGTTTACCACAAACCACAAATGAAGGTTTTCAAGTGGTTTACCTGGAACCACATCATGATGCGCTGAGTACTATTCTCATCCCTCATCACATCTCACTACAGGGAATAACATAGGAAACTCTGTTGAAATCTTTTGCTCGTATATACATAGAAAAAAGCTGACATAATGGAAATGGAACATTGGATCATGTTCCCCCCTCAATGTGAAATTTCCACTTATTGAAAACTGCAAACTGTACCATACTGGAAGCACTAAAATCAAACTGCACACACACGCATGTCACCAAAGTTGATATGCGGCCCCATCGTTGGTGACTAATGAGAGGTCGTTGAATGACCTCCAACCTCTGATGCCTCCATCATCCAGTGTCATGCTGCTAACTCAACGGAATTTGACAATGAGACTCAATAACATGCCTTGACCGTCAGATTCCATCGAAAATGCGTTCGTAAGGCAATTTTATTTTTCTTTTTACAATTTTGACAATTTTCCTAATAATCACCTAAATGATGATAACAAAATGACACAAATATATTTTTGACACTTTGACTCTGACTTTTGAATTTTAACATATAATTTTGACAAAAATGGAGGCTAACACATAAAAAGTAATAATTAATTACTTTTTAGAATAATGATGACACTATGATACACAATGACTCTTGATATCACTATTATTTGACAATGGGAAGACTCTCAAAAATAACTAATCACCTATTCACTTATATTGCCAAGACAATATCGCAAAAGGAATATATTATGGACTCACTTATTAAATTAACTAATTTTTTTTTATAAAGACAAAAAAGAAGTAAATGACAAAACCTAAATGCAATGACCACTAAAATGACTTTATAACTGTGGCTATATTTGATGAAAAACCAGACCTTTGACTTGAAAACTAAACTCTAATATTGACCGACTCACTTCATACCATATAAGAGAAATATTTGAAGTATTTGTTATAGATTTCATACTTATAGAGAATGTGTCTCTATTGCATGGGTTGATGAAATTATGTTAGTTATTATGCTCCAAATGCAAGCACGTGTATTTTCCAATGCGCAAAACTTCCAAAATGGTGAGAAAACTTTGCATGTCATGGATTGCGTGATGAGGAAGGAAATGAAATGCAACTGATAAAATTATGCTCAGAAACACGTTGAGTCTATGCATGTCATGGTCACGTTAGAAATCGGCTTGAGAGCTATGCATGAGGCAAAATAAACTAGATCGAAGACGTGGAGACAGTCAATGAGCAGATGAGAACTCATAGGCTCTTGGGCTTGGTGACTCATCCACATAGATCATTTTTTCTTTGGTGATTTTAAATCCATGAATTTATCAAAACTTAGAGCTGATCTCACATTGTAACTCACTACGTCGGATGATACTTAGCGCAATGTTAATGGCGAGAATAATGGAGTAGGAAAGCATTGTCAAAGAATATTCTTCTATTTTAGTCACTGTAATCACAATGTGGACCTCCAAACTCTACCAAATGCAGACAAAGATAAAGAATTGATAAGCACCAAATGGCTTACCAGATTTTAGTCGAGTAGAGGATTTTTTTTCTCGGGCATGTGTTGAGAGTCAATGATTTGTAGGTGGCTTTGAGATTTTAGACAAGCCGTGAGAGACCTTGTGACGTTGAAGTCGTGGAGCTCACTATAGGTGCCGAAGAATCTTATGATAGGTAGATCCATAGTCGATCGTGGCTTTGGAGATGTTGGGGCTATTGAAACATAAACTAAATCAAACCATACTATAAAAGCCTTTTAATCCTCCATCAGATAAATCCTATCTTTAAGCCTACTCTGGTACCAAATGTCAATTTGGTTTAGAGGTGCACAGGATAAACACAACAAAATAGATATTCTATTTAGCATGTTTTCAACACAATACATTACAATTATTATAGGAATGTCATTCCTATAATGTAGGATATAGGTATAACTACATCTCCTACGAATATCTCCCAAACCTCCTAAAAATTAGCTTAGTAAGTTGTTTAAACAACCTAAACAACTTACACATAATTATAAGCATTTAATATAATAATAATTACTTCACGTAATTATTATTCACTAATACACAAATGGAGCACTAAAGATTGATTTCCTAACAAAGTATACCTCCATTCATGGTGCAAAGATAACATGTCTTAAGAGCATGAAAGGGACAATTTTGATTAACAATGATAGGAGATTTATGTCTTGGTAGGTCGAGTCCATTTTTTTATCAGACTAACATTGTTTGAGGTTTAGGAATAAGGCAGATGAGCTAAAAGACATTGAAGAAGACAAAAAAAACCAAAAAGTGCTTACCTTGGATTGATTACTAGTTAAGAAGACTTGAGGACAGTGTGGTGTAGATAGGTGGGATATTAGTTTCCTTGCTCAAGAATTATTTTGATGGTTATTTTGACCACAAATGTAGTTGTAAACCAGGGAAGAGAAACTTCTTAAGACCATTTTATTGATAATTATTAGATTATGCAAGGTTTGAGTAAGTTTAGCAGATTTTTAGCCTTTCTATGCTTATGATGATCCTCTTTTGCAGAGATAGAGTCAAATTATTCTTTAAAAACTCTTGAAAGATTAAATATAAGCATGATTATAAATTCTCTCTGCGTCATTTGGTATCCAAGCATGGAATTGGTATAGTTTGCATATTGTTATTTGTAACCACAAGTTATTTGTGAATGATTCATGAAGATTTTGACAGGAAAGAATCAAAGAAAGAGAAAGTGGCAAATTCCTTGAAGAGATAAGAAGAAAGTGAGTGAGAAGAGAGTGAAGAAGACACTAAAAGAATTGGTGAGGCCGAAGTGAGGTGTAGAGAAAGGACAAGGTGAAATAGAATTCTCAAGGAGAGAGAAGATGGAGTTAGAGAGAGAAGAAGTGATTAAGGGATTGATAGAGATGATGAGCCACCAAAGGGGGGAAAAAGAGAAAAAGAAAAGAGAGAGAGAGAGAGAGGAAATTGGACTTGTGGAGGCAACAAGAGATAAGTGAGATAAAGAAAGAGGTAGAAAATTTGATTATGTTGATGAACGAAGAAGTAAATGAAGAGGTCGGTAAAGTATTGAGAAAGAAAATCAAATGGCCAATAAAGAAAATTGTAGAGAGGAGAGAGAGAATGCATGTAAAGGTAAAACTAAGAGAAGAAGAGAGGAGACTTAATAAATGTGAAAGAGAACACAAGAAGAATATGTTAAAAAGAAGGAAAAAGAGGTAAGAAAGGAAGTCATTTTTGAACAAAGCATGCAAATAGAAGATGAAGAAGAGATAATAGAGAGGGTTCTAGCTTCCATAGGAGAATAAGAATATGAAAATGAAGAAGATATGAGTTAAGAATTTGAGAATGAGATAGAGAAAGAAGAAATAGAAGAGGTAGAACAACTTGTAAGCATTTTGAAGGCTTGGAGATTGATGGAAAAGAAGAAACCTTAGAGTGCATATTTGTTTATGAGGATGAAGAGTAGTTAGAAAGGGAAATAAAATATCTTGAGGAAGCTTTGTATGGTGGAAGAAGAAAATATGATGAGGAAGAGGTTGAGAAAGTAAGTAAAGACACAAAAATTGAAAAAAAAATTATAGATGAACTATGAAGAGGAAGTAGACAGAGATGAAGAGGAGCAAGAAGTGATGGAGGAAACCATAGATGAGACCATATGGTCGCCAAATTTTTCATCTAATGTTATGTTTGATTGTTTTTGTGTAGGATTGATAGATAAAGAAATAAAGGTGATTGAAGAGAAGGCTCTTGAGAGATATTACAAGAGGAAAATGCAAAGGGAAGTTCTCATTTGGGAAAACAAAGCCGTGGAGATAAAGATGAGAGAGAAAAACAAGGAACAAAGAAACCAAGGAGTGCACAGATGTATATCAAGAAGCAAGGGAGTCAAGAGAAGGCAAGTGGAAGGATAAAAACTACTACATGGGACCCAGGTGGATCTGAGGAAAGAAAACACGGTGGAAATAAATGAGGTAGAACAAGAATAAGTAAACACAGTGAAGACTCAGCTAGAGACTCAGTTATGCAAACAAGGTACATGAAGGATTTTCTCCACCTTGGGAGTATGATGCAGGAGCATCTTCAAGAACCTCCAAAACAGGAAAATTAGAATTTTAGTGCATGGAAGTGTGGTGCAAACACGATAGCTAGGTAGTCAAGTAGTTTAAATTTGAATTTTGATAGTTCCCTCCAAAATGTATTCAAAATGGCAAAAAGGATGTAAAATGCCTTGTCATGAATTTAAGGGGGGATATTGGTGTCTATTAGTATTCTAAAAAATGATTAAGGGTTTGTTAGGTGTCTTGTTAGGTTATAGGACATGTGTAATAAGTCATCATGTGGTAGTGAATTATTAGAATGCTTAAGTTAGTGTAAAGGCAACAGTTATGCAACTAAAAGAAAAATGGAAGCCCAAAGGTCACAATGTGACAGTTACATTTCTAGGCAGTAGGTACATGCATGAGATGAAATTTTGAGTATAGGTGTGTGTGAATAAGTTAGATAGATCATTCCTTATAGTAGGAGGAATGAATGAAAAAAATAAGTGTAAGTTTGAAGCACCGTTGATAAAGAGACATGAGAACTTTGTTTTGTGTAGTACTCTACCTTGTGTGAAGTAATATTGAGTTTGCATTAAGAAAATATATATTGCTTGCTTCATTGTTTGGAACTTGGTCATTGATTTCTTATAGGTAAAGTGATAGAATAATGAATTCAATTTCTTGTACTTCCAGCATAAACCTGATTACATGAAACTAAGAATTGCTAAATGGGATTACAGTTGCTTGGATTATGTTTGATGTTTGTTATTTCTTATTGGAATGAGAGATGGATCTGTGTATGTATGTTATTTGCATACTTTTAAGATCAATTAGTCAAACATGAGGGATGAATCTCCTTTAAAGTAATGGCAATGCATATGAACAATCTTAGTTAAAAGTTGGATAAAGATTGTTATGTCACAATTGTGTGCATGTATGATGAAAGGGTTATTTGATTGCAAATGTCTAATGAACTATGGATGTTATTGCTTTGAAATCCTGAGCACGAGATGATAAGACCATCCCTAGAAGGTTAGGAATCATTCTTAGTTGAAATCATTGTTGGACATCTACAAACCCTACATGCATAGTAAAGTCCTTCCAAGAAAGAAGGTGCAGTTGAACCTTGGGAAAGAGTTATGAGCCACTGTTGACAGGAACTCATGGAAGATGATAGGTCAAACCTCCATACCAAATCTGGTGCAGTCCTAGCTCAACTAATCTACCTTATTCTCTATATTCTTGTCCCACTCACTCCATTCAGTCCATTATACTTTGTACTCCCTTAACTCATGCTTATCAATGAGCTTCTCCATACACCTCTATATCACAAATATCATTCTAGACAACCATAGTTCCACTACTCCTTGAAGTGCTTAAGGACAATCCTTTAAGCATGATACAATCCTCCTACTATACCAATCTGTTCATCCCCCTCTTTGCTTGCTAGTTTTTCCATTGTCAAGCTTGTATCTTGTTCATTTCAACCACACTAGGTTGTTAGGTACTTCACCTAAAGGATACCACCACTCAAATATATAACATGTGCGTTTCTTATCTACCCCTACATGCCAATATCAATCAAAAAATTTTCTTATGAAATCAAGAACCCTATCATATAATCACCCTACTCAAAATGTGAGAAAGACATCCATTACACCTTTATATACTCTTAGTTCATGTGGAAATCTAGTTACTTACCTTCATAGGATGTGTTCTTGAAGAGTGGATACCATGCCAACTTGAAGGATACCTCTTCCTCTAAAAACAAGATGACAAGTGGAGCAAATTCTAGAGGGTGTGAATACTCCACCTATAATACATCATCTATGATATATAATTGCCTGCATTCTAATCATTAAGAACCATCTATACAAGTTCTTATCTTCATTCTTTGTAGATCAACATGGTGTCTTCAATATTATAGGATACTCACCTATGGGTATATGAGGTCCAATGTGACTATAATCAACCTATTACATGTTCAATTCTCTAGGGATTTCTTCCTTGGGATTTATAGGTTCTTCTTCTTTCAACATTCATTCATGCAGGTCCCTTAAAATTGTATGTATATCCTTTATTATCTCTCTCTGGTTCAGGATGCACAAGAAAATTCATATGATCATAGGATCATCAAGTACTCATACATCCCTTGTCTTTTGTTATAGATATCCTTTGGGATAATCAGGCTTCATTATAGGTATTCAAGCCCTTGAATTGTCTCAATTGTATTGAATCTCTGCTCTGAGCTTGTCAAGGTTCTAGAGTGCCCATACTAGGTCCATATTACAATTGGAAAGACTTCAAGGCATTGTTCCATGGTTGATAGACTCTCCTTTTTCATATTTGAGGTGATTACAACCTTACCTGCACTAGGAATTAACACTCTTTGCCAACACAAAACTCTTTGTAACCATTCACAATGGGTTAAAACAATAATGTACCCTACATAGTCAGACCTTTATTATAATAAGTAAATTTTTCTTCATGAACTCCTCTTAATACCTTAATCTCCCTACTATAAGGACTCTTAGTCCCATCTCGGGTCATCATGGCTCTTGACACCTCCCAATTTGTGCTAAAAGACACCAAACTTCCTTTTTGTTTGCTCTACTATGTTTCCTCAACTGTATTGTCCATTATATGATTGAATAAGTGCAAACTCTTTATATGATTCTCCTCAGAATCATCCAAACTTGTCAATTCAACCCTATTCTACCCTTCATATGAAGTTAGGGCTATAACAATCAACATTAATACTAAACTCTATCGTTTTACCTTAAAATTGAGCATTGCGCATTCTCAAAACGAACTCAAAATATCTATCAACGAGATCTTCAACAATACGTGACCAATCCCATCAAAACTTAGAGGTTTCCTAGGTTAGATGGAGACAGATATATATTGGAAATTATATCTCAATTCACCAATAGAAATGAAAATTGGAAGGAGCCCTAGTTCTAGCCCGAGACAAAGCAAAATGCAATGTAAGATCTTGCAAATCCCTTCACTTAAACATCATGGAGGGTTTTAAGCTTACAGTCCTGACATAGTTTTAACACAGTCTTGCTAATAACATGCAAAAATCATTGAAACAAAGGAAATTTCCTTCATTCAAACATCATACATGCATAATTCACCCTTCCACCACCTGTTATTAGCTTCCTATTATAATTTATTCTCTTGTGTACTAATTTACCTATTTTTTCTCCTTAAGAAGCTCAACCAACTTCTAATCTGACCTAGTCACCCCTAGAAAGCTCAACTACACCACCTTAAACATAACAAATTTTGGATGGTATTCACCCAAGAACACCTCACAACTTGTTGCACATTCCTTTTTATGGTCTTCATGACCTTATCAGACTCATAACAACTCATATACACCTATTTAACCCCTCTCACCTAAGCAACCTGACCTATTACCACTCCTACAAGACTTTTTCACCTTTATTACAACAATGCATATACAAAATATGAATTTGAACAATACAACCATGGAGATATAAAACTATGACAAGTCCTTGTTTATGTTTAATGCCTTTCATAGGTTTATTCAGGATTTATTGTACTCTCTAGATTATGAGGATGATGCTCTTACATCAAAATATATAACCCTAAGTCAAAGTTTGGAAGAAGTTATGAAAAATAGCCCTTCTCAAGTTGTTCTGGGTTGTACAGTCAGGATAGTGCCAGGGCATGGAATTTGAGGTAGCAAACTAAGTTACTTTTGCATGAAAATTGGAACTAATGACAATGAGGAGGTGTTTAAGGTGACTCAAGAAGAATTTAAAACTTTCATTGGGTGGAAAAAGATATCTTCTTGACAATCCTTCTAGGACAATGTTAACACAGTTAGAGACCTAGTAAAAGAGGCTAATTAACAAAGGGAGTGGGGGATACCCTTGGAGATTGTCTATGAAACTTCTTAGACACCTAGAACCCTAAAATGTGTATTTGAAAAGGCCTAGTTTGTATTATGTGTTAGGAAATAAGAGATAAAATATGTGGAATAATCCCTTACAGAATCACAATAGTAGAAACTAATATGCAGAAAATATTACAGATCTCAAATAAAAGTGCAGAATAAATAACACAACACAGAGAGACAAGATTTAATGTGGTTCACCCAATTTGGGCTACGTCCACCAAGAATCACTTGCTCAGATTTTATTACAAGCCTCCACTCTCTCAATACAATACCCAAATCCATTTGGAGATATGCTCAACAAACTCTACAAAATTCACACCCGAATTCAAAACACATCTGCAATACATTTGCTTGTATATCTATCATATGCATAAGACCATATAAATAGATAACTGCTTAAGTAGTTTTACAAAACCATGGGTATCAAACAATGGGCAAAAACAAAACTGTCCCATAAACCTATGGGTAGCCAAAGAGGCAGTTTTACAAAACAATGGGTATCGAAAAACCATGGGCCCAAAAATAGCCCATAACGGTTACCCATTACCCATGGGTTAATAAACCACCCATGAAAATTTGCTTCGGGGGCTTCACCCCTGAACCCCCTTCAATTGGGGGGGACTTCACCCCCTTGACCCGCTCATCGGCGAGTGGGACCGCCGTAAAAATACCCGAGTGTAACACATAGAAGGTGTACCACACTCTAACATGAAAATAGGCTCCACAAACATAACATTATGGAACCCTATGATGAATAATATATACATAATCATATATGGAGGCAGGGCTAGTTTGACTTTGTAAGACAAAGGAGAGAAGGAGTGATTCTAAGAAGGTTGTTGTGAGTTAAGAATTGGGATTTTGAGCACACTTCAAGGATGAAAATGAGTCTAAAAAAGCTTGTAATATCCTCTAGGTAGCTCTGGAATTATACCTCCATTCATGCTGCAAAGCTAGTTTGTCTTAAGAGCATGAAAGGGACAATTTTGATTAACAATGATAGGAGCTTTGTGTCTCGGTAGGTTGAGTCAATTTTGTGATTAGACTAACATTATTTGAGGTGTAGGAGTAGGGAAGAGGAGCTAAAAGACATTGAAGAAGACAAAAAAACAAAAAGTGCTTACCGTGGATGAATGACTAGTTAAGAAGACTTGAGGATAGTGTGGTGTAGATAGTGGGATGTTAGTTTCCTTGCTCAAGAATTATTTTGATGGTTATTTTGACCCAAAATGTAGATTTAAACTAGGGAAGAGGAACTTGTGAAGACCATTTTAATGATACTTGTCAGATTATGTAAGTTTAGTGGATTTTTAGCCTTTCTAAGCTTGTGATGATCCTCTTTTGCAGAGATAGAGTCAAGTTGTTCTTTGTAAACTCTTGAAAGATTAAATATAAACATGATTGCACATTCTTTGTACACCATGAAGGAACATCTTATCTATATCCAATTCCATGGAGAACAATCTAGTGAACAAGTTGGATAAAGAAAACAACGTCCTGAAGATGTCTTCCAAAGACCACAAATTCACTAGAGTGGCCCATGTAGTGGAACAAATGCGAGTTAATCCCAACTGTGTGATTATCAAATGATCCAAACACAACTATAAAAGGATCAATAGGTCAATGTTTTGATAGTTACACTTACAATAGCATGTGCATCAGGTACAAAGGACAATACATGATCAGGTAGATTAGAGTAAAAATGTGTGTCAATAAGATCTAAATCAGTAACATAAGGTGTATTAAGCTCACTAAAATGAGTGTCACTATGATGTTGTAAGTGTACAAATTTATCCTGCAATAATTGGAGGGAATTTTTTCTAAAGAATAGTGAAAGAAATATGGTGTTTTATTTTTTTAGGTTCATATTCTCTTTTAAAAAATCAACCATGTGTTCTAGAAGTATACATACTTCATAAAATAACATTCTCAAAAAGTGAGTTATTATTTTCTAGTATGAGAGTGTGGATGTCACAGTTAGAAGCCACTACAAATAATGAAGGCAACATTGTCTTTGATGTGAACTTAAATAACAAGCACTCAAGAAATCCCCGACTTATAATAATGTATTTTTTTACAATAAATCCTAATGAAAAATTAATTTTATGCACAAAATGATTCCAAGCTAAAAGTTGGTGGAAATTTATGTGAAAAAAGCCCACCCCCCCCAAAAAAAGTTTTTTTATTTCTAGAAAAATTCACAATATGAATAGAAAAATAGCACCAGTTGTAGACACCAAAATTAGGTCACACTCCCCTTTGGTCCCTCGATAAATAAACACTTTCATCACATTCACCTAGCCATGGCCCCCTTCACCCCACTATAATATTAGTTTAATTATTTAAATTAAATTAATTCATTATCCTCACCATATTTATTATTTAAATCTCCTAATTGGGATAATGCCCACATATCCACCTCAACTAGCCACCTCATCAAGCCACCTCACCCTAAGACCTATTCTTAGTAATTTACCATAACTAACTAAGACTTACCCAAACCCTAAAAATCAATGCCTACATTCCCTCTAACCACATTCCCGCATGCTTAAAATAAGCTTCCATCCTAATCCATGGGGCCAACACACAAGATCCTAAAAAATCAAGGGGATCTGCCCAGTTTAGTAAACCTAGGAAATCCTGCCATAACCAACGCCGGTTACCCTTAACAGCCACCGGTTAAGCCGTAACCGCCGTTGGTCACCTTTTAGCCCCCAAAACAACCTCATTTTCGAGGTTGGTAGATTCTTGAGAGATATCATATCTTTTGAGAGCAAGTTTCAGGGAGAATACGCATGTAAAGAAGGAGATCACACATTTTCTCTTGTGCAGACAACCAACATTCACCCAACAATCATCCGGCACTCACCCCAGCACAGATTTGATCCAATCATGCAAGAAGGAGAGCACATGCAGCCCATGTAAGAGCTCCCCAACGTTTGGTGAGCCTCTGCAGTATTCAACCTCTTATCAACACCTTTATTCCTCACTTATAGACATCCAGAGCCAGATTCCAAGTAAGTAGAACATTTTACTCCTCTGGTTCACTCATTTCATCCTTTGTTCTCCCAGCCACCCATTGACCTCCATTAATACTCACCCCTCTATATCCCTGTTAATACCTCACCAAATCCCATCCAAATAACCTAATACCTCATTCCGACTAGACTAGTCCTTAGTGCAATCATAAGGGAGATCTAAAGCTTGTTCTATGACATTCCCAGTATCCCACAGTAACCAGCACTAATTCTCCCAAACCGGTGTCGATCACCCTTAACCGGCATCGGTCTCTGTATTTACCAATACAACCCAGAACAATAACCTACCCACCTATTCCCGCATCACCCTTAATCACATGTGACCTGCTGAAGACCTCTGTCAGGCCTGCAGAGACCCAGAACTAGTTACTTGACATTCAAATCTTATTTTAACCTAGCCTATCAGATTAGATCTTTCTTATTGTGTTTTAAATGAGATACCTAAATAATTTTAACTACAATAGGATTTACTTTATTACCAACATTAAATTGTTTTAAACAGTGGACTGACATCCATCTAGGAAGTATCACACTTCCCGGATCTAGCACACGCTAGGCAGTTCACTGCATATACTATTTAACTCTTTCTGGTGGTCTTGTGTTCCATTTCAGGTAGTTCCTCATAGCCAAAATAAAGATCTCATGATCAGCTATGGATTTAGAAGTCATACGCGTGCAACAACCTATCAACCAACATTTCAATAGGTATTCCTCCTACGCTCGTTACCCTATCTGTTTCATAATTTTCAAAGAAACATCTAAGAATCAGGTGAAACATTTTGGCACGCCCGGTGGGTCCCATCCATGGTTCCTTGCATTTTATTCATTCATAGGAAAATTTGTTTATTTATTTCCCTTCTGAAAAGCATACACGTTAATTTTCTTCCTTGGTAACCTTTTTTTTTCTTTCTATTTGCTCTTAAAGAAACCTTTCTTTTGGTGTACTTAAAAAGAACCATTTCTTCTTGTTTTCTGCATTTTAGTGAAAGAGCATCCCTCTCCCTCTTCATCTACTTGTGTCATTGAATTCCATATTTCGATTTGGGCTTTAAATTCATTGCATTTCATTCTGATTTTCTGCATTAGCTCACATTAATTGAGGGCAACCTATACGCTGGAAGTCATTCCCAGCTGATGGTTGACAAACAAATCATAGAAAGCACATCTCTCTATCTCTGAGTCTTACCAAATTACACAAATTTAAAACAAATACATATTCTTAAACAACATATTTCCTGGGAACGCCTATCAACGATCGTACTGATCTGAGGATTGACAGGTACTCCCCATCTCGCTGCTCTGTTGAGTCATACTTCAGAGCAAAGCCCGCCCCCGCCATAACATACATGAAATCTCACCTTTTAGATCTCCTTCTTCATAGGAAGCCATCCTCACTAAAAACTTATATTCTACAGTTCATGAGTCAGTCCTTAAATAGCATAAGCTAAACAAACATAATAGAAAAGGCACTCTTAGGATCACATTTTTCTTAGTGTTTCTACTTGGCTTGCATTTTTAGGTGAGATGTCACGTTCTACTTCTTCATTTTTCTTGTTTCTCCTTGCACACTCCTCATCATAGTTGGTGTATTCCTGAGTGTGCCTAGACCATATTCTCATCATTCTCATAATTATAGGTCTGATTCCACATCAAATTTTAACTCACAACCATATTTTCTTCATCACTGTTTCAATTTCACAGTAACCGGTGTCGGTCCACCGACCGTCGTCGGTTACCCCCTGACCGTCATCGGTTATACGCAACCGGTGTTAGTTCACTGTCGTTTTGGTTAACCTACCCAAAAGGACACCATTTCACTTTCTTTAACTATTCAAAGTCCATGTCACTATTTTCACTCCCATTGACCTGGTAAATCACATCAATATTTGGCATACCTAGCAAATTTGGCCTTATACCTTTTTTTGACCAACTGTCCATTTTCCACAGTGACATGCAGTGGTTACCTGTGACCGGAGTCAATTTAGCCTAACCGACATCAGTTATCCTATGTCATTTTCCAACTGACATTTTAACCCCAATTCACCCACCGCCACCTATTTATCCTACCTGTGTTGTATTTTTGTGGCACTTATAGAAAACAGTCTTACCACATTAGTACCTGTTCACATGGTACTGACGCGTCAACAAACAAGTGCCCTTGTATTCCACGCCAGTTGTCAACCACTTCCACCTAGCCCTTCACCACCTTCCATTTTATCACCCACCATGGATCCTATCCAACCTATCACTATCGCTACTGGAGATGAGGATTTGCATGACTCCTTGACCAAAAACCTGTCGCCTTGCAGTTTTATCTTTCCCACTCGTCCACTCGAGATTCCCTGGGTCAGTTGATATATGGCATGCCCGTATCTATCCCCCCGACTCTCGTTCCCACTCCTGTGTTAGCTCCATCTAGCTCCGCGTTGCCTGCATCTACCTTACCCCCAATTGTTTTGCAGCTAGATCCTATACCCGCTATAACTACCACGTCTGCTACGTCCATTACACCTGCCACATCCACCATACCTTCGTCAACCACCCAGAACACAACCTCATCTACCCCTATTGTCTCGCATATACCCGTAGCTACATTACCACCTCCCGTATCGGTGACCCCTACCCCTTTTCAAAGCGTTGTCCTTTCTATTCCACAATCGTTAGCCCCCATTGCCACTAGGGTTACCACGACTCTTCCACCTCCATATATGTACTATCAACAACCTCTTGTTTCATCTGTTATTCACTTTGGGTTTCTTCTCAATCCACCTATATAACACCACCATATACTGGAATGCCACCCTCATCATATTCCCAACACCAACCATCTTACGCTACAGGAGGCACCCATCAATCACAACCTACCAACGACCTAATCAAATTAATGATGGACAAGATGCATACATTGGAGGCATCGGTCTCTGGCTCTCACAACACTCTCACCAACGATGAGATTTATAACGAGCCTATCCACCCATCCATTCCTATCTGTCCATACCCCATGCATTAGGAAATGCCTAAATTCAACCGTTTCAATAGCAAGGAAGACTCACAACAACATTTGCGGTTGTTCAAACATGGGTGTTACCTAATCACCCACGATGATGCTTTGCTCTTGAGAACCTTTCCCATGTCTTTGACTGGACCTGCTTTAGATTGGTATAGTGGGCTACCCAGACACTCTATATTTTCATTTAATCAAATAGCCCAAGCCTTCTTGGATCACTTCTTTATCAATATTGTTAAGAAGGTTACCATGACTGACCTATACTCCACGAGTCAGTATGATGAGGAATCTATCGCAGATTTCGTTGCTCGCTGGCGTAGCCTGATTAATCAGCTCACGTTCCAACTACTGTAAACCGAACTCATCAATATCTTCACATGGACTTGTGCTAGACATATCTCACTGACCCTGCAGGTCCATACTTCTGAACATTTAACGAAGCCTTCACCATGGCTTGAAAGTTAGAGATTCGGGCCATCGAAGAGAAGAAAATCCAATTACACAATAAGAATTCAGCATTCAAGTTGAATGATACTATATGATGGAAAAGTGACAAGCGAGCATGGGAATCTACAAGTACCCTTTCCTCGTACCCGACTTCCCAAGGTTGTGTCGAGACAACCGGTGAATGTTGAATGTGAATGGATATGTATAAGCTAATCGGGTAATCTTAAGTCCTCAACACGCAATAATGGAATTTGCGAATCTAAGGCCAAGAAGGCCCTCCTAACCTGGATTGGTGTAATGGATCGTTCAGATATAATGGCTGCTATGAGGCTCCAATCGATGTCGAGCTCTGCCGAGATCCTATTTCTTGGTTGTTGGATAGAAGTGACATGTGGGAGCTTTGTATATATCTCTAGACAAGGTCATAAAATGGTGATAGGTGGTTTAGTGGATTCGTAGTGAACTATGGATGGTTTTCTGGTCTAGCCCAGAAAATATTAGATTGATTAGCTTCTATGTTTAATACGGAGAACTGTACTATAATATCTAGCGGGAGTGGCGAGGATCTAAATACCAGCGTTCATAAGCCGGTGTCGATACTTGACTGGTTTGTTGGCCCATTGGGTTGTGGGACTTAGGGATCACAACCGTGAGTTCATGGTTGTTGTGGACTTGTTATGGTCATGTAAAGAATCAATCACTTCTCCCAATTATCCAGTAATCATATGCCTTTTCAACTTTTATATTTAGAACTAGAAGTTGTATGATTTTCTCGGAATACCTAACAGGTGTTCTGGCAACTTGGATACGTAAGCTAGTGTTTATGTCAACAAGGAGGTCTATTGTGTTAAGCTGTGGAGCCAAAGGATCACAACCAAATGCTTGTTCTCATTCAAATCCTTGTACAATCATTCAAATTTTTTATCAAGGCAATCTATAATTAGGATGATTCGACCAAAAGTTATAAGCTTTGTCGTCTTCAATGTTTAACCCTCTCATTTGTTCACTAATTGCTTGTAAGTTTGTTGTTGCTCAAAAGACTTGTATCCTAAGGTCATGATCTATATCAGCTAAGGTCGTGGGTAGATTTGGCTGAGGTATTATGGGTTCAAATATATACTCTCTAGGCTCTCTAGGTCATGTGATTGTCATACAAGAATGATTCAACCTCTAACTAACATTAATAAACTGATTATGAAAGAGGTATTACACTACATAAGCATTCTTCTATTTTTTTATATTTTCCAATGATGTATTTCAATGAAATTGAAGAGTAGCTACTCTAGTATATCTATAAAATGAACAACTAATCTAATAATAGAATAAAAATAAGCAACGTAGCCTGGTATGGCTATTTACCTGTGCAATTGTGATTTTATCCTAAATATCTAAGCAACTAAACATATTAACTTGAAAGGCTTTTGATCCTACCTCAGAAGTGAGGAACGAATCATAGTTTCTTAGAAACTATCAATCCCCACATCTTCCCTGGTGATATCGAGAGTGAACTTTTAACTGAAATGAAATAATTCACTACTTTATTTGATATGTTGTAACTAGAACTTTGATAGCTCAAACTTGGCGTTTACAGAACAGTGGTAAATCCAGTTGTGAGTGATTTCATCCTCTCAGTGTGATCTCCTCATTCCTTCGTGTCCTCGTGAATCCAGAAAGTGTGTATATGATAGTATCAACAGAAGATAGCGTTCAGACAATGGCAACTTTGGATATAGACCGAATATAATGCGAGTAGGAGAAGGATAACGCAAGTGAACAGAGCTTGACTATGCAATTCCTAGCGGGATTTATTGCGGGGATACAACACAAGTGTACTGAGAGTTTCAGAAGCTATTCTTGTGACAAAAAAAAACCTACAACTTTAATGGATTCTAGTCTAGAAATTAAGCTATTCTATGTTTAAACTGACTGTATGCAACAGTAATGGAATAAGACTTTAAACAAGAAGATGATATGACCTCCAAAATGCCAACAATGGAAGCAAAACTTGAAACCAACAAAATTCTAAGCAAGGAATTGAAAAACTAAACAAGAGAATTGAGAGGATGTGGGGCCATTTTCTTGAAAACAAGCTAGCTATTTATAACCAATGCATTTACTAAAGGGTAACTCCCATTTGATCTCTTTTACTATAAACAAAGGAAGAACACTATTCCCAGGGTGCAAAAAACATTAATGCAAGCTAAAGTGGTTGAAGAAAGCGTGTAAAATCTAAGATTTACGTTTGACACGATCGTCGGAAGAATCTGGAAAATGCGAACAAAACTGCCGCCCTATGCAAGGCGGCAGTTACAGGACCGCCACCCAGGCAAGGTGGCAGTTCTGTCACTGAAGACAAAAATGGAAGAAGAAGGGGGAAAAAGGGGAAAACAAAGCATGTGGAGGTTGAGCGGGGCATGCGGGATTCATGCGTATACCTGATGAGCCTTTCTGGATTTTGAACACCTTACAAGGAGACCTATGTCATCATTGGGGCACGTGTAACATCGTTTCGGCGGTGTAGTACCCTATAATTTTGGGTACGTACATATTCTCCCCTTGGAGAAGCGTTTTAGCCATGAAGAGGCATAGAACGGTGGATCCGAGTATGGTGGTCCCGAAATGGGGAGTTAGGAGTTATACCTGCTACGTCTGTGTGCTGGAAAGTCACCATCCAAGATCCCGCTACTTGTAAAAAATGAAAAAGGGGACTCAAGTACAAATAAATAAAATAAATTGAGAAATAAGGCTATATTGATATGAAAAGAGGACTCACCGTCTATGCGGGGTTTAGAACTTACCTCTGTCAGTGTTCCGACCCTGCGAAAGACATTCAAAATCAAGTTAAGAGGGCTATATATATAAAACAAAGTCATTTTACTATTCATTTGCACAAATTGCTTTGATAGATTTTGAGCTCTCGGACCCACAGTGATGGTTTTCAACGAGAGTATAGTCAAAACGTTCATGGTGAGATAACGATCATGCCTCCGAGATAGGAACATCGACCCGTGAAGTCTCAGGTTAGTTCTTCTCGATTTATCATTTTTAAACCTAAAATGTAGAAATAATGAAATCTTTCCCTTGGGGGGATCATTTTTGAAAATGTTAGTTTTAAATGTGTCCTTGGGGGGGGGGCGCCCATAGGGTAGGTTTCTCTTTTGTTGAAAAGGTGTATTTGTTCATTTTTGGGATTTTTTAGGGCTTACGAGCCATTTGGTTTCACGGGAAAGGACCGTCGCCCTGTGCAGGGTGGCGGTTACGGGACTGCCACCTTAGAAGGTGGCGGTTACGGAACCGCCGCTCTGTACAGGGCGGCGGTCCATGACAGTGGACCAAAACAACACAAAACTTAGCCTATTTTTGCATGTTCAGTATTTTTAAGTGTTTTTAAAAGTCTTTCCAACTGGATTTTAGTACTAACTTACTCATTTTTGTGTTTTTAGGTGTATGCAGAAGGAGGAGTACATCAGATGGAGTCGGGAGAGGGAGTGTGATTGGCTCTCAGCAGTGTTGGAGGCACTCTCCCAGGCAGAGCGGGATACTCTCCAGAGGGCTGGTATATGGAGGATTGCACAGGTTCCTCATGTTGCACCTGCCAGTCACATATTGTGTGACTTGTTTTCTTATTGGGATGCAGATCGGAACACCTTCCGATTGCTAGGAGTTAGGGGTGAGTTTGTTGATATTTTACATACTAATGGTTCGGAATGAAGTGATACCATGAAATTTTTATCCTCCAAGTCACTGTTTGGGGTGAAATAGGAAGCTGAAGTTGCTATCGAGTTTGCGAGAAGGTTCTGCTCTCATGGGATTGCTTCAATTGATATGAAGTCGAATCCCTTACTTAGATCTAATATCGCTATTTTATAGAGCTGTAAATGTTTAGCCCTAGTTTCATATACCTCAGAGACTTGGTTTGCAACTAGTGGCGAGTCTCCTAACACTCTAACGTTATTGACACCCATTCTTTTAGCTAGGATGAGGCCAAAGAGGAGAGCTTCGTACTCAGCTCCATTGTTTGTACATTTAAAGTTTAATTTGAAGGTGAAAGGTAAGATCTTTCCCTCAGGTGAAGTAAATATCAACCTCGCCCTAGCTCCAAAGTGACATCTAGCTCCATCAAAGTGGAGAGTCCACTAATTGCTTGGAAAAATGGACGCTGGGATATCTGTCGTATTTTTTTCTTCTGCTTCAGTTACCTCTACTGTAAAAAACTTCGTCGGATGGAAGAGAAGTGATTCCTAGGGTGTGTCCTATACCCATGGAATCAAATGGTAGGAGAATAGGTAAGTATTTCTCCAGCAACTCAACAATTTTTGTGGTAGTCCCTAATGATAGTGATTTTATAGCATTGGTCTCATTTTTTAGTACTGGAACGTCCTCAGCTAGATTTGAAATTTCCAACTCAGTGGTGGGTATCAACTTTTCTTTTGGTGTTGAATCAGTTGGTTTGGCAAGCTGGTTTGTTGGAAGTTTGAACTCGGAGTGGATACCCGGTCTTTTCTTCAAATTAGCTAGGTGTATATCGAAGGGTTTTGGGTCACCTTGTGCCACGAATATTTTCCCTAAATGTAGAAATCTTATTTCTTGGAATAACGTGGAAGGGATTACCTTCATGCAGTGTATCCATGGCCGACCAAGGATCATATTATAATTGGTTTCCTGATCTATAATATAAAGCTCGGTGAGGGCTATCTTGGGTCCTAAAGTGACCGGTAAAATTATGGTTCCAATCAAAGTGGCTTTGAGGCTATCATAACCTCTTAGTGTATTTCACATTGTGGAACAGTTTGTCTCTCCATATCCTAAATTTTGAAGGAAAGAAAGGGGGACTATGTTGACTACTGCCCCATCATCGACCATTGCATGTTTAAAATAATTATTGTAGATCCAAACTTGTAAATGTAAAGTTGGGTCGCCTCTTCACGTAATTTCAGCATCTGTTGGCATTTTGCTTATATCGATTATAAATTCTGTATCCCTATCTAGCTGCCCCAGAGGATAAATGTCAAAGTCCACATGGTTCACTTGCACTTCCAGGGGAGGATTGATGTTGATTAAATGACCAAGGCCTAATGCTTCTAACAGATTAGCTCTGTGGGCGGGAGAGTTTTTTAACAAATACAAAAAGGAGATGTGCGAGAAGGTTTTAGTTAAATCATTAATTAGATCATAGGCACCTATAGGTTTTAGCAAAGTTTGTTTAGTCTTGTCTGGCTCTAATTAATAACTTGGAGTTGGTTGAGAAGAATAATCTTGTGTTCTTGTTATGGTTTCTACGGGTAGCTTGGCGTCTAACTCCACTAAACCAACTATCTTAGTTTGAGGTCGAGTTCCTAATTGGGGTGCGACTGGTGGATTTAATGAATTTGAAGCTTCATGATGATTGTTTCTTGTCATGACACCCTTATTTATTCCGTTAGGATCTAACTTGTTATTGTTAGAATGGTTTGGGAGTGGGTCATTGAAGATCTTGAGGGATGCATTTTGAGGGGAAACTGCCACTGCATAAATGTTTGGCGTGGGTACTACAGAATTTGCTAAAAACATATCTATAAAGAGTTGTTTTTGTAGATATGTTTTTGATCTTCTGGAAAATGTTGCATGAATTTATTGTATTAAAGACAAGTCCTAGTATCGTGGCCTTGAATCTTGTGGAAGCCACAATATTGATTGGGATTATAATTTCGAGGCTGTTGATTTAAAACTTGTTGTGGCCCAAAATTCTGATAAGGTTACTGGTTGTTAGAGTTAAAATTTTGAGGCTATTGCCTTTGGTTTTGAATCTGATATCCAGTTGGGTTTCGATTTGGACTTTGTGTTTGGTCTTATCATTGTTGTTGTTGTTGCCGTGGTGGATGATTAAAATCCACCGTATTGATTGTTGGGGTAAAATTGTTATTTCGCTGATTATTAACAGGTGGCGAAATGTTTACAACATTTTCCCTTTTAGCTTGGTCAGTTACTCCATCTGTTGTAACCCCACGGTTCTTGTTAAGGATCTTAGGTCCTTGATTAGCATTCCCAGTGTTAGGATAGGCTGCGGTGTTTTGGTTGGGAGTGGTTAATTTCCCGTTTGTCCCATATGTCTTATGACCACTATTAATCACTGCTTGGTCGATTCGGAGAGCACTCTCGAGTACTTCATCATAAGTTCTTAGTGGGAACTTCTAGATTTCTTCCTTTATCTCTCTATTGAGGGAATTAAGGAATAAATCACATAGTTCCATTTGATCCATATTTGGAGCACTCGCTGATGAGTAGAGAACCTTACACCAGCTTTGGATAAAATAAGCGGTGGATTCATTATGTTCTCGTTTGATATGTAAGAAATCCCTGGCAAGCGAGCATGTGATTTAATATGGAGAAAAATTGTAAGGTTTTCTGTCTATGAGGAAAGGGTACTTGTAGATTCCCATGTCTACGAGGTGCCCCCCCACAGGTCACTTTCCTACAATATACGAAGCTCCCACAGGTCACTTCCCATGTATCCAACAACCAAGAAATAGGATCTTGGTAGATCTCGACATCGATTGGAGCCTCTGAGCAGCCATTATATCTGAATGATCCATTAGACCAATCAAGGTTAGGAGGGCCTTCTTCACCTTAGATTCACAGATTCCATTATTGTGTGTTGAAACTTAAGATTACCCGATCAGCTTATACATATCCATTCACATTCAACATTCACTGGCTATCTCGACACGACCTCGGGAAGTCAGGTACAAGGAAAGGGTACTTGTAGATTCCCATGCTCGCTTGTCACTTTTCCATCGTACAAAATTGGTGAACACGACGTGAAACAAACTAATATTCCTCTTTCTATTTTCATCTCTTCCATCCACCTTCGCTCTTTCCCATTATTCTATGGGTATTCATATACCCCCCGAATATGTCAGGATATGATACATATGGAAGACCTCTCTCAGGTCTTGAAGTAAACTATAGTAAAAAAAATAGACAACCATCGCCCTCACTTTCTGCATGGGATGATAACTATTCGAGTAATTACTTGTCATCTCAAACTCCCCCTCACAGAACTAGTTCCAGTTCTTCGTTCTGAATTGAGGAGTTTGATCAGTTTGCACAAACACAACAACCAAAGCCATCAAGCTCTAACAATATGACATTTACTCGAGAATCCACTTCATCTCCTCGGGTCTTGTTCAGACCACAGATCAGTAGACAATCAGACCCACTCCCCTTTTTGGATGAGGAGTACTTGGCACGCTTTGCTAAAAGTGAACAATGCTTCCAAAATATGTATCCACCTTTAGGAAGTTTACAAATACAGTCTGATACCCTATTCTAGGAGAACACCCCCATTTCTCCACCTATGGGAAATACCCTCGGTGAAGCTTGGCAGGGTAACGACCAATTCATAACAGGGTATCATACCCCCTTACAACCTCAAGCCATACAAAAAACACCCTTAAGGCAAAACAAAGCGTCTTTGCCGATGGAGGTCATTTCAGCCTTAACTGAGAAGGTTAGAGGGCTAGAAATTGCTCAAACGAACCAAAATTCATATTTTGGGCAAGCGGGAATCACAAACCCTCTGCATCACCCTAGTCAATTTGACCTCCTTACAGGAACAGGCACGTTAGGCATGCCTCCTCAAAATCCTTATAATCATCCACAACAAACACCAACTAGGACAACGTTTTCAAACGCCACTCCAGTTGAAAAATGACACCTCCCGGCTTGGCACCAAACACCCTGTACCAGAACAATACTCCTCCTTATTTAAACATCTATTCAAAATCACCACAAGGATACATGTTCTCTTCTCCTGGGATGTTCATTCAACCACATGGATTCCCTTATGTACCTACAAACACATATGTTATGCCATATCAACAACCTATTCCACCTCAACCCCCTCAGCAAGCCCCCTCGATGGTTGAGGCCTACGCAGTAGGGACTTATTCAGAATATTTATAAGAACCCCTAGAATTCACCATATGAAGTGTTATGCTTCCGAGACCTCTTCCCAACTTGCCCAAATACAAAGGGGAAGGAGACCCGAACGCACACATTAAGGCCTATGCCACAACCATACGGGAGTTACTCCCTTAGGACGGGGTTGTCGCTAAAATATTCCCTAAAACCCTAGAAGGTATTTCCCTTGAATGGTATTAAAGAATACCTGAAGCTTCGATACACTCATTTAAACAACTCGTGTCAGAATTCATCAAAGCTTTCGACATGAATAAATTTTTAAGAACAGGAATCAGGGAGTTCTTACATATCAAACAAGAACATAATGAATCTACCGCTCATTTTATCCAAAGATGGCGTACGGTTCTCTACTCATCAGTGAGTGCTCCAAATATGGATCAAACGGAACTATGTGATTTATTCCTTAATTCACTCAATAGAGAGATAAAGGAAGAAGTCTATAGAAGTTCCCACTAAGAAATTACGATGAAGTACTTGAGAGTTCTCTCTGAATTGACCAAACAGTGATTGATATTGATCATAAGACATATGGGACAAACGAGAAATTAACCACTCCCAATCAAAACAGTGTGGCCTATCCTAATGCTAGGAATGCTAATCAAGGACCTAAGATCCTTAATAAGAACCATGGGGTTACAACAGATGGAGTAACTGACCAAGCTAAAAGGGAAAATGTTATAAACATTTCGCCACCTGTTAATAATCGGTGAAATAATAATTTTACCCCAACAATCACTGCGGTGGATTTCAACCATCCACCATGGCAATAACAACAGCAAAAACGACAAGTCCAACCACAACAGTCTAAATCAAAACCCAACTGGATATCTAGAGTCAAAACCAAAGGCAATAGCCTCAAAATGTTAACTCTAACAACCAGTAACCTTATCAGAATTTTGGGCCACAATAGGTTTTAAATCAACAGTCTCAAAATTACAATCCCAATCTATATTGTGGCTTCCACAAGATTCAAGGCCACGATACTAGGACTTGTCTGTGAATACAATAAATTCATGCAACATTTTCCAGAAGATAAAAAATAACTCTTTATAGATATGTTTTTAACAAATAATGTAGTACCCACGCCAAACGCCTATACAGAGGCGGTTTCCCCTCAAAATGCATCCCTCAAGATCTTCAATGACCCACTCCCAAACCATTCTAACAACAACAGGTTAGAACCTAACGGAACAAATAAGGGTGTCATAATAGGAAACAATGATCATGAAGATTCAACTTCATTAAATCCACCAGTCGCACCACAATTAGGAACTCGACCTCAAACTAAGATAGTTGGTTTAGTGGAGTTAGATGCCGAAGCTACCCGTAGAAACCATAACAAGAACACAGGATTATTCATCTCTAACCTACTCCAAGTTATCCATTGGAACCAGAAAATAGTTAACAAACTGTTGGTAAAACCCATAGGCGCCTATCATTTAAATAGTGATTTGACCTAAAACCTTCTCGCACATCTCCTTCTTAGATTTTTTAAAGAACTCTCGCTGCCCACAGATCTACTCTCTTAGAAGCATTAGGCCTTGGTCATTTAATCAACATCACTCCTCCCTCGGAAAGTGCAAGTAAACTATGTGGACTTTGATGTTTATCCTTCTGGGGCAGCTAGATAGGGATACGAAATTTATATTTGATATAAGAAAAATACAAACAGATGCTAAAATTACACAAAGAGACGACCCATCTTTACATTTACAAGTTTGGGTCTACAATAATTATGTTAAATGTGCAATGGCTGATGATGGGGCAGACATTCAACATAGTCCCCTTCACTTTCCTTCAAAAGTTAGGATATGAAGAGACAAATTGTTCCACAACGTGAAATACGCTAAGAGGTTATGATAGCTTCAAAGCCACTTCGATTGGAACCATAGTTTTACCAGTCACTTTAGGACCCAAGACGATCCTCACCGAATTTTATATTATAGATGGGGAAACCAATTATAATATGATCCTTGGTCAGCCATGGATACACCACATGAAGGCAATCCCTTCCACGCTATTCTAAGAAATAATATTTCTACATTTAGGGAAAATATTCATGGCATAAGGTGACCAAAAACCCTTTGATATACACCTAGCGGATTTGAAAAAAAGACCAGGTATCCACTCCGATTTAAAACTTCCAACAAACTAGCTTATCAAACCAACTAATTCAACAACCAAAAGAAAAGCTGATACCCACCATTGAGTTGGAAATTTCAAATCCAGCTGAGGATGTTCCAATACTCAAAAGTGAGAACAATGCTATAAAAGTAGTATCACTAGGGACTATCGTATAAAAATTTTTGAGTTGCTTGAGAAAGACTTACCTATTCTCCTAGCATTTGATTCCATGGGTATAGGACACACCCTAGGAATCGCTTCTCTTCCATCAGGTGAAGTTTTTATGGTAGACGTTAACTGAAGCAGAAGAAACAGATATGACATATATCCCAATATCCATTTTTCCAAGCAAGTAATAGACTCTCCACTTCAATGGAGCTAGATGTTGCTTTGGAGCTGGGGCAGGAGTAATCTTTACTTCACCTGAGGGAAAGATCCTACCTTTCACCTTTAAATTAAACTTTGAATGTACAAACAATGGAGGCTGAGTACGAATCTCTCCTCCTTGGCCTCATTCCTAGCTAAAATAATGGGTGTTAATGACATTAGAGTACTAGGAGACTCGCAACTAGTTGTAAACCAAGTATCCAAAGTATATGAAACTAGGGCTAAACATTTACAACTATATAAAACAACGCAGTGTTAGATCTAAGCAAGGGATTCAACTTCATATCAATTGAAGAAATCCCATGAGAGAAGAACCTTCTCACAGACTCGAGTAGCAACCTCAGCTTCCCATTTCACCCCAAACAGTGAATTGGAGGATACAAATTTCACGGTATCACTTCGTACTGAATCATTAGTGTGTAAAATACCAACAAAATCACTCCTGACTCATGGAGAAGCTGAGGGATGACTTATCTATCATAGATCACTTTGATGATGATGGAATCACTATCGAATATCTAAACGCCTATGTGGAGCTACAACTTGCTCACCATGTATAGTTGATCTTTCCCTAATACCTCATTCCTCTTCCTACTTTAGAAATCCCATGGTAGAATCTCCTCCATAGAAGGATCTCGATATCTACAAGATAGAAAATGGAGAGAGCTTGGAATTACCTCCAGCCCCACCTAAATTTGAAGAAGGTAACACTTATTTAATAGAAGAAACCATTGACATAAACAATGGAATGGAGGAAGAACCAAGAATTTTGAAGTTGGGATCCTCGTTAACTCTGGAGGAGATAGAAATACACACCCAAATCCTTAAATAACATCAAAAGGCTTTTGCATTTAACTATAAAGAAATGACATACATTGCACCACAAGTCGCGGTACATAATCTTGTCACTAAACCAGATGCGAAACTAATCAAACAGAAGTCAAGACCAATGAAGCCAAAAGTGGCTCTCATGGTAAAAGAGGAAGTAGTAACACTTCTCCAAGTAGGATTCATTAATCCTATTGAATATTCACAATGGGTATCTTATATTGTTCCTGTCCTAAAAAAGAATGGGAAGATACGCATTTGCATAGATTTTTCGGGATATTAACAAAGCTTGTCCCAAAGATGATTTCCCATTACCATCCATTGACGTTATCATTGATACAACAACTGGATTTGAACTATTGTCCCTCATGGATGGGTTCTCAGGGTACAATCAGATTAAAATATCTAAACAGGATCAAGCCAAAACCACATTCATAACTCCCTAGGGAACTTATTGTTATGCTGTCATGCCATTTGGTCTTAAGAATGCCGGTGCTATGTATCAATGGGTAAATATTCCACAATTTTATGCATAAAATTATGGAATCCTATGTGGATGACTTGTTGGCCAAGGCCAAGAAATGTTGTGATCATCCAGAAGTGCTCTGTATCATCCTCTCACAACTAATCAAATATGGTGTCACATTAAACCCAAAGAAGTGTGTGTTCGATGTAATAGGAGGAAAACTTCTGGTCTACATTATATCTTCACGGGGGATTGATGTTGATCCAACCAAAACACGGGCTGTTATCGAAATGATCCCACCATCGGATGAGTCTAGAATCAGGTCATTTCTTGGGAAACTCAGTGCAATCCAAAGGTTCATCCTAGATTTAAGTTTTTCCATTCATCCAATCAAAAATCTATTGAAGAAATATTATAGCGTCGATTGGACTGAAGAATGCAACGAGGCCTTTGAAGCAATTAAGCGCTTCTTATTTTCACCACCCACGCTAATGCCTCCCAAGCTAGACCGCCCTTTTATCCTATACTCATGAGCCACTCATGTCTCTCTGGCCCATATGCTGGCTCAAGAAGACAATGATAAATGAGAATGCACGGTCTATTTCATCAGCCGAACGTTGCTCGATTATGAAACACGTTACACAGAAGTAGAGAGAGAATTCCTTGCCATAATTTTTGCTACAAAACATTTGAGACATTACATGTTAAACTAGGAAACGAGGGTCATTGTAAAGACAGACCATTTATGAACATTTCTCACACAAGGATCTTTATCTAAAAAGGCTAGTCATTTCATAACCTTAATGGAAGAATTTGAGTTAACATTCATAAACTAGAAATCCATTAAAGGACAAATCATTGCAGACTGGTTAGCTGACAATCCACTAGATGGAGGCAAGCTGGTAAATCTATACTTTCCCGATGAGTGTGTATACTTCATCGAAACCAGGCCCCCCATCTCTACATGTCCCTGGTATACTGATATCATCAATTTTATCATGGACCATACATACCCGGAAGGTGCCATGTCACAACAAAGAAGGCTATTACGCATTATTACCACTAAATATGTTGTTTTAGACCAAGTTCTCTATCGTAGAGCCTTCGATGGCATGCTTATAAGATGCGTCAACATAGAAGAATCCAAGAGGGTTCTTCATGAATCCCACAGTGGGATATGTGGGGGCCACTTTGGTGGTCACGCCACCGCTCACAAAATACATCAGATGGGCTATTTTTGGCCCACTCTCGAGCATGACGTAGTGGAATTTGTACATAAGTGCCACAAATGCCAAGAATTCTCTCACGAGATTCACATGCCAGCACAATCCCTGCAACCAATAGTGACTCTGTGGCCCTTCTCCACGTGGGGTCTAGACTTGATAGGGAAATTCTCTCCCTCATCAACCGATGGCCATAATTTTATAATTACGGCCACATAATATTTTACCAAATGAGTGGAGGCCATGCCTCTCACCACCGTACCAGGTTCGGTAATTGCCAAATTCATTCTGAACCAAATTATCTGTAGGTATGGTGTCCCACAAGTCATTATATCAGATAATGGCACTTCCTTTAAAAATGATGAAGTCCATGAGTTATGTAGCAAGTTCAAGATAAACCATCACACAGACTCTCTTTACTACCCTTAAGCCAATGGGCAGGATGAAGTGACAAACAAGATGTTAAAAGCTATTCTCCTCAAAACAGTCAAGGAGAACAAACGAGATTGGCATTTAAAACTATATCCGGCCTTGTGGGCCCATCGAACCTCAATAAGAACACTGATAGAAGCAACTCCTTTCTCACTGGTATTCGGTGAAGAAGCATTTCTCCCACTTGAGGTTGAAATACCCAGTCTCCTCATCTCATTACAAGGGATTCTGAACAAAGAAGCTTATAGGGAGGCACGCCTCTCTCAACTAAAAAGCCTTGATGAGGCTAGGTTAAACGCTGAATAGCAGCAAAAAGCCTATGCCGACCGGATGTGCCGGCATTATAACAAAAAGGTCTATGAGCGAGAAATATATGAAGGAGATCTAGTTCTAAGACTAGATAGCTGGATCGATAAGAAAACTGGCGAAGGAAGAAAGCTCCAGACCAAATGGTTGGGCCAGAAATGGTGCGTATCTTTTGTGCACACTAGAAGGTGAGGAATTCAGTGAAACTTTTAATTCCTTACATCTTAAGCACTTTTACGCATAAAACATCAAAGTCATTACTTATACATTATAGCTACTTCCATTGCATTAGTCTCTTAGCTGCTTCATTCTGTCCATTTTGTAAAAATGGTAGTCCAGGAGCTTACTCTTAAAACAATCTGTTACAAACTTATGAAAATATTGGTAAAAGCATTTATATCACATCTCTTCAAACATCATCAAATATTTTCAAATATTTTCATCAAGTTCAACAGACAAGCATTGACAAAAACCATACCAAGACCTGCATACTTGGCTTTGCTCTTTCTTTCTACTAGGTGAAGTTGTCCTTGCCCACGGTCTATTCTGGAAGCTTCTTGGTGTCACATCTATCCCTCTTAAATATCTTGGAATGAAAGGATATCCCAAAGTCCTAGATCAGAAATGTCAAAATCAAATGAAATTAAAATCACCAAGCAAACAAAATATTTTATTTTACACACTTCTTTGCCCCATCAACCTTCAGTGATAAGCCCACATCTCTTATTGGTGGTGTGAGGTTGGGAAAGGAAGGAAGTGCCCTTACTCGCCTATATCCTACCTTTGGTGACAAACCTGTGCTTCTTATTGGTGGCATGAGGCAGGGTGTGGGGGGTCCAGTCACACAAATTAACAAATCTTGGTATGCTAAAAACACAAATTCACCTCTATTAAGATAAAACAAATATCCAAATATCCAAATTCCAAAGAGATCAAATCCTCAAAACTAGATTTTGTCAACCAGGTTGCCATTCATGAATCTAAGTCTAGATAAACTGGAAGGTAAGTGGCTTTCTAAACATGGTAGTAGTTCTAAGTAGGGTGGGTGTGTAGGTCCAAACTTGGTTCTTGTTACTTATTTGTCTGTCTCTCATCATTCCATTCAGTCAAACTCATACAACTTGTGCCCTTCCTAACTCTTGGTGTTGAGCCCTCGCATCTTACTAGTTGCATGGATTTGGGATTGGGGCAAGTTCATCTCTTTATCACTATGCATTCATCATGTTTTTCCAATATAAGAAGGAATGACAAACATTGCCCAAAGAGTTCAAAAGTTCAGTACTACCATATGTTAGTATCATCTCATATCAGCACTACAAAAACATATAGAGTAAAACAGTCTATTTACTATCATTTGTTGTCCATTACATACATTCTGGAAACATGAAAAGCAAATATTCTAAAAACATCTAAGTACACATGTGGAAACGAGTCACAAAATTCTAGGCACCAAGAGTCCGGATCCAAAAAGAGATATATATATATATAAATCAAGTTTCATATACAATGCCATTATGCACTAGGCATGGTCAAAATGCTCAATGAGCCCAAAAAGTACAAAAACACTCGTATAGACATCTAACAAAGTACTACAAAAATAGTCTCTCAATCCCTATGGGATCCCTCAGAGGGTGCACGGCCACACCTAGGACTTCGGCTACGTCGGTGCTCCGAATGCATTGAGGGCTGGCTGTCACACCCGGTAGCTGTCGTCTCACTACGAGAATGGCTCCTCCTCATCAGGCACTCGACTGTCCTATATCCAGCCACCTCCATGCGGAGAGAAGTCATAATCTTCATCATATACCAGACAGAGGAAAAAACATCGGTGTGCCTACCGACTGCTGAGGGCTCCCCCACGTCTACGGAAAGCTTAGCATGAGTCTTCTCCAGGGAAGAAGCAGGATATCGGTACATGCTCGGTGAATCAAGTCTCGCCACTCATCAACAGTCGCTGCAAATAAAGGAGAAAACAAGTTAGAAAACAATCAATGATAAAACCAAGAGTAAGCAAAACAAAAAGAAACAATAAACTAGAACAAATCTAACTAAAACAAATGTTAGGAGAAGAGTGACAACTCACTGGGATCGCAAGGCCTCCAGGAAGGATCTCTAGGATCCGTGCCTGCCACTGATGCCACCACCGACTGGTGCCCCTCTCCCATGTCTGGGGCAATGTGACGGCCTGCAACAGACTCACCATCTCCACCTGGGTCCCGAGAGAGTAACTCCTCTGAAACCAGAGTCACCCTCTCTGCGCTCCACTCCGCCCTCTCGGCCTGCAAAATCTCCTAGGTATCATGCCACTCAGGATCACTATCATCCCCCCACCGCCCGTCTCACTGATCTCCATGTCCTCAGTCTCCTCCTCAGTCTCTCCCCCAATGAACTCATTAGACTCATAGTCCACATCAATGGGCTCATCACTACTATGAGTGGGACCGGAAACAATTTGAAGTAAGGGTGCCTGAGGAGCACCGGCTCTCCCTCGTGCACGTACCACCCTCCTAGCCGCAATAGGAGTACCAGGAGTAACAATGGTCCACCCCTGGCCTTTAGGACCTCCCCGAGCCTCGCGGATAGATCTGTACACTAGCACCACCAGAGGAAGCATGCCGCTATAGGGGAGGCCAAACTACTATGGAACTCTGTCAAAGGGGTGTATCTCTAACTTCCCCGCCCTTTCTATCAACTAGCTGGTGGTTTGATAGGCAATCAGTGTAACGGTCTCCTCTCCCCATGCCCCTGCCATGGCCTGATAAGGGGTGGCCTCCATGTCTGTAGTGGTTAGAGAAGCCACTGGCTAGTGGGGTGCTCTAAGAACTGTCATCCCTATTCACCTCGCTGCCCTGACGGCCCCGAGATTCTCCACCTCTATGCCTCTCCCATATGGGATAATGTGCTCATACACCCAACTCATGACAAGAGTCGGGTGGCTCAGTGACTGCCCCTGTAAACAGACTACCTTGTATAAGTCATGGTAGGTATTCTCGAGGATATCTTCTCCCCAAGCGTAGACACATCCATGGCCCTCAATCTGGGAAATAATAGGAGCCCAAAAATATAAGAGGGTGTCCCCTCCCTTGTCCCTAATTAGTCTGGATGCAAGGATGTCCATAATGGCCTTGTGAAGCAAGGGAATGTCTGACTCAATAATAGAACGGATCCTCACGCCCTTCTTTGATCCCATCGATACGACCTCATCTCCCATGTAGGTGGCCCAATGAACCACATGTGATCTAGATACTGCTGTCTTAAGAGACAACCGCCACCCAAGAATCGGAACCCGCAGTATATGGTAAACATCCTCCAAGGTGATAGACCACTCACCCCTAACCCCTGAAAAATTGGAAGGTGTTCTGATCCGCATCCCAATATGAGAATAAGTCACACAATATGTGACTAATAGGTGCAACATGAGGAACCTGTGCAATCCCCCATATACCATCCCTCTGGAGAGTATCCCGCTCTGCTTGGGAGAGTGCCTCCAACACTACCGAGAGCCAATCGCACTCCCTCTCCTAGCTCCATCTGATGTACTCCTCCTTCTGCATACACCTAAAAACACAAAAAGGAGTAAGTTAGTACTAAAATCCAGTTGGAAAGACTTTAAAAAACACGTAAAAATACTAAATATGCAAAAATATTGGGTACGAGGAAAGGGTACTTGTAGATTTCCATGCTCTGGAGTCATGGACAAAAGATCATGCTCTTGAGTCACACTCTACCTTGTGGGAGAGTAGACAAAATTATAGGGTTTTCTGTCTATAGGTTACAGAGGCATGATCTGGAATCAGAGGTGCTACCATTGGTGATCTAAAATGATAACCTAAATATTAGATTGATTAGCTTCTATGTTTAATACATAGAACTGTACTATAATATCTGGCAGGAGTGGTGAGGATCTAAATACCAATGTTCGTAAGCTAGTGTCGATACTTGATTGGTTTGTTGGTCCGTTGGGTTGTGGGAATTGGGGATCACAACCATGAGTTTGTAGTTGTTGTGGACCTATTATGGTCATGTGAAGAATCAATCCCTTCTCCCAATTATCCAGTAATCATATGCCTTTTCAGCTTCTATATTTAGAACTAGAAGTATGATTTTCTTTGAATACCTAACATGTGTTCTGGCAACTTGGATACGTAAGCTAGTGTCTATGTCAACAAGGAGGTCTTTTACGTTAGGCTGTGGAACCAAAGGATCACAACCAAATGCTTGTTCTTGTTCGAATCCTTGTACGGTCATTCAGATGTTTTATCAAGGCCATCTATAATTAGGATGATTCGACCAAAAGTTGTAAGCTTTGTCGTCTTCAATGTTTAACCCTCTCAGTTGTTCACTAATTGCTTATAAGTTTGTTGTTGCTCGAAAGACTTGTATCCTAAGGTCCTAATCTATATTAGCTAAGGTCATGGGTAGATTTGGCTGAGGTACTATGGGTTCAAATATATACTCTCTAGGCTCTCTAGGCCCTCTGATTGTCATACAAGAATGATTCAACCTCTAACTAACATTAATAAACTGATTACGAAAGAGGGATATATAATCAATCTAATATTTGGTAATCTAATCATCAAATATGTATGTACCCAAAATTGGAGGGTACTACACCGCCGTAACGATATTACACATGCCCTAATGATGACACAAGTCTCCTTACAAGGTGTTCGGAATCCAGAAAGGCTCGCCAGGTATATGCCTGTATCCCACATGCCACGCTCAGCCTCCACATGATTTATTTTCCCCATTTTCCCCCTTCTTCTTGCATTTTTGTCTTCAGTGATGGAACTGCCACCCTATTTGGGCGGTGGTCCCGTGACTGCCGCCTAGGACAGGGCAGCGGTCCCGTAATTGCTGCCCTGCATAGGGTGGCAGTTTTGTTCACATTTTCCAAATTCTTTTGACGATCACATCAAACGTAAATCTTGGATTTCACACACTTTCTTCAACCACTTTGGCTTGCATTAATGTTTTCTACTCCCTGGGAATAGTGTTCTTCCTTTGTTTATAGTAAAAGAGATCAAATGGGAGTTACCCTCTGGTAAATGCATTGGTTATAAATAGCCAGCTTGTTTTCAAGTAAATGGCCCCTCATCCTCTCAATTCTCTTGTTCATTTTTTCAATTCCTTGCTTAGAATTTTGTTAGTTTCAGGTTTTGCTTCCATTGTTGGCATTTTGGAGGTCATATCATCTTCTTGTTTTAAGTATTATTCCATTGCTGCTACATATAGTCAGTTTAAACATATAATAGCTTCATTTCTAGACTAGAATCCATTAAAGTTGTAGGTTTTGTTTTTCCACAAGAATAGCTTCTGAAACTCTCGGTACACTTGTGTTGTATTCCCACAATAAATCCCACTAGGAATTGCATAGTCAAGCTCTATTCACTTGCGCTATCCTTCTCCTACTCGCATTGTATTCGGTCTATATCCAAAGCTACCATTGTTCGAATGCTATCTTATGTTGATACTATCATATACACACTTTCTGGATTCACGAGGACACAAAGGAACGAGGAGATCACATTGAGGGGATGAAATCACACACAACTGGATTTACCACTATTTTGTAAATGCCAGGTTTTAGCTATCAAAGTTCTAGTTACAACATATCAAATAAAGTAGTGAATTATTTCATTTTAGTTAAAAGTTTGCTCTCGATATCACCAGGGAAGCTGTGGAGATTAATAGTTTTTGAGAAACTGTGATTCGTTCCTCACTTCTAAGGTAGGAGCGAGAGCCTTTCAAGTTAATACGTTTAGTTGCTTAGATGATAAAATCACAATTGCACAGGCAAATAGCCATACCAGGCTACGTTGCTTGTTTTTATTCTATTATTAGATTAGTTTTTCATTTTATAGATATACTAGAGTAGCTGCTCTTCAATTTCATTGAAATACGTCATTGGAAAATACAAAAAAATAGAAGAATGCTTATGTAGTGTAATACCTCTTTCATAATCAATTTATTAATGTTAGTTAGAGGTTGAATCATTCTTGTATGACAATCACATGACCTAGAGAGCCTAAAGAGTATATATCTGAAACCATAATACCTCAGCCAAATCTACCCATGACCTTAGCTGATATAGATCAGGACCTTAGGATACATGTCTTTCGAGCAACAGCAAACTTACAAGCAATTAGTGAACAAATGAGAGGGTTAAACATTTGAAGATGACAAAGCTTACAACTTTTGGTCGAATCATCCTAATTATAGATTGCCTTGATAAAAAATTTGAATGACCGTACAAGGATTTGAACGAGAACAAGCATTTGGTTGCGATCCTTTGGTTCCACAGCCTAACGCAGGAGACCTACTTGTTGACATAGACACTAGCTTATGTATCCAAGTTGCCAGAACACCTGTTAGGTATTCTGAGAAAATCATACAACTTCTAGTTCTAAATATAAAAGCTGAAAAGGCATATGATTACTGGATAATTGGGAGAAGGGATTTATTCTTCACATGACCATAACAGGTCCACAACAACCATAAACTGACGGCTATGATCCTCAAGTACCACAACCCAATGGGCTAACAAACCAGTCAAGTATCGACATTGGCTTACAAATGTTGGTATTTAGATCCTCGCCACTCCCGCCAGATATTATAGTATAGTTCTCCATATTAAAGATAGAAGCTAATCAATCTAATATTTTCTGGGCTAGACCAGAAAACCATCAATAGTTCACTACGAATCCACTAAACCACCTATCACCATTTTATGACCTTGTCTGGAGATATATACAAAGCTCCCACATGTGACTTCCCATGTATCCAACAACCAAGAAATAGGATCTCGGTAGAGCTCGACATCGATTGGAGCCTCGGAGAAGCCATTATATCTGAACAAGCCATTACACCAATCTAGGTTAGGAGGGCCTTCTTTGCCTTAGATTCACAGATTCCATTATTACGTGTTGAGGACTTAAGATTACCTGATTAGCTTATACATATCCATTCACATTCAACATTCACCGGCTGTCTCGACACGACCTCGGGAAGTCGGGTACGAGGAAAGGGTACTTGTAGATTCCCATGCTCACTTGTCACTTATCCATCGTACAAAATTTTTCTATCATGGATCACTATACTACTCTATTTGTACCTGAAATTATAGGGTACTACACCGCCAGAACGATGTTACACGTGCCCCAATGTTGACACAGGTCTCCTTGCAAGGTGTTCAGAATCCAAAAAGGCTCGCCAGATCACCACTTTCAGGTACGTACTGTAGTATTTCAATGAACTATGATTATAAAATTATGGCCATTGGTTGATGAGGGAGAGAATTTCCCTATCAAGTCTAGACCCCACGTGGAGAAGGGCCATGGAGTCACTATTGGTTGTAGGGATTATACTGGCATGTGAATCTCATGAGAGAATTCTTGGCATTTGTGGCACTTATGTACAAAGCTCCCATTTCGTCAGGTCGACTGGGCCGATGTATCCAAAGTGGCCCCCCACATACCCCTCATGGATTATTCTATGAAATAGGATCTAAAACAACATATTTAGTGGTAATAATGTGTAACGGTAGAGCTCGACATCGATTGGAGCCTCAGAGAAGCCATTATATCTGAACAAGCCATTACACCAATCTAAGAGAAAGGTTAGGAGGCCCTTCTTTGCCTTAGATTCACAGATTCCATTATTACGTGTTGAGGACTTAAGATTACCTGATTAGCTTATACATATCCATTCATATTCAACATTCACCATATTTAGTGTCTCGACACGACCTCGGGAAGTCGGGTACGAGGAAAGGGTACTTGTAGATTCCCATGCTCACTTGTCACTTATCCATCGTACAAAATTTTTCTATCATGGATCACTATACTACTCTATTTGTACCTGGTTTCAAATGAACAATCTTCTCCAATGACGTAGGGTACTACACCGCCAGAACGATGTTACACGTGCCCCAATGTTGACATAGGTCTCCTTGCAAGGTGTTCAAAATCCAAAAAGGCTCGCCAGATCACCACTTTCAGGTACGTACTGTAATATTTCCAATGAACTATGATTATAAAATTATGGCCATTGGTTGATGAGGGAGAGAATTTCCCTATCAAGTCTAGACCCCACGTGGAGAAGGGCCATGGAGTCACTATTGGTTGTAGGGATTCAGCGAGAGAGGAAATACTGGCATGTGAATCTCATGGGCGTAGAGAATTCTTGGCATTTGTGGCACTTATGTACAAATTCCATTTCGTCATGCTCGAGAGTTGTAAAATCTACACCGGGCCAAAAATAGCCCATTTGATGTATTTTGCTAGCGTGTGTCTACTTCGTCGTCCGTGGTTTGACCACTGTAAGTGGCCCCCCAAGCGAGAGTGATCATAGAACGTCCCACTGTGAATCGGATTCATGAAGGCCTTGCTGGGATCCCTCATGGATTAACAAGTTATCGGCTATGTCGAAGCATCTTAGAAGCAACCTGCCGTCAAAGGCTCTACGATAGAGTACTTGGTCTAAAACACACATATTTAGTGGTAATAATGTGTAACCGCCTTGGTAGAAGAAAACATCATTGATCTTTGTTGTGATGTGGCACCTTTCGATAGTATTCATATATTTTGGTATGTATGGTCTTTCATAGATAAAATTGATGATATCAATATACCAGGGACATGTAGAGATGGGGGGCACTGAGTTTCGACGAAGTATACACACTCATCATGCACTTGTCTTCATTGAAAGTTCTAGATTTACCAACTCACCTCCATCTAGTGGATTGTCAGCTAACCAGTCTACAATGATTTGTCCTTTAACGGAATTTATCCCTGGTGAAGATATCGAATGTTAATTCAAATTGTTGCCTCAAGGCTTATCTGATGATCTGCACGTAGAAGGAGCGAAACCCTCCCATTAAGGAATACTAGCAGAAGAAAGAGTTTAACTGAAATGACTAGCCAACAGAGGTTAAGTTGGAGATGAAAGATCCTTGTGTGATGAAATATTCGTAAAATGTCTGTCCTCACAATGACCCTTGTTTCCTAGTTTAACATGTAATAGGAGGAAGCGCGGGTTTACACTTGGAGCATCAAATGTTTTGTTGCATGGCAAATCTTTGAGTATGGCAAGGCATAGGTCTCTCTTTGCCTATGTAAGCTCTCAAACCTCTTTCTCTTTCTTTCTCTTCCACTTCAAAAATTGTAACATGTTTCATAATCGAGAAACGTAAAACAGGGAAGGGGAAGAACCTCGGCTGATATAGCGAAATAGCGGGTCCACAACACGACGAAAGCGACAGAGCAGGGGCTCGTATGTTCTCGTTTGTCATCGTCTGGGTCTTGAGCCAACATGTTAGGCTAACACGGAAAATACATGCCGAGAAGCGTGCTAAGAAAACCATGAGTGGCTTGTGAGTATAGGATCAAAGGGCAGTCTAGATTGGGAGGAATATTCTAGCATGGGTGGTGATCAACAAGATAGTGCTTAATGGTCTGCTATTGAAGGCCTCGTTGGGACAAGTATTCTTTAGTCCAATCGACGCTATAATATTTCTTCAAAATAGATTCTGTCCTGATTGGATGAATGACAAAACTTATGTGAAACATGTATCATAGATCGAGCAATCTGGGATGAACCTTCAGATTACACTGAGTTTCCCAAGAAATGACCTGATTCTTGACTCATCCGATGGTGGGATCATTTCAAGAACAACCCATATTTTGGTTGGATCAACATCAATCCCCCGTGAAGATATAATGTAGCCCAAAAGTTTGCCTCCTATTACACCGAACACGCACTTCTCTAGGTTTAATGTGACACTATATTCGATTAGTCATGAGAGGATGATACAGAGCACTTTCGGATGATCACAACATTTCTTGGCCTTGGCCAACAAGTCATCCACATAGGATTCCACAATTTTATGGATAAGATCGTGGAATATATAAGTCATTGCCCGCTGATACGTAGCACCGGTGTTCTTAAGACCAAATGGCATGACAACGTAACAATAAGTTCCCCAGGGAGTTATGAATGTGGTTTTGGCTTGATCCTGTTTAGATATTTTAATCTAATTGTACCCTAAGAACCCATCTATGAGGGAAAACAGTTCAAATCCAGCTGTTGCATCAACGATAATGTCAATGGATGGTAATGGGAAATCATCTTTGGGACAAGCTTTGTTAATATCCCAAAAATCTATGCAAATGCATATCTTCCCATTCTTTTTTGGGACGGGAACAATATTAGATACCCATTGTGAATAGTCGACGGGCTTAATGAATCCTACTTGGAGAAGTTTTACTACTTCCTCTTTTACCATGAGAGCCACTTTTGGCTTCATTGGTCTTGACTTCTGTTTAATTGGCTTCGCATCTGGTTTAGTGACAAGATTATGTACTGCGACTTGTGGTGCAATGCCCGTCATTTCTTTATAGTTAAATGCAAAATCATTTTGATGTTCTTTAAGGATTTGGGTGTGTATTTCTATCTCCTCTGGGGTTAACGAGGATCCCAACTTCAAAATTCTTGGTTCTTCCTTCGTTCCAATGTTTATATCAATGGTTTCTTCTATCAAAGAAGCATTACCTTCTTCAAATTCAGGTGGGGCTGGAGGTAGTTCCAAGATTTCTCCATTTTCTATCTCGTAGATATCGAGATCTTTCTGTGGAGGAGACTCTACCATGGGATTTCCAAAGTAGAAAGAGGAATGAGGTATTAGGGAAAGATCAACTATACGGTGAGCAAGGTGTAGGTCCGCATAGGCATTTAAATATTTGAGAGTGACTCTATCATCATCAAAATGATCCATGATAGAAAAATCATCCTCAGCTTCTCCATGAGTCAGGAGTGAGTTTGTTGGTATTTTACATACTAATGGTTTGGTACAAAGTGATACCGTGAAATATGTATCCTCCAACTTGCTGTTTGGGGTGAAACGGGAAGCTGAGGTTGCTATCGAGTCTGCGAGAAGATTTTTCTCTAGTGGGATTGCTTCAATTGATATGAAGTTGAATCCCTTACTTAGATATAATACCACTGTTTTATAGAGCTATAAATGTTCAGCTCTAGTTTCATATACCTTAGAGACTTGGTTTGCAAGTAGTTGCGAGTCTCCTAGCACTCTAATGTTATTAACACCCATTCTTTTAACTAGGATAAGGCCAAGGAGGAGAGCTTCGTACTCAGCTCCATCGTTTGTACATTCAAAGTTTAATTTGAAGGCGAAAGGTAGGATCTTTCCCTCAGGTGAAGTAAAGATCACCCTCGCCCCAGCTCCAATGCAACATCTAGCTCCATCAAAGTGGAGAGTCCAATACTTGCTTGGAAAAATGGACGTTGGGATATCTATCGTATCTGTTTCTTCTGCTTTGGTTACCTCTACCATAAAAACTTCATCTAATGGAAGAAAAGTGATTCCTACGGTGTGTCCTATACCCATGGAATCAAACGGTAGGAGAATAGGTAAGTCTTTCTCCAGCAACTCAACAATTTTTGCGGTAGTCCCTAGTGATACTGCTTTTATATCATTGGTCTCATTTTTGAATACTGGAACTTCCTCAGCTGGATTTGAAATTTCCAACTCAGTGGTGGGTATCAACTTTTCTTTTGGTTGTGAATCAGTTGGTTTGGCAAGTTGGTTTGCTGGAAGTTCGAACTCGGAGTGGATACCCGGTCTTTTCTTCAAATCAGCTAGGTGTATATCGAAGGGTTTTGGGTCACCTTGTGCCACGAATATTTTCCCTAAATGTAGAAATCTTATTTCTTGGAATAACGTGGAAGGGATTGCCTTCATGCGGTGTATCCATGGAAGACCAAGGATCATATTATAATTGGTTTCCTGATCTATAATATAAAGCTCGGTGAGGGCTATCTTGGGTCCTAAAGTGATTGGTAAAATTATGGTTCCAATCAAAGTGACTTTGAGGCTATCATAACCTCTTAGCGTATTTCGTGTCGTGGAACAATTTGTCTCTCCATATCCTAACTTTTGAAGGAAAGCAAAGGGGACTATGTTGACTGCTGCCCCATTGTCGACCATTACACGTTTAACATCATTATTGTAGATACAAACTTGTAAATGTAAAGTTGGGTCGCCTTTTCCCGTAATTTCAGTGTCTGTTGGCATTTTGCTTATATCGAATATAAATTCCGTATCCCTATCTAGCTGCCCCGAAGGATAAATGTCAAAGTCCACATGGTTCACTTGCACTTTCGGGGGAGGAGTGATGTTGATTAAATGACCAAGGCCTAATGCTTCTAAGAGAGTAGCTCTGTGGGTAGGAGAGTTTTTTAACAAATCCAAAAAGGAGATGTGCGAGAAGGTTTTAGTTAAATCATTAATTAGATCATAGGCGCTTATAGGTTTTAGCAAAGTGTTTTTAGTCCTGTCTGACTCTAATGAATAACTTGGAGTTGGTTGAGAAGAATAATCCTGTGTTCTTGTTATGGTTTCTACGGGTAGCTTGGCGTTTAACTCCACTAAACCAACTATCTTAGTTTGAGGTCGAGTTCCTAATTGGGGTGCGACTGGTGGATTTAATGAAGTTAAACCTTCATGATCATTGTTTCTTGTCATGACACCCTTATTTGTTCCATTAGGATCTAACCTGTTGTTGTTAGAATGGTTTGGGAGCGGGTCATTGAAGATCTTGAGGGATGCATTTTGAGGGGAAACTACCCCTGCATAAGCGTTTGGTGTGGGTACTACAGAATTTGCTAAAAACATATCTATAAAGAGTTGTTTTTGATCTTCTGGCAAATGTTGCATGAATTTATTGTAGTAAAGACAAGTCCTAGTATCATGGCCTTGAATCTTGTGGAACCCACAATATTGATTGGGATTGTAATTTTGAGGCTGCTGATTTAAAACTTGTTGTGGCCTGAAATTCTGATAAGGTTGCTGGTTGTTAGAGTTAAAAATTTGAGGCTATTGCCTTTGGTTTTGACTCTGATATCCAGTTTGGTTTCAATTTGGACTTTGTGTTTGGTCTTGTCGCTGTTGTTGTTGTTGCCGTGGTGGATGATTAAAATCCACCACGTTGATTGTTGGGGTAAAATTGTTATTTCGCTGATTATTAACAGGTGGTGAAATGTTTACAACATTTTCCCTTTTAGCTTGGTCAGTTACTCCATCTGTTGTAACCCCGCGGTTCTTGTTAAGGTTCTTAGGTCCTTTAATAGTGTTCCTAGCGTTAGGATAGGCCGCGATGTTTTGGTTGGGAGTGGTTAATTTCCCGTTTGTCCCATATGTCTTATGACCACTATCAATCGCTGCTTGGTCAATTCAGAGAGCACTCTCGAGTACTTCATCATAAGTTCTTAGTGGGAACTTCTGGACTTCTTCCTTTATCTCTCTATTGAGTGAATTAAGGAATAAATCACATAGTTCCATTTGATCCATATTTGGAGCGCTCACTGATGAGTAGAGAACGTTACGCCTTCTTTGGATAAAATGAGTGGCGGATTCATTATGTTCTTGTTTTATATGTAAGAACTCCCTGATTCCCGTTCTTAACAATTTGTTCAGGTCGAAAGCTTTGATGAATTCTGACACGAGTTGTTTAAATGAGTGTATCGAAGCTTCAGGTATTCTTTAATACCAGTCAAGGGCAATACCTTCTAGGGTTTTAGGGAATATTTTAGCGACAACCGCGTCCCAAGGGAGTAACTCCCATATGGTGTTGGCATAGGCCTTAATGTGTGCGTTCGGGTCTCCTTCCCCTTTGTATTTGGGCAAGTCAGGAAGAGGTCTTAGAAGCATAACGCTTCATATGGTGAATTCTAGGGGTTCTTATAAATATTCTGATTAAGTCTCTACTGCGTAGGCCTCAACCATCGAGGGGGCTTGCTAAGGGGGTTGAGGTGGAATAAGTTGTTGATATGGCATAACATATGCGTTTGTAGGTACATAAGGGAATCCCTGTGGTTGAACGAACATCCCGAGAGAAGAGAACATGTATCCTTGTGGTGATTTTCAATAGATGTTTAAATAAGGAGGAGTATTGTTCTGGTACAGGTTGTTTGGTGCCAAGCCGGGAGGTGTCATGTTTTCAACTGGAGTGGCATTTGAAAACACTGTCCTAGTTGACGTTTGCTGTGGATAATTATAAGGATTTTGAGGAGGCATGCCTAACATGCCTGTTCTTGTAAGGAGGTCAACTTAACTAGGGTGATGCAGAGGGTTTGGGATTCCCGCTTTCCCAAAATATGAATTTTGGTTTGCTTGAGCAAGTTCTAGCCTCTAACCTTCTCAGCTAAGGCTAAAATGACCTCCATCGGTGAAGACGCAGTGCTTTTCCTTAAGGTTGTTGGTTGTATGGCTTGAGGTTGTAAGGGGGTATGATACCCTGCTATGAATTGATTGTTACCCTGCCAAGCTTCACCGAGGGTATTTCCCATAGGTGGAGGAATGGGGGTGTTCTCCTGGAATAGGGTATCAGACTATATTTGTAAACTTCCTAAAGGTGGATACATATTTTGGAAGCATTGTTCACTTTTAGCGAAGCGTGCCAAGTACTCCTCATCCAAAAAGGGGAGTGGGTCTGATCATCTACTGATCTATGGTCTGAAGAAGACCCAAGGAGATGAAGTGGATTCTCCAATAAATGTCATATTGTTAGAGCCTGATGGCTCTAGCTGTTGTGTTCTTGCAAACTGATCAAACTCCTCAATTTAGAACGAAGAACTGGAACTAGTTCTGTGAGGGGGAGTTTGAGATGACAAGTAATTACTCGAATAGTTATTAGCCCATGCAGAAAGCGAGGGCAATGGTTGTCTATTTCTTTGACTATAGTTTACTTCGAGACTTGAGAGAGGTCTTCCATATGCATCATATCCGGACATATTCGGGGGGTATATGAATACCTTTAGAATAATGGGAAAGAGCGAAGGTGGATGGAAGAGATGAAAACAGAAAGAGGAATATTAGTTTGTTTCACGTTGGGTTCACCAATTTTGTATGATGGAAAAGTGACAAGCGAGCATGGGAATCTACAAGTACCCTTTCCTCGTACCCGACTTCCTAAGGTTGTGTCGAGACAGCCGGTGAAAGTTGAATGTGAATGGATATGTATAAGCTAATCGGGTAAACTTAAGTCCTCAACACACAATAATGGAATCTGTGAAGCTAAGGCGAAGAAGGCCCTCCTAACTTGGATTGGTGTAATGGCTTATTCAGATATAATGGCTTCTTGTAGGCTCCAATCGATGTTGAGCTCTTCCAAGATCCTATTTCTTGGTTGTTTTATACATGGGAAGTGCCCTGTGAGAGCTTCGTATATATCTCCAGACAAGGTCATAAAATGGTGATAGGTGGTTTAGTGGATTTGTAGTGAACTATGGATGGTTTTCTGGTCTAGCCCAGAAAATATTAGATTGATTAGCTTCTATGTTTAATACGAAGAACTGTACTATAATATCTGGCGGGAGTGGCGAGGATCTACATACCAACGTTCGTAAGCCGATGTCGATACTTGACTAGTTTGTTCATTCGTTGGGTTGTGGGACTTGGGGATCACAACCGTGAGTTCATGGTTGTTGTGGACCTGTTATGGTCATGTGAAGAATTAATCCCTTCTCCCAATTATCCAGTAATCATATGCCTTTTCAGCTTCGATAGTTAGAACTAAAAGTTGTATGATTTTCTCATAATACCTAACAAGGGTTCTGGAAACTTGGATATGTAAGCTAGTGTCTATGTCAACAAGGAGGTCTCCTGGATTAGGCTGTTGAACCAAAGGATCACAACTAAATGCTTGTTCTCATTCGAATCCTTGTATGGTCATTCAGATGTTTGATCAAGGCAATCTATAATTAGGATGATTCGACCAAAATTTGTAAGCTTTTTCGTCTTCAATGTATAACCCTCTCAGTTGTTCACTAATTGCTTGTAAGTTTTTTGTTGCTCGAAAGACTTGTATCCTAAGGTCATGATCTATATCAGCTAAGGTCGTTGGCAAATTTGGCTGAGGTATTATGGGTTCAAATATATACTCTCTAGGCTCTCTAGGTCCTGTGATTGTCATACAAGAATGATCCAACCTCTAACTAACATTAATAAACTAATTATGAAAGAGGTATTACACTACATAAGCATTCTTCTATTTTTGTATTTTCTAATGATGTATTTCAATGAAATTGAAGAGCAGCTACTCTAGTATATCTATAAAATGAACAACTAATCTAATAACAGAATAAAAACAAGCAACGTAGCCTGGTATGGCTATTTACCTGTGTAATTGTGATTTTATCCTAAATATCTAAGCAACTAAACGTATTAACTTGAAAGGCTCTCGATCCTACCTCAGAAGTGAGGAATGAATCACAGTTTCTCATAAACTATCAATCCCCACAGCTTCCCTGGTGATATCGAGAGTGAAATTTTAATTGAAATGAAATAATTCACTACTTTATTTGATATGTTGTAACTAGAACTTTGATAGCTCAAACCTGACATTTACAGAACAGTGGTAAATCTAGTTGTGTGTGATTTTGTCCCCTCAATGTGATCTTCTCATTCCTTCGTGTTCTCATGAATCTAGAAAGTGTGTATATGATAGTATCAACAGAAGATAGCATTCGAACAATGGTAGCTTTGGATATAGACTGAATACAGTGCGAGCAGGAGAGGGATAGCGCAAGTGAATAGAGCTTGACTATGCAATTCCTAGCGAGATTTATTGTGGGAATACAACACAAGTATATCGAGAGTTTCAAAAGTTATCCTTGTGACAAAACAAAACCTACAATTTTAATGAATTCTAGTCTAGAAATGAAGCTATTCTATGTTAAACTGACTGTATGCAGCAACAATGGAATAAGACTTGAAACAAGAAGATGATATGACCTCTAAAATGCCAACAATGGAAGAAAAACCTGAAACTAACAAAATTCTAAGCAAGGAATTGAAAAATTGAACAAGAGAATTGAGAGGATGAGGGGCCATTTTCTTGAAAACAAGCTGGCTATTTATAACCAATGCATTTACCAGAGGGTAACTCCCATTTGATCTATTTTACTATAAACAAAGGAAGAACACTATTCCTAGGGAGCAAAAAACATTAATGCAAGCCAAAGTGGTTGAAGAAAGCATGTAAAATCCAAGATTTACGTTTGACACGATCGTCAGAAGAATCTAGAAAATGTGAAAAAAACCACCGCCCTATCCTGGGCGGCGGTCACTGGACCACCGCCCAGGCAGGGCAGCGGTTCCGTCATTGAAGACAAAAATTCAAGAAGAAGGGGGAAAAAGGGGAAAACAAAGCATGTGGAGGCTGAGTGGAACATGTGGGATACAAGCTTATACCTGGTGAGCCTTTTTAGATTCCAAACACCTTGTAAGGAGACCTGTGTCATCATTGGGGCATGTGTAACATCATTCTGGCGGTGTAGTACCCTACAATTTTGGGTACATATAGATAACTCTTCTTCTTCCAAACCACAGAACAATTGTTCAAAGGCCAAGGGAACCGCTAACATAGTGGTACTCAAAGCCAGCCTGGATCATCCGTCAAATCAGGCTAGCCCCTTATCTAATCTCTCACCCGTCCAGACTTTTCAATTTAGATGAGAACAACAAAAATACACCTGAATTGGGGAGCCTTACTCTTCTTTCTTAGAAAAGCTCATCAAAGCTGGGGCCATCACCCTTTCACATATAAAACCACACACTGGTTTTGACCCTGCTCACCCCATGCCTACATGGTATAAAGAACACAACTTCTCTAACTATCATTGAGTAAAGGGTCATAGTGACGGAAATTGCATCACTTTCAAAAACATTGTCCAAGAAATGCTTGAGAAAGGTGAGTTAATTGTGGATAATCCTAACGCACCTTCCAATCAAAACCTACATATCTTCAAGAAACCCTTTCCCAATCACGCCCCTTCATTTGATCAAACTGGTGAGACCTTAACTCATGATAACCATACCCGCAAGGTCCACACTATTTTCAATGACGCACCCATTACTTCCCAATTACCTCATATTCCTTCCATAGAGGAAATTCTAGCCCGAAGTCCTCCTTATGTAGTGGAACCCACCCCACCTATTCCTCCACCCACAAAGGAGCACCTTTCACTTCCTTCCTCATCCGTGGAGGAGCTCTTTGCTAATGTCGATGCTATTTCACCTTTGGCTTCTCCACCTAAGGAACCGTCACTCACAGTACTTCTTCAATCCATGAAGGATGCTTGTTTATCTCCTCCATCCACAAAGGATCAGCCATCATCTCCTCCACCTATCACAGATCTAGTAGAGATACCTTTGCCTCTAGGAAAACATTCTCCATCAACTACCTAAGATCCCGCAGACTTACTTTCTGCTCTCTTACCCATGGAAGCTAAAGCTAGCAAATTCCCCATCTCTAAGACACATTTTACGGGAATAGCCATTAGGTCATCATCAACTTCACCTACAGACGTGCCATTCTCACACTTTCCTGATCGCTTAGATTATATGGACAGAGCCTTACTTTGGGGGCACCTTCTGCTTCCTGTCTCAATACAAATGTAGATGTCACTTGCTGATACTTCCACCATCTACCCAAAAATATTTTGACCAATCGAACCAAACATTAACACCTCTATCACAACTTCTTCTGCCATACCTATCACAGCTCAACATACACCCTTACCCATAACCCAACATACATCTAAATCCCAACCCGCACCTACATCATCTTCATCGACTAACCCTATCACTCCCTTAGGGGTCACCCCAACCACCAGCCTTACTCATCCACCTATCAAACAAGATTTAGCTACATCCTCCAAAGTCAACACAAAACCTACTCTGGCACCCAAACAAAAGAACCAAACCCATAGAACTCATACCCTGGTTGAGCCAATCATACCTGCATCACCTTCACCCTTTCTGTCCATTTTAGGACCTCAACCTCCCAACATGGTCAAGAAACCTCCACCCATCAATAAACCAAAAACACAACAGCCCATTCCTTCCTCGCACCCCTCTTACATACCCAGGCGCCTGACATGACTTACACCCGCACCTACAGCATCTTTACCACCCATACCTCTAATATCCTCAGCAACTTCTTCACTACCCACTACACTTCGGTCTATGTCCCTCACACCCCCTATACGACCTGCGTCATCTACCTTCACAGCACCTTTGTTATCTCCCTGGGTAATTCGCCCTCTTCCCCCATCCGATTTTCCCTCTAGATCTCATACACCCATATCACCTTTACCCAAGAAGGTGCAACCCAAAGACAAAAATCCGCTACCCTCCAATAAGGTAGTCAAAACAACCATACACCCTCCTACCAGGTCATCTACCATACCCCTACCCAAACAAACATGACCAACACCCAATACCACTCTAGCACCCAAAAACATGGCTTGACCCACTCCCCCTCCTGCAAGGACTGTTCCTCAACAATCAGCCACACCTACACTCAAACCCACTTTCACTTCCCATTGCAATCCACTAGTAGGGTCCTATGCCAAAATCTTAACCAACCTCCTTGAGACTTCTGTCATCACATTACCACCGCTCAGACCTTATGACCCCCTCAAACCCAAGCCAAAAGGGTCTGATGACACTAAAATTTGTGCTTATCATCGTGTGCCAGGGCACGATGTGGAGAACTGCAAGGCTTTGAAAACCATCCTTATCCAGTTGTGTCCTTCTGAAGCCAACTTTAATGATGACGACCTTCTTGATGAGGACCCTGCTTCACCAACATCCATTTCTACAGTCCTTCCCTCACCTCCTACTCAACAACCATGACCTCCACCCCCTCAACTCTTAGAGCCACCCCCAAGATTTGAAATTAACATGGTTTGCATCAGAGAACTTTCCACGCCATTACCTAAATGTCGTTGCACCCAGCTCACCTCACAAGGCTTTTCTCCCCCGGTAGGTTTTTTCCCATCATGTCATTATACCACTCATCCTACACCTTCTTCATTTGCCAACTCCCCTCAGATCAACATGATCCACGTTACTACCCGCGCTTAGAAGGACAAAGGAAAGGAAAAGGCAACTAACATACCAACCAATCCTATACCCAACATACCATCTACACCCACACCTAAAATCACTATCCGCGGCCCCACATACCCTATTTCTAATGGGGTCACACATCACACCATGCTCAAAAAATTACACCAATCTCCCCTCAAAATGTCCCTATATGACCTCATCCAAACCTTAGAATCCCATCGTCAAGCTCTCATGGAAGTCCTGCAATCTATTGAGGTTTTACCCAATGACCCTACACCCATAGCCTCCATTATCACACCCCATCATGTAGCCTCTCTCACCAAATTGCCACCTTTATCCACACCGCACCCTACTCACCAAGTAGCCTCCCTTAGCTTCTCAGAGGAAGAGATCACACCGCACCAAACAGATGACCTAGACCCAGCCCTCTTCATCTCTGTCCACATCAATGATATACATGTACAACGTGTAATGATCGATGGGGGTGCTAGCATTAATATCATTTCATCCCATGCATTCTCTCAAATGCGCATACTTGAAAATTACATGCATAAACATCCTGTCATGGTGCGTTCATTCAATGACGCTATCACCTCTACATTAGGCACCGTCATCCTCCACGTTCGCATGGGCCCCCACACTGTTCCAGAGTTATTTTACATCCTAGAGGGGGAATTTCAATATAACTTGTTGCTTGGAAGACCCTCGATTCGTGTCATGGGTTGCGTTCCTTTGAGTTTGCATCATTGTGTAAAGTTTGAGCATGAAGGGCACACCTATACTATTACAGTTGATCCATCATCTTTCAAAACATGCAACATGATTTACCAACCCAATGACGTGCTCATACCCATTAAAGCATCTACAACCACTACCTTTTCACCTACACCTCCACTTACCAGTGCAGCCACTACCTCGACTGCACCTACATCCTCCATTCCTACCGCTTCCACAACCTCCACGGCTGACCCATCAGCCTCCCAATCCATTAGCTCTACCTCCACATCAACCACTGACACATCATCTATTCCAGCTACCCACATACTGACCACCGATCCCTTGGAAGGCATTTTTTAATGCCTCACTCTATGAGCATATCGCTTATATAGTGTCAACACATTCCTTACTCCACAAGAGTATGGAAGTCTTCACCAACACCCTCACTACGATCACCACATAGGAGAACACCTCCTTTATGGTCCTCCTCATCTTCGTACCAATCTCACCTATGGGGGACTTGATACTACCACTTACACACCTGAAACCACCATCACAAACCCGCCCATTTTCCGCTGACTTCCAGTCTCTCACCAATCGTTATTTTGCCCACACCTTCCTACACCGATGTGCATGGAAGGGTTTTGGTTTTGGATTTTACAAGCAAGGCCGCCATACTATCATTCCATGTACCACCCGCAAACATAACGACCGTAGTGGTATTGGCTTTGCTGAACCACCTACTAAGTAAGCCCGCATTGAACCCATCGAGAACATCAGTCCTTCTCTGCCTTCTTCACCTGCTCCGCCTTCATCACCACCTTCACCGACGGAGTTGATGGATCCTGAATCTATCCCTCCTAACTTTTTTTTTCATAAACACCATTTCCTTGGGGCCTTTGACTTATCAACGCGAGGGTGAGGCCCCTTCCTCTCTTCCCTTCCTGTATCCTGAAATGATCGATGACGATACACCTTCAATTAATGTCATTCAATGTCAGGATGATGAATCTATACTCACCTACCTTGGTGCAGAAGACTCATATATTCATCAGTTCGTTACCTTCTGAGACACAAACCATGTTGAATGAATCAACTATCGAGATCAACATTCATACTCAGGATGACCCGCACATCCTAAAGATTGGTCAATCTTTAGATGTTGCTAAACATGAAGCCATCACTTCTTTTCTCAAAGATCATAACCACGCTTTCGCTTGGTCTTATGCAATCATGCCAGGTATTGACCCCACCATAGTGGTCCACAATATCGTAACCGTTCCCGATGCCAAACCCATCAAACAAAATCTAAGGAAAATGCACCCTCGCATTGCCCTTCTCGTCAAAGAAGAACTTCAACGCCTTCTTTCCGTTTCCTTCATATTACCCATTGATTATCCTCATTGGATTTCTAACATTGTCCCTATCACTAAGGTGACAGGGGGACTCCACATTTACATGGACTTCTATGACCTCAACCTTACCTGCCCAAAAGATGACTTCCCTCTACTTGGTATTGACCAACTGGTTGACCTTACCACTGGTCACGAGATGCTATCACTCATGGATGGCTTCTCGGGTTATAACCAAATCTTACTTGCCCCAGAGGATCAACACAAAACCTCATTCATCACCCCTTGGGGGACCTTCTACTACCGAGTCATGCCTTTTAGCCTTAAAAACGTTGGTGCCACATATCAGCGGGCTATGACTTATATCTTCCATGACATCATGCATCATATATTGGAAGATTACGTGGATGATTTCTGTGGCCAAATCTAAACGCCGCTCCGAGCACCTTGACATCCTCAAAACCATTTTTGACCACCTCATTAAATATTGTGTTTGCCTTCAGCCAAAGAAGTGTGTCTTTGCGGTTCTCTCAGGAAAGCTCCTAGGATTTATCATTTCCCTACGTGGTATAGAAGTTGACCTTGCTAAAGTCAAGGCCATTCTAGAAATGCCTCCGCCCACTAACCTTAGACAACTCCGTAGCCTGCAAGGTAAGTTGTAGTCTATTTACCATTTCATTTCACAATTATCTGATCGGTGTCAACCATTTCATCATCTACTCAAGAAGGATGTCTCCTTTAAATGGGATGATGACTACCACAAATCTTTTGAGGCCTTAAAACAATACCTTCTCCAACCACCCATACTCATTCCACCTAAAGATGATCAACCTTTCTACCTATACATCTCAGCTACCGATCACTCCTTGGGAGCCATGCTCGCTCATCGTGATCAACAACACAGGGAGCAGGTGGTTTATTACATAAGCCGTACTCTTTTGGACTATGAAACCCGATACACCCATCCCAAAAAACTTTGTTTAGCCTTAGTTTTCATTGCCACAAAACTCCGCCATTACCTACTCAACCACAAAACCTATGTTGTGACCAACACTGACCCCCTACACTTCATGTATGCCAAACCTTATCAAAATCAGCGTGCCGCATGATGGATTATGCTTTTGGCTGACCTTGACCTCAAATTCATTCATCAAAATTCCATCAAGGGCCAAGTTATCACCGACCAATTGGCCAATGCACCTATTTCTGGGGATCAACCCTCTAATTTTGACTTTCCAGATGAGTCAATTGCTACCCTTTCCCTAGATGAACCCGCTTACCAAATGACACTCTTCTTTGATGGTTCCAAGTGTCAGCATGGGGGTGGGGCTGGTGTTATCCTCATTCCTCTTGATGGTGAACCCATGCCTTTGTCTTTCAAACTTGATTTTGATTGTACAAACAATATTTCCAAATACGAAGCACTCGTATTAGGTCTCCAAGCCACCTATGCCCTAGATGTCAAATCAATCAACATCTTTGGTGATTCTCAATTGGTCATAAACCAAGTCAATGGTATATACCAATGTCGTAATGAGATACTTCAAAAATATAAACATCATGTAGACATACTTTTGACCACCTTTGATAGTTACGCCCTTCAAATCGTCCCTCGTTCAACCAACAAATTTGTAGATACCATGGCTTGCTTGGCCTCTCAAATACCTGCTTTGCCCGCTGATTCTAAAATATTTGTCACCATACAACATCTCCAATCACCCTCATATTTACCTCGTGACATTTACTCTATCCGAATTGCTACCCCTGATCTAAGTGACCTTTGGTATAAACAATACTCCGACTATCTTTCTCTCTCCATCTTACCTCCTGATCTCACCCGTAACGGATAACGAGCCTTCCTTAAAAAGGTCTCTCATTACGTCATCATGGGGGGCCTTCTCTATAAGCATGACTTTGATGGTATTCTCTTACGATGCCTCACGAGTTCTGAAATTCCTTATACCATTAAGGAAGTTCATGATGGCATATGTGGAGGTCACTTCAGTGGCCTTGCTGTTGCTAAGCGTATTCTTCACCTAGGCTATTACTGGCCGACCCTTAACCATGATTGTTGTGACTACGTCAAACGTTGTGTAAAATGCCAACAACATGCCAACCTTCATCATACACCCAGTCACACCTTACAGGTTACCCGTGACCTTTGGCCCTTCTCTCAATGGGGTTTGGATCTTGTCAGAGAGATCAACCCCCATTCTTCCCAATGACATCAATGGATCATCACCGCTACCGAATACTACACAAAATGGGTTGAAGCCATACCACTCATCTCCACAAAAGCCGAGAAAATATGTGAGTTCATCAATCACCACATCATTTGTTGCTTTGGTGTTCCTCATCGCCTCATCACTGACAATGGAAAACAATTCAAAAACAAAACATTGCAAAAACTTTGCGACGCCTTTGGCATTCAGCTAAGTTTCTCATCACCTTATTACCCACAAACCAATGGCCAAGCCGAATCCACTAACAAAACCTTAAACAAAATTCTCATGAAAGTGGTTAATGATATTGGGAAGGACTGGCATATGCACATTCCTTTTTCCCTATGGGCATACCGCACTAGTATCCGTACTTCCACTGCTGCCACACCATTTTCTCTGGTCTATGGTACAGAGGTTGTTCTACCTCTCGAAATCTAGATTCCCTCACTCTGCATTTCTCTCCATGACATGCTCAATGATGATGAATTTCATCAAGACCATTTAGCACAACTTGAGTTATTAGACGAACGTCATCTTAACGCTCTTGACCACCTTCAAGTTTACCAAAAACGTATCAAACGTGCCTATGACAAACGTGTCCATAAATGAACCTTCCAAGTCGGTGACCTTGTCCTGAAATAAAATCAACATGTAACCAAAGCAGAAAAAAGTAAATGGGGAAAATTTTCTCCTAATTGGCTTGGACCATACATTGTGACTCATACTTATGGATCAGGTGCTTATCATTTATCTTCACTCATGGTAAACCCGAACCTGAGCCCCTTAACGCCTTGCATCTTTGATCATTCTATTGTTGACTTTTAGTCCTACATCACTTTTTTCCTCTTTCCATGCTCATCCCTTGAGTGCTATCCACTTCTTACACCTCACCAACGATTAAACAAGAATCATGTGAGTACCCGTCACTTGTTATCTTCACTTGAATATGTGTACCACGGTGCTGCACATAGCATGATTCTCATGGATACTTTTCATCTACCTTTAGATGAGATCCCATGGTCGTTTCACCCTGCTTTCTGAACAAGAATCCTATTCTTCACCTTGGTCTTGTCCATGACTTCAAATCCCTCACTTGGGACATAACTCCTTGAGTCAAACTTCTAATAAAATGATGACTCCCTCAAAAGGACATCTTCCTCTCAGCAATCACTACTATAAATAGACTGCTCCCTCGAAGGACAACTATGTAAAAAAAAAGTGAGAGAATTTGAAGCTTCCCGCATCGATCAGCTTCACAAAGACCTCAAGGAGTTAATTTCATCATCCCATATAGACTTCCCACATCGATCAGTCTATCTCAAATACAAGTCAAAACAGAAGACTTTTCGTCATGGACTTGCCCATTGTGACCTCGGATCTCTTGCCCAAAGAGCATGCTACCACATATCATATAAAAATTACCCACCTTTCACCCCTCTCACCATTCACACTCCCATTTCCTACTACCTCAAGGGACCTCTTGGAACTATGACATTTAGTGATCATGTGTCTATTATTCACCCTTAGAACAATCAATCATGCAATGCCTTTAGGGTCTTACGTTCATCACCTCCTCCAGGGTATGATCTACTCAGTATGATCCTAACCAATCAGGTGGCTTTATTGCCCCCTCGTATCTTTTAACTGTCTTTATTTACATTTTGATTACCTTATACAGGACTTGGTCCTTGACGCATACCTTTGGGGTAATCTTCTTCTTTTTCCACAATCGACATCACCTACACCAATTTTCCTATAACCCACCCACACCTAACAGACCTAAACCCAAAACATGCCTAAAACCTACCAACTCATTTTCATACCTCCTCATATTCTTCCCTAGCTTATGGGAGAACTACATCGGCCTGAGGTCCCTTTTCACTGGGACTATGTAGGCAGCACTCCGAGGGCATGGGGCCCTTGGAGGTTAGCTCGGCCACTCTCTACCCTAACCAATTCATCTTTCATTTTTCTCAAATCACATTCTACCCTACTTAGTTTCCTTTTTATATCCAAAATTGGAAATTAAACCAAACAAATAACAAGTTGCTTCACATTTTTATCATCATCACACCATACATTTATTATGACTTCCATTTCTCTATCATCATCATGCATATATTATAAAACATCTTCCACATGACCCATATCATCATTCATTGTATAAATTACTGAATCACAATTTCAACTAATTTAAACACAACCATGCCTAAACCAACCTGACTCAACCATGCCTATGACCTGACTCGATCCATGCCTAAACAAACCTAACTCGATCCATGCCTAAAAAAACCTGACTCGATCCATGCCTAAAACCTGACTCGATCCATGCCTATAACTTGACTCGATCCATGCCTAAAAAAACCTAACTCGATCCATGCCTAAACTAAACCTGACTCAATCCATGCCTAAGACCTGACTCCATCATGCCTAACTCACCTAGTTTCCATCCATATCACAACAAAAAATTAAAAGTCTCATAAAACACCAACAAATCAAGCATCTCATGTATCTCATCATATAAATAAATATGTGTCTCAATACAATATACATGGATATCCCATCATGTCTATCTCAAACAAATCATTGGCACGCAGGCTGATACTCAATACAAAATGTCATCGGCACATAGGCTGGTCTCATATACAATAAAATAATAAAACAATACAAAATCTCTTTGGCACACAGGCCGGTATATGCTCAAAATATACAAAAAATCTCATACATCCTCACTCTCTTTGGCACGCAGGCTAGTATGTGATCAAAAATATATCCTCTATAACAATCTCTCGGCACGCAGGCCAGTATATATCAAAACTCAAAACTATGTCAAAAATTAGGAGCCATATATCAGGCACCCTCTCGGCAGACATCCTCCATATCGGTATCACCTGTCCCCTCCACCTCCTCAGCCCCTATCTGGTGACCTGCTAACATCTCCCCACCCATCATAGGTGGTGGCTGGGTCCCTACTGGTGCATCACCTAGAGCTGGTCTCCGTGAGCTGGTGGCCTCTCCCTGATCCTGTCTCAGAGCTCGATGGCCCCCTGTGCTCTCTACACTGTGAGTGTGGGATCTCATCCTCTCACTCGAGGCCTGTTGTGCCCTGTACTCTCCATAGGATAGAAAGTCTATCCTGGCCACCATCAACTGATCCTGGTAGTATCTGGCCTCACCTAGGGCATCCCGTAACCTAGATATGGGCATGGTCTATGGTGGCCCCATAGGCCTCGGCCCCTGTACCTATCCTGTGGGACCCTGTCCCACCCCTGCCTATGAACTGGGACCCTGTCTTGGTGCCTGTGGTGGTGCCATCGGCCCCTACCCTGTGCCTGTATCTGGGCCTGTAAAGCCCCAATCTGTGCCTGTGTTATGGCCAACTAGCCCTGCAACCCTGTCACCTGTGCCTGTAGGGCAGCCACCTGACCATCATCTCCATCTCCATCTCCATCCCCACCCTGGGCCATCTGGGCCTGAAGACTGGCCACCTGTACATGTAACTCAGCCACCTCCACCTCTGAGCTGGCAAGTTGTGTCTGCACCATACCCAACTGGGTAATCAGTTCACCACCTGCCCCTATAGGGCATCCCTCTGCACCGTGATGGTGGCTAGATCTGGCTGCCCTGGCCTGGGTGGTACTGCTCATAAATGAGCCACCCACCACTGTCTATATCTATCTGTGACCCCGACATCATCAATCCACTGGTCTACTGCCTGCTCCTCCTACCCTGTGGGCACTGTCAGCTGTGGTAGAGGTAAGGGCCTCTCCATGTCATCTCTCCTGTACTGTGGGAAGGGCAGAGGTATGTCCTGTAGTAGCCCAAACTACCACCTAACTCTGTCAACTGGGATCATCTCGTGCTCCCTGGCACAGTGACCCTGTATCCATCTCAGTAGCTGGAGGTCAGCTAGCTCATCACGCATATGCCTATATGATGGGAAGCCCACATATGGCCTCCAAATGATGTCCACCTTAGACAACCCCTCTAATAGTCACCTATAATAGGCCACATCATGTGTGGGCCTGTCTGATCTCCACTCTCCAATAGCAGGCACCCATCGCCTATACCCCACTCATACAAAGCCTGGCGGAAAGGCATCGGCTTGGGGCATACCCACTAGACACACACAGACAATGTGCTCATATGCCCAACAGTGAAGTAAAAAGGTACAACACAGGCTGAACCTGCGCAGACACCCATACGCCCACATAACTCCTGTATAGCTACACCAGGAATGTTGGCACCTAGGAAAAGTGGGTCTGATCTATCATCATGTCATGTAGTACCCCCATCAACGATCGGGGAAACCACCCACCCTCTGCATCTGGCAGTGCAAAGCAGCACACTACCTCCATCAATAGAACTACTAGCCTCGTCTCCTCCGGATGGGCTAGGTACATCTCTCCATAGCTCAAGCTGGCACTATGGAATGTCAGCTCGGCCATCCCCTCTCCAAACACCATCAACATCAACTCCTCTGAGGCCTCGAAGGAGATCGAATAGACCTGTGTACCCAATATGGGTAGCCGCAGAATCCTGAACATGTCCTCCAGGGTGACTATAATCTCACCCATCGGTAGGTGGAACGTGTTGGTCGTGGAATCCCATCTATCGATGAGAGTGACCATCAGACTCGGCTACCAGACTACATGCTGGTAGCATCATACCCCACTCAGGCCCATCTCCTCCACATGCCACAACTCCTCAGGGGTCACTGCATTGTGAACTATCATGAGCAGGGGTGGAACCCTCTCCCGCATACATAGCTGATCTTTCTCCTGCATCCAATACAAACAACAAATTAATCTACATTTATCATACCCATACTCACCCACTATCATTTTTGGCACCCTATTTTACCCCTACCCATCTCACCCACCCAACCTGCGGCACTTTTGGCCCCTAGTTCTCCAAAACCCAACCGGTGCACTGTTCTCTCTAACTGACCCCGGTCACCCCTAAACTGGCATCGATCACCTATTTCGTGACCGATACCGGTTTAACCCTACCGATGCCGGCTAAACCTGACTGACGCCGGTCACTGTCGCGGTGAAAACCCATGACCCCCAAACCCTCCCTTCTCAAAAACTTACCACCCCTGACACTTCTACCCACCCAAAATCACCTACAACTCCCCCTACACCTCATCCCCTCCCCTCTTCTCCCACTTATCTCTCTCCCCACTCCTATTTTACCCAATTTACCCTCCCATCTTCCAAATTTTATTTTCCCCCACCCAAAACAAAAAACAAAAACCCAATTTTCCAAATCACCTAATCTATCTAACAAAACACAACAAGAGTTGGATGCTTACCTCATCATGCTACCATCATCATGGTGGCACATCTGGCTGTTACAACAGTGGCCTGCCCAATCCCTCTCTGGCCTCTGCCATCACCAAATCGCTACCCGCAACTCCAACCAATCAAATCACACACACCGATCCCATGGACCCACCTCTCAACAACCAATCACCCACCATTCGGCTCACCAACTCAACTCTCATTTCCATCTAGACACTTTTCCCTTTTCTCTCTCTCTTGTGTCATTTTCTCAATTCACTAGATGACAAATGAATAACAAAAAACACAGATTTTTTGTTTTTATACAAAACCCGACCTAACCGATGCTGGTTTTACCTTCACCGCATCAGTCACATGCCCTACCTTACCATGGTTGGTTACACTCTACCGCATCAGCTACCCTTGACTGGCATCGGTCACCCTCTCTTACACATTGCCCTAAATTTTACCCTATTACCCTGCCCATCACTCTTTTTTCCACACCTAACCTTTACCCTGACCATTTACCCCACCCCACCTTTACCCAAACCATTTACCTCACCCTCCTGACCTCATCATTTACTACCTAACCTCATCCTCCTTTGGGGACTCATTATTTTACCCATACCTCGGCCCTACCCATGTCGTGACCTAGATTCTTGGACCTGGAACATCGCTAGTGACCTTTGACCTCATGTGTTCGCTATACCTTGTGGCACTATTACCTGTGTTGATTGACCTAATGACCTTACCTTACCTCTTGCCATGACCATTTATCCTGACCCTACCTTTGGTGTACCAGAACACACCTAAACATTCATGCACCTGACCTATGTTGTGTTTCCTGACCATATCCTATACCTTGGATACCAGGAATCACTTCAACCTTGTTTGGATAAACCTATCAACCTTAGACAATGTAGAGTTTTCCTACTCTTCAACCTAGTAGCGTGCTGTAGTTTATACGTGTGCGTGCATTTGACTATTACTACCTTTGACCCTGACCCATTACCTAGATTACCCAAGTAGACCTTGCTCCTTTTTCCCCTATTACCCACCTTCCTTTTCATCACATTTACCTTTTATCAAACCACTCACCGATTCTGCCTTCTACCTCATCAGTTCCTGGTTTGAGGGGGATCACCTCCACCCACACATGGGGCAACCACATCTTATTTTTGTCAGTGTCACTTACCAATACAAGCTACGCAACAAAAAGGGGAAAAATGTAGACACTAAAATTAGGTCACACTCCCCTTTGGTCCCTCACAAATAAACACCTTGAACACATTCACCTAGCCATGGCCCCCTTCACCCCACTATAATATTAATTTAATTATTTAAATTAAATTAATTCATTATCCTCACAATATTTATTATTTAAGTACCCTAATTGGGATAATGCCCACATATCCACCTCACCTAGACACCTCATCAAGCCACCTCACCCTAAGACCTATTCTTAGTAAGTTGCCATAACTAACTAAGACTTACCCAAACCCTAAAAATCAATGCCTACATTCCCTCTAACCACATTCCCACATGCTTAAAAGAAGCTTCCATCCTAATCCGTGGGGCCAACACACAAGATCCCAGAAAATCAAGGGGATCTACCTAGTTTAGTAAACCTAGGAAATCCCACCCTAACCGACGCCAGTTACCCTTAACCGCCACCGGTTAAGCCAGAACCACCGTCGGTCACCTTTTAACCCCCAAAACAACCTTATTTTTGAGGTTGGCAGATTCCTGAGAGATATCACATCTTTTGAGAACAAGTTTCAGGGAGAACACACATGCAAAGAAGGAGATCAAGTATTTTCTCTTGCACAGACATCCAACATTCACCCAACAACCATCTAGCACTCACCCCAGCATAGATTTGATCCAATCAGGCAAGAAGGAGAGCACATGCAGCCCATGCAAGAGCTCCCCAATGTTTTGTGATCCTCTGCAGCATTCAACCTCTTATCAACACCTTCATTCCTCACTCACAGACGTCCAGAACCAGATTCCAAGTAAGTAGAACATTTTACTCCTCTGGTTCACTTATTTCATCATTGTATTTTCATCCTTTGTTCTCCTAGCCACCCATTGACCTCCATTAATACTTACCCCTCCATATCCCTATTAAAACCTCACCAAATCCCATCCAAACAACTTAATACCTCATTCCGACCAGCCTAGTCCTTTGTGCAATCATAAGGGAGATCTAAAGCTCATTCTGTGACATTCCCAGTATCCCACAGTAACTGGCACCGGTTCTCCCAAACCGGTGTCAGTCACCCTTAACCGGCATCAGTCTCTGTATTTACCAATACAACCCAGAACAGTAACCTACCTACCTATTCCCACATCACCCTTAATCACTTATGACCTACCTAAGACCTCTGTCAGACCTGCAGAGACCCAGAACCAGTTACTTGACCTTCGGATCTTATTTTAACCTAGCCTGTTAGATTAGATATTTCTTATTGTGTTTTAAATGAGATACCTAAATCATTTTAACTACAATAGGATTTACTTTATTACCAACATTAAATTGTTTTAAACAGTGGACTGATAGCCATCTAGGAAGTATCACACTTCCCAGATCTAGCACACGCTAGGTAGTTCACTGCATATACTGTTTAACTCTTTCTGGTGGTCTTGTGTTCCATTTCAGGTAGTTCCTCCTAGCCAAAAGGAAGCTCTCACAATCAGCTGTGGATTCAGAAGTCATACGTGTGCAACAACCTATCAACCAACATTTCAACAAGTATTCCTCCTACGCTTGTTACCCTATCTGTTTTATCATTTTCAAAGAAACATCTAAGAGATCAAATGTTACTACTTTCAAAAAAAATTCAGCAAAAAGTAAAATGCTCAACCGCAAGGGTAAGTTTTTTAAAAACAAGGGGCTTAAGAATTCAAATAGTTACTCATTAAGGGTTGTATACACATTACTAGTGGCTCAACCAGGTGCAGGCCACTAGTTTTTGGAGCACATGACCGTATGAGTGTCCAAAGGGATACCAAAAGGTGTTTAAAGCTTTTACATGGAAAAAATAGGGTTCAAGGATGTTGAGTTTGTGACCTATCAAATAACAACACCTTATAAATCTTTAGCCAACAACTCCACCACATAACATTTTATGAAATACATTTTTTTAAATAATTAATCTAGGCATGTGTGCTTTTAATTGATTCCTTAAGAACACGACAAGGCCAAATTTAGAAAATTTGGACTTCATGAAAAACTTGTCAAACTTAGAAGCTAGAAATATATGTTAGAATAACCTAGCATGCAAAAAAATTCATAGAGTGTTGTTATACTTGCCCTTTTGTTGTTTTGCAAATTGGAAACTAAAAAGTCACATACAAATCTATGAAGTGAAAATTTTCCATTTTTAAATTTATATTTTTTCATTAGAATGCACTAAAAATATGTTAAAAAATACAAAAAAAATTCTTCTAGAAATGTATTTTTTTTTAATAATACAATAAAAAAATATAGTTTTGGGCAAAAGGAAAAAATTCCATTTGGTTTTTGGTAGAATCTTGTATTGGTGGTTAGAGTAAAAATGTGTAGTATGGTTAGAGAAGTATAAAATGTTTAGAATAAGTTGAAAGTCTTAAAAACTCTACAATTCCACTTGATGGAGAGAGGCTTTGATACCGTGTTGGAATCCCCACATGCTATGAAACCATGTAATATCTATGATTTCCTAGGTAACTCCTTAATGTGGACTCACACCAACCATGAGAAAACTCTAAGAAATAGATAAATAAAGAAAACTATACAAGTAAAGGCACAATCAATATATAGCAAAAGAAGAGTTTTATTCCAAACTAACTTTTTACCGAACAAAAACAAGTGTTGTGAACCAACACTATTATTGACCATTTGACCCACACATGTTCTAAGCGGTGGTTAAATAATGGGCATATGTAGAAAGTGGCGACAAGTTGTGATCAACAATGCCTTTTGTCCTATTCTAAGTTGTCTATGCAAACCTAGTATGATTAGGCTAACCTAAGTCAACTTAATATTAATGCAAATAAAATATTACATAAACATTTGGTGTCAAACAAGAATCAATTATCAACTATTTTTCCATTTTTATTTTCCCTTATTTTCTTTCCTTTATTGTCATGAGGTGGCAAACCAAGTGGTGTAGATATAGCTTAATATCTTTGATGTCTAAACTCACATTTTTCATTTCCTCATCGAGGTTCTCCAAATTACAGGATTTGATATTAATGGGATTCATAGCCTTTATTGTTATGTCCATAGTTTTTCTACTAAGGATTACATTGTTATGAATCCTTCTGGTGTCATTACTTATATTTTCTATAACCTGTAATTGGATCACGATTAGTTCTCTACAATATTGCTCAAAGTTTGGAAGGTTATGTCTAATAGCCACGAGCTCTTGATAAATTTTATGCATCCAATCATTCATCATTATAATTAGATCAATTTTCACCCTTTAGAGGTCTCTACTTTTGGAAATTTCATACAAATCTCTATAATCCCATTCCTAGTCTCAATAACAAGACTATAATTATTGGACTATAATTACTAGTTGAGCATGAGAGTTTGGGCTTGGTTATTAGGTGGGATGAGATGCCTTTCTTGCATTCTTCTTGAAGTTTCACCTTTTTCCATATGAGTTGTTAAGGTTTTTTTTCCTTACCTTGCTTGCATCCCTATCCTCCATCTCTTTAATTTTTCTTTTTGTGAGAATGATTCTACTTCCTACCCTGACCTCATCTCTTGTGGATGAAGAGTAGTTGTTCTCCACACTGTTATCATCATGGATGTTGATAATATCCCTTACTCTCTACATACTTCAATTAGGGATATGATTGATACTTTGATCATGAGAAATAAATCTCCTTCCATCAGCTTGACGTTCATGGAAGTGTGGTCTGGGTGTACTCGCTCAACCTAAATGTCATAGATGTTTGCACTTGGCTGATTGGTCAACCAACCAATGTTAAATATCCCCCAAAAGTAGTAAACAACCCATTAGTTCGTTGACCAATCAATTTTATAAACACATGCAGTAGATAGGATCTTCTAAACGTACTTATATTGGTCAAATAAATATAGGAATATTACTTATTACCAGCCTAAAAACACCATTATTCTCGTTCTCATTTTGTTGTTGAGTCATTTCCATTCTCCTTAAAAAAATCAAGTTATTGTGACCCAAAAGGACCCATCAACATAATTAAATCCTGGCATGATGGCATCCCCCTATAAGCCATGAGCACATGCAAATTAGTGTTATGCTCTCTTTTTGGTTTCCCTTATTCTCTTGTCATACTATTAACTTCTTTCCTTCATCTTGGGTGCCCATGAATCCAATTGAGGTCGTTTAGCTTTAGGAATGCACACCAAATGAATTTAAACAATAATTAAGAAACATGATGGGTTTTTAATTGCGTTTAAGTTGTAACTCATCACTTCTTTTTATCATAATAACTATAAGATCCATTTTTACGCTAAAGGCATATACAGTTGGAATGAGACTTGTCGAGGTTGACACAAATCAACAAATCAAGGGTGCAGAGCCATCAATATGTACATACATTGAAATCCAATGGTGGGTTCTTTAATGACTGGAAATGTAGGTATTATAGAATCGTTTTTGTTCCCGTTGTGGAAGAATTGTCCAAATAAGTGGATCCTATTACACAACATGTTGTAAATAGTTGATATTTTAATCTTCACATGTCTCTATTGGGTGACTTGGCATATTTGGCAACTAGTTCTTCTACCACTACTATCGTATATTTTCTTCACCCCCCACTATTGGTGCATGCACTTTGTTATCCATGACTGCCTGTTTTCCATTGCCAATTTCATGGTTTACTTATTTTGTTGTCTGGTTCATTCTGCTACATCATTCTACCGCCCAATTTCCACATATTTATAGTATTGTTCTAGAAAACACTCTACTAAGTGGTTTGATATACACGGGTTTTAACAGTGCATCTTATTTCCTCATTTTTTGTCAAGTTATAACTTCTTGTGAGATGTCTATTTTTGTAGAAACTTGATAGGAGAGCATTGTTTTGGGTAACAATGGAGGAAACAAGATGTTCACAACAAGAATGGCCCTGTTAGGCCTTGTCGATTTCCACCCAAGTTGTTATGAGGTATTTATTTAAGCTCATTTGGAAGCCATTTCTAAGAGAAAGAAAATAATGAAGATAATTCCTCACTCTACTCCCAAGAATTAACTATTTTGTTTAAGAATCTGGTATGTACATTAGCACAACTACTACTAGTTGAAGAAATAAAGTAAATCTTTTTCCCGTTTTAGCAAAAGACTCAAATGAGATATATTCAGGATTTCCATGTAACTTTAATGTTTAACTTATTTAAACATGTGAGATCTTAAGGTTAGGCACATAAGGAACTTAAATATATATGGTCTCGTGTTATAACAAATTTTAATGCCTGGTGAATATGTCAACGAGAAGAGATGGCCTGGACAGACCTAGAAATAGGTGTATGGGGCTATAGAATGTAGTTTTGGGAGAATTCCTAGGCAACTTGATATATATTTAGTTGGGTTATATATACCATATGTGCATGTAATAGTGAGTTGTTTAAGACTATACATTTGTAAATAGTAGGTATCAGATTCAAATCCTTTTCTGCTTGACTGGAGGTCCTGCGGAGACTGTTTTTGTGCATTGTGTGCTCCGATCAAATGGAGAGATGCAATGTGGATGGAACTTGGTATAAGAGAGTATCACCATTGGCATGCCGATGTTGTGTTGGCCTTATTTCACAGACCAGTTTGTGTTGAATACGTAGGACTCTACACTGTAAGCTTGTGTCTTGTCTCCTTTTCTGGTCAATGCAACGTCACATACCACATGCCCTCCACAACCGTCCATGACCCATTGTTGACGTGAAACTCACCTATGTTTTTCCACGTCGTTTATCCCTTCCATTGTGTAGAGATCCTCTTAAGAGAAAAACAGTAATGAGAGACACATAGTACCTTTATGGGAGGAAGGCACTGCCACATGTTCTCCTGCCACCTCCATCATTTCATTTATGGTGATGGAGCTATTTCATGATTTGACACCTATAATTTCAATTACATTATCATGTAATCATTTTTAATTCTAAAACAAAGAAAATTATTGTGATGGATTCCATGAAAATCACTTGTTGCACCCCCATTCATGACAAGCTCTACCGATGGCCTCCACAACATCGGGAGAGAGGGCATGATGTCCTTACATGTCAATCAATGGTATATTTTCATCTAAAAATTCACCACGCTCTTTAAAGTGTCTGATAAAATAAGGAGGAAGTTTTTCCAACTCCTTTTCCCCCAAATCTTTTAAGCCCATAAACTCCTCCATATCCTGCCCAGCTAAGAAAAAGATTCCATTGTTCCAATTTTTGACACTTGGATTACATTATCATCCACATGTCAATTTCATTTTGTGATATGTTTGTAGGAATGAGAAGCAAGCAGCTGGTGGTTGCAGAGCTGTCTAGATTTGAAAAGAAAGGTGACATTCTTAGTGAATGTACATAGATTTGCGCTACAAAAAATATAAGGAAATCTGGAATAGGTGGTGGGGATTGTTGCAGTGAAGAGACCAAATCCAAAATGTGGGTATCTAGTTCAAGTTCAAACATGGCGGTTGTTCCATATACAAAGATTAGAAACGAGGAATCATAAAGGAAGTTTGATGAATTCATTGCTAAGTTCCACCACAAAATGAGTCTCCAGAGCCGTTCTACCTGATCTAGTGCTACAATTTGCTACAATTATGACATGTTGTCATATAAAAAAATCCAAAGGGATGTTTTTTTTTCCTTTGTTTGGTAATGTGGAGGGGCCATATGGGATTGGGGAGTTGGGCCATGACTCAAACTTGGGCCAAAGGGATGTTATTATAGAGCTCCATTAGGTTTTGGGTGAAGAGATTTTTTAAAGCTAAGATTTAGCAGTTTGCTAAAACTCTATAACTAACTCTGGTGTTTACACTACCTTAATATTGTACCTGGATTTAAGTGTTTATGTGAAAGGATTTTTCTAAATCCAATGGGTATTTTGAGATGATGTGTTAGGGTTAGTATACATACAACCTATGACATGTAATGTTGGGGAGAACAGGAGATTATTAAAATTAAAAAATAATAATAATTAAGGTGTGTTTGTGTTGTTGTTTGTGAATGATTATTATGTTTGTTGACTATGTAAAGTATGTTACTGTGAATGATTATTATGTTTTTTGACTATGTAAAGGTATGTTACTGTATGATAAATTGTGACGAAGTGGATATGATTTAGTAAAAAAGAAAATTACAAGTGTGGATGAAGAAAATTTAATACATATATCTGAATGTAAGAAGAAGGGGAAGTGAAAATTAAAAGTTACAAAAACAATTTTTTTTTTGTTTTGGTAGAAAGTGCTTATCCTTTTTCAAAGTATTTAGAAAATATGTCGAATATATTGTTGTACTTGTTCAAGAAAAGTGTATATGTAATAAGTGTTAGTTAAGTGAAAGATATATATTTTGCAAGAGAACCATTAGTGCATTTATGATATGTCCATGGAGGAGGAGAGTTAAAAGATCACAAAAGAAAAAATTGTGGTCATTATCAATTTGTTTAGCTTCTAGCACAACATAAACAAAAACTTTATTGGAAAAATTCCAATAATTAAAGAAGTTCGTAGCATCATTCAAATCACATTTAGATCCATTCACACATGAGGCCTATGTAGAGTAGTATATACACTTGATGAAAAATTTGGATGCATCTATCATTGATTGCAAGTTCCCACAAATTCTAGACATATGGCCAACTTTTGAAATTCATTGGAAGAGGAATGCCCTTTATCTTGAATGAAGAACAAGAAATGTCACTTTCATTATTCGTTGGTGTTTATTTCTATTTTGTCCTAAATATTGTAGATCTTAAAACAAATCCCATAGATTAAAGGATTCTTATGTGAATTGATCACTCATAGGCTTGTCATACACCAAGACTCATATTACATTTACATTTTTAATTAGTCTTGTATCAACATTTCCATGTTTCTTATCTTGAAGGGAAATTGATGCAAGAGCATCTAGGATCACATGTAATCCTAGATCAATGATTTTTTTGAAGAGTTTGACTTTATTAGATATGCATTTTTTGTTGTGGCAAGTCATATTGTTAAGGAAGTATGTTGTTGTCAGGCCATAAAGTATTGTGTTACATTTTATGGAGTCTTTGCACAAGCCACACAAGATGTGGCAGTTAGTCTTACAAGTATTGGTAGGTTGGCGTATTTCGCAGAACTCTAAGGAAACCACACAAGTCTCGAGAACCACCAAACACTAAAAAGGAGTTGTACAAACTTAAGGGAAGTTACACAATACTACAAAGATTCAATTAAATCAGCGAGGTAATGTTTGTAGTTGCGAAATATTGAGAAATTATTTCGAATCTGTAAACCACTGAAGAAAGATCTTTAGAAGCCGCAAAAACTTAAAACTGCCAGTTGAATCTATAATGGGTCATTCATGCCATCATTTCATAGTAGATTTAGAGTTAATTTGTGGCATTGGTCAAGCCTATATAAAAAAATCCTAATTTTCTTAGAGAGTTCAATGTGAATTTTTTACCAAACTCAATAAGTGATGCATGCTTAAAGCTTGAAGCAACATGTCTTTGTAGGTGATCTAACATAACACAAGTAAAGAATGTTTGAGTGAGTAAATCATTTATGATAAATCTATATATGTGTTATTCCTCATTGAATATACGAATAAATCTTGTTGAGTTGTGTTATTTTGTTATTGGATTCTACTATGTGTTTATTACATGCATTACTTGTATCATGTTTTCTGGACCTGTGGTTTTAAAGGTTGTGTACTGTAAGGTAACTCTTCATTGAGCACCGTGACCATGTTTTCCTCATTTCGTATTAGAGAAATATTTTGGTCCTTGTATTTTGTGCCATAACATAGATTAGTGGTTTACTACATTTGCGAGTGTAGGTAGAAAATCCTCTTCCTCTCCCTTTGTTACTCTTCATCCAGTATTTCTTCTTCACTATATTCCTTTCGGTGTTCATATCGTACATTTCACATACGATTGCTAGTTTTATAACCATTCTCTTTCTTTTTAAGTGACTAATCCAACACTCAAAGCATGCACAATTTCTGACATGGATGGGTTTGTGACTAAAGGAATTTTTTTGAAGTGGGCTATCATCACATGTAAAACCTTAGCTTGGGGGCCGGGGTTGTGTCAAGCCCATTTTCAACAGTCAACGTGCATTAAAAGGGTGAGTATTTAGCATTTTTTTAATATTTTGGGTAGATATTGGTGTTAAAATTAGGGAAGTCAATCATTTTCAAGATGTTTTAGTTTCTTCAAAGTGCTGGATTTTACAATGCATTCACATTTTTTATTCAATTTAGATGTCAAAGTATAGTCATTTTTGAAATATGACCATTATAATTAACATGAATATTTAATTTAAATGTCGAAATGATATGTATATTCAAAATTTGATCATTATATATGTATGTATGTATGTATGTATATACATATGCATATGCATATACATATAAATAAAATAAAGAAAGTTAATAAGCTAAATATTGCACAAACACTATATAATATTATAAATTTGTGAGATTTATGACAAATATAACATAAATGAAAATATATTTTTTGGAATATAAATAAAATTAAAATAATAGAATTATCTTATTATCTTATTAATAAAATATAAAGATTCTATTAATTTTGATTGTTAATTAGTTTTATTTGATTTCTTGTTTAGCTTTATTTTATTGATTTTGATTTGTAATTGGTTTTTTAGTTTTAATTTTTTAGAATGATAGAAATAAAAATTGGATATGGACTAGTCGTACTAGAAATTTGAAGTTGGACTTTGGAACTTTTACATAATTGCAAATTTAGACCAGTGATTCTAAGTGAATCATTCCTATCATTTTTTATTTTTTTGTAAATTATAATTTGAAATTCTGTTATAATATTTTCATAAACTTTAATGATGTTTATTGATCTTCAAATTAGTTAGCGCAACATTATTATTTATGAAAAAATGGATCTGTAAAAAACTATGAAATTGATTAGTCCAATCAATAATCCAAAATAAAATAAAAATCCCACAACTATGAGAGAATATTACAAAGAACAACAACATTCATATAACATTTAGCTTAATTTATATATTTTGTAAAAATTATTCTAAAACTAAATTTTTGAGGCATGTTAAATTTTAAACACCAAATGACATCCATATAATTTTCTAACTAATTTTTTATTATCATTGAATACTTCATTCTTGATAAGGTAATTAGTCGTTTTGGGAATGCATGCTGCTTTTTAGTGGTTTTATATTCCTCCACATTCCAAAGCAGTCTTCTTTTAGAAATAAAGTTTTCATAATCCTCAATCATGACTATTACTTTCACTTTCTAACAGTAGAAATATTCTCATCGTGATATTTTCCTTGTTTCCAAAACTCTCTCCCTTCCAATACGAATAGCTAGATTTTCCACTTCATCCACAGTATTATCCTCGACTCGTAGAACATAATTAAGAAGTTGAACGTATTCTCTAACTCTTTATTTGCTTGATATAATTAGAAATACTAACATTATGAATTTTATGTTGATTGACTATATTGATAACTCGAGAATTGCCTTAAAGTAATTGATTTGATGGGTGATCACTTTTTTTCACCATGGAAGGCCATCACCTTTTTTAGACCACACTGCCATTATCTTGATCGTAATGTGATCACACTGCCATTATATTCCCTAATGAAAGTTTCAATGATGGATTCCCTTGGGTTGTTTTTTTCTTGAGAGGTTCTATTAAATTTCATCTTAGTCCATCTCACTGGTGGAAACTGCTATCCATTTTCTTTGTTACTCATTTTTTATTCATAGGTAATTTGTAAAACATGTTTATGATTTTAGACTAGTTCCTCAAGATACCAATTTCAAAGGAGTTAGCCTTCTTAATTGTTTTGCAATTCAAATTGTTTATAATAGTGTTCAAGTTTCTTTCAAATTATTCCCAAATTCTATTTGGATCCTTTTCATCCTTATTATTTTAAAATATTGAAGTAGATTTTCCAAACAATAATTTTAGGACTTATATTCTAAAAGGTTTGAGGAAGATCCACTTTGATTGGACTATTCCAACTACCCGCTTGGTCATTTAGGTTTTTGTTAGACACCCATAATACTTTAAACTCCATGAGGAACCAATGTCAACTTCTCCATGTGAACTTGTACTATAAGAGAAGATGTATTACATCTTTGTCATTCCTTTTAAACATTAGGAATCTATTGGACCCTCCAAAACCTTTTTCCTTAAGGTGCTCATTGGTGAGAATTTTTCTTGAACACGTGAGCCAAAAAACCTTGGCTTTTAGCCATGCTTTTGAGTCCCGAATTAGCATCCAATGAAATGGTTCCAATCTCTCTATTTTTTTGTTTTATTTGGTTTTCATAACCCTTTTTAACTAAATATTTACCATTTCCCCATTGTTTAGCTTAATTTTGTCTTCTTTCTCACTCTAGGGGGTTTTGAGCCCAGTTACAAACTTGTTCAATTTCTTATGCTTTTATTCTTCCTTTCCATTATTACTTTTGAAATTCTTCTAGATACAAATGATGCCCAATCGCTCATGCCCCTTTCCAAAAGTCACTTAGTTTTAGTATCTCCCATACCTCTTTTTCTTCCTAAATTGACTTCAACTCATTGTCCATACATACACATTGTTCCAATAGCTATATAATCTCCTAAGAAGTTAATTTTTTTCATTCTAGATGTCACAAAAATCATGTTCTTGAGGGTCCTTCTGAAAAGTATTACACTATTACAAAAGATATAACCCGTAGAAGATCCAAAGTGGTGAAGTGTGTGGTGGATATTGGCTATCTAGGTTCTTGCCTTTGAGTAATTTGCTTCATTCTCTATGTTGATTGGATTTTATCATCGATGTCTAATTGCGAATAAAGGAAAAATTGATTTTTTGAATATCTTGACCCCAAAGCCTCCTTTTTTTTTTTTATCAAGTTTTAAACTTTTCCCAAGCTACCATTAAGAACTTAGAATTTTCTTTAGTACTTTGATAGAAGAATTTATATAGATAATTCTCATGATTGTTGTCATGATTCATTTAGGAGGTACTAATAGGGATAACCAATACACTGACATGGTTTAAAGGCATGATTGGGGTGGAGTTATTCTTTTTGTAGAAGATAACTATTTCCCTTTCTAGTTAGCGAACATTTTCCTATGTTTCTAGATTATCATATTCCAATTTTTTATTCACATTTACTTTTAAAACGAGGGATTTGGAAAATAGGTTTTTAAGAATTAGAATTTTTCAAGTTTAAGAGTCTTACACAAAAATTCTATTCCTATATATTGCAATCAAAGAAGAACATTTTTTACTTCTAAAATTAATTTCCTACCTTGAAGATTTCTCATAGCTTCTAATTTTTTTTTGAATACTCCTACCTCCTTACTCTTTGGAAGGGGAAAACAAGTGTGTGCAATCCATAAATGGAATATTTACACATGAGTTGGACCATCCATGATTACTTGTAATCTAGAAATCTTCTTAGTACTTTTGATAGCTTTAATTTTCCTCCCTAAAGATTCAACCATAATAATGAAAAGTTAGGGGTCATATTGTCTCATACCTCTAAAGGATCTTAAAAAAACTTCCAAAAATACATTGATCAAGATGAAAACATTGGGTTGGACTAGAAATATCTACACCAATCTCTCAATTCCTAAGTAAACCTAAAATGCTCTAAAATTTCATTGAGAAAATTCCATTTGGCCCTATTATAGGCTTTGGTCATATCAATTTGATTGAAAAATCCTTCGATATAGGAATAGTTCCTCACTTTTCTCTGATCTATTTTCTTCTAATGGTCATTAAAGAGTGGACGACCTTTTGGAAAACAAAAATGCCACATGCAATTTCTTCTCCTTAAAAAAATCCCACTTGCTGTTCCATAATCATTTTTTTGTCATTATTTACAACCTTTTTAGGTTAAAGTAGGTTTTTTATGGAGTACACAACAATAAAAAGTAATGTAAGGTCTGTAGATTAGGAGATATTCTAATAAATTAACTTCCAAAATTAATTGTAAAAAAATAGATTAATGTATTGGTTATTTCAATAATAAATACAAGCTCAAAATACACAAGAGAAAGAGAGATACTTAGCTGTACACTGTAATACATGAAAAATATGGAAAGACAAACTATAGAAATTTGAAGTGTAGATTTTGGTAAAGCTTTATTGTTGAAAATATGATATTGAAATATCCTAGTGTAGGATTCTACGGTCTAGTTAGGATGTATAATCCATTCCTACACCTTATGTATAGTCTTGGACGCTCTCAAAATGGTGGTTTGTAACTTTTTGGATTCTTTAGTGGCCTAGAAATGTGTTTCAATGTCAAACCCTAGTTTTCATAAAGTCTTAATATCATCGGTAATTAGTTGAATCATTCTAAAACCTTAACCGTCAATAAAATACCCTGGAAGAAGGTTAGTATTTGGGTTTTGGTGTACCCGTGCACCACCTACGTCGAAACTACTTCAAAGAGGCCTCAAACAACATGTATTTCTCCACCTAACATGTGATATCTATATGAATGCAACTAGTTAGAAACTTGAACCCCTTCATCCATGCTTGATTGTATTGTGTTCTTGCTAAGAATTGGAAATGGGAACTTGGTGTGCTTGGATGTGAGGGAAGATACACTCCTTAACCTTGTTAAGTGCTTCGGAACTATTATAGTGGCTTCCCTAATCTATGTGCATCAAATTTAGGAATATTTAGGGAGCCTTGAGTTCCTTTTGTACTAGTATTTACAATGTAATTCCCATAAATACAACAACAAAAATACTGAAATAATTTTTTTTTGTCTTACATTACTTGATACATGACATCACATGTGATCATTTAAGATAAATCAACATCACATAAGACATTTATACCAACATGGATCCACATGTACCACAAGATGAGAAATTATTGACATCACAAGGAAATCCAACACACATTTCCAATCCTACCTAAGATGCTTAAAATGGGGAAATGTCATCATTGCAACTACCCCTTATCACCCTAAAACGGAATCTTGGCTAGCCTTTGGTTCCTCAAAAGCATACACACCATAACAATTTTGACATGCCCTTTTATTCCTCCCTTCACTAGCTACAACTTATTCCTCCAATAATTAATGATGAACCTCACCTAAATGAGAAGAAAACATAACCACATGAAAACACATGATGCACATTAAGACCACAATTCTCAAATGAACAAGTATAAACAACGATCTGACCACAATATAAACCCATGGATAGGAACTTTCCACGACACAACACTTTTATGGTTACATATTTATTACAATCTTATTTCACTATTTGACCTTGATTATTTGAAGAACAATTAACATGTAAACCTTCTTTCCTCTTAAAACTAGGTTGCATTTTTCTTTATTTCATTTAACATTTCACCTATTATGGTTCCATTTGAGTTTTCTCATTTCTCTTATCACAATTAATTTATATAGCCTCATTGCTAATGGGCACATTCAAACACACATGGGTCTATTAGTACTTGTCCTAAGGATTCACTTCTAAGAATCATGTACATTTGGTTTTATGCTTTAACTTCGTTACAAAAAGGGAGATTCATAGGAAGAAAAAGGAAGGCTATTAGTTCTAGGGGTAGGCAGATTTCATGTTCCTTCTCACTATAACACTTAAACACTACAAATAAACTCTATTTATTTCCCAATTGTTACAACTAACTATGTAAGTTAACTATTTAGTTTGCATTTCTCGTGATGTGATTCATAATCCAATTGCCTAAATAAGATTCCTTGTTTTACCAAATCATATTACACATGGAAGGATACATTTCACCTGTGTTAATGTTATAGAGGTTTTGCATTGAGTTCAAGTAATGAATTTTGAATTTCAATTTACTTCTAAACCATCACCTTAAGAATTCATTATCGATAATTACGAGTTAATTACAAGTTTCAGCCATAAATTTTACTTCCTAAGAGGTCCTAGGTTTAATATAATTCCATTTACGCATGAGGGTTCTACTTCCTTCTACAAATCAAACTAGGGTGCAATATCCTTAACTCACATGACCTACGTAAAAGCCCAAGGTATATCATTACTACCCATTAAGGGAACATTTGTCTTAACCATTGGGCTTAAGAATGTTGTAACAGGATTCATTTACGATGTGAGTTTGGCTCCATTAACAAGTCTAGAGTTCAATACTTGTGAAAGTGAAATTTTGGCCCATAAGGATAGAGATGGAGCACTTATATGGACCGTGCATGAAGGATTGACATGGTACAAGTTAACCTACCCCAATACGGTCATGAAGGCACGAATTAGACCCATTTTCTCAACATACGGTAGAAGCTAATAACGATATAACAATGGTACAACACGGTTGAAATTTGACCAAGTTTGGTTCCACTATGGAAATAAAGCATGGGGTAACTCAAGGGGAATCATTCCTTATGGTAAGGGTTAATATTTCAAACTATGAGTTTGGTTGGTTCTTTCCACCAAAATGAAAAGACACAACTACAAGAAGTTATTTATTTATTTATTCTTATGAGATCAAGAGAGTTTCCTAAGTCAACACATCACTAGAAAATAGATAAAAATAAGCCATTATAAGTTTGTTACCATCAATTTTACTGTTATAAGAAATATTTAAACTACAATAGTTCTAACAGTTTCAAATAATAAGCTTCCAAATTTATTTACTTACACTGACTGCAAATACTATCGATAAGAATATTTTTGACATCATTTTCCATTGAAAGAAGATACAATCAACTTATTTTACCTAACTAACATGTAAAAGTATGACCAACTAGGTAACTAGTCAACATATAAAGGAGCAACTATGTACTAAAATAACCCACTTTGCCAATAGGCTAGCAATGTTTTATTCATCATGGGAAACAATAGATGATAATTCTATTTATTACAATAACATTGATATATCATATACAAATAAAATGTTTTCAAATAACATGTTATTATACAAACACCAACAACACTTCACTTTGTCCTTATCCTAGTATTTGCAACCAACACATGGTCAGCACAAACTTCTGGCATGGCATCTACCCAAAATCTAGCATAATTCATGTTTTCATAGTTTTTCATTAACATGATTATAATATTAGCACACAGAAACATAGAGTTAGGGGTACAAATCGTTTCATTTCATTTCTTAATTAGAGGGAAAGAGAGAGATAAAAACACCATTTTCTCGACATTCAAATTTCTTAAATCAAGCAACAAAGAGAGTTCCATACAATCATATATAATTACCTAAAAGTTTTCTCATCAGTTATTTGACTTGAAGAGAGTCCCATGACATTCTTCACATTTTCCTAATAGATTGCGAAAACGTCCAATTTTAACCCAAGGGCTAAGAAGTTGTGTTTGAAAACTGATTGTTGATGGGTGAATGCACCACAAGTAAAATCCTATACACTTTCCTATATGCAGGGAGTTCACAGGAGTTGAGAAAACTTATAACCTATAAACATGGTATGAATGGCGACTATTTTTCCAGAGCCATCAGTCATAAATGAACTAGTTTGAACTGGTTCACCCAATGATTGAAGGCCTACAAAACCCCTTTGCAAAAATAACTGGAGAGAGATTTTTCTCAGAATTAAGGGTTGCAAATAATTGTCGTGTAAAAATACTAGAGTTATATGGAAGCCGATATCCATTTTTTCATTCAAGGCCGAAATGGAAAACCAAAACCAAACCCAACTTTTGATTTTTAGCAACTTCCCAAAGCTGTAAAAAACATTAGCTGGGCTCCTAGAGGGATGATGAAAAGTACATAAATGGCCATTCAAGGGATTTATAAGGTTTTATACAACACCCCACATGACGGGGAGCATGGTCACAACTCGAATTTCCCATTTTAAGGTTCAGAGGGGTGTTTTGCGAGTCACCGAAAATCCTGTTTTCTTAACTTTTCAAGGTAAACAAAAGGGGTGGTTAGTTGATGGCTTAACTTAATCTCTCCAATACAAGCAAACACAAATATCTAGTTTTTATCCTTGGTTTTACAACGTATTAGGTCGTGGTTTACAAGTATATTTGATGGTCAAAACACTTAATTAGGTTACGTGGGAGAAGCCCCTTTTTTGTTGTTTTAGACTATGTTTTATTTAATTAAATGGTAAGCTTTTCCTTAATTTCATTTGAAAAGAAATGATTTCATAACAAACATGGAAACTATCAATGCGAGAATTATGCAAGTCAAGGTGATAAAACCATACCTGTAGCAGATGAGGCAATGAGGGAAAGGCATATTCAAAGCACTTTTACACGTACTCCAAGAGGAAATTTTTTATTGATGCATATTGTCATTCATTCTTGTGCCTTCGGTAAGATTCCACACTTTCACATCTGACTCTAAATCATGTGTTCAATATTGTTGATGGATTCCCATAGAATCATCCAAAGCCCCTTCCCCCATGTGAGTAAATTCTCCAAGCTGGGCGCATGCATTACTTTGCCAATTAAACTTACCACAACATTCTACACGCCAACACATGGTGTCCAAATTTATGCCAAATTCCACCACACAATGCTTTAGTACTTCCCACTATAGCCTATGAGCTAACCACGTAACCTTAGCACTTTGCATATCCCAACAAAAGTTCATCTTTAACAGGTTAGCACATATTTATTTCCAACATGGCGCATAGTCTTTGATAAAAAAAGTGGATATATAACCCTCATCTACAGACCCTGCGGTCTCTTGCTAAAATAAAAATGAAGCTTACATGGTCAAGGTCTAACCCTAAAAGACCACGCCTCATTGAGGCATTCAAACAAACAGTTCACATGCCTTTTCATGATCCATGTTTTGCATACTTGTCTACCAAGGCATTTGTAAATGATTTTTTAAAAAAGGGAGCATGTTGGCATGATTGGGGTCTAGATTTAAACCAAATCAAAGCACATAATGCAACCATTTCCCTCCTAATGACCGCTAAACCTTGAAATATACTGTCTATAAGTTCCACATTTCTTCAACACATTTTGTCAAACAGTCCATGTGCCTTTTGAATGTGCCCACATTTTCAAACATAACTTCATCTTTTTAGTTTTATGCTTCATTCTGTTTGAGCTCATGAATCTTCTCCCCATTCTCATGTTGTATGTATTGTGTCCCATCCTGTTACTGCTCATCATTTTCTTATTTTTGATCTAGCAAGTTTATACTACCCCTATTTTTTTTCCTCAACGATTTCTATTTCTCATCTATTCTTCTTAGCCATAGGAGATTCATTATGATCAATTAAATCCAGGGTTCATTTTAAGACCCCCTTTAAAAAATTATTATATAATGGTTGGCGAATCTCTGAAAAAGAATTTTGAAATGACAACGAATCTACAAAAAACTGATTCGTGACAAAGGTGATTTGGTATAGCAATTTTTCAGATGTCTTCGTATAGTTGGATGGGTGTTGGACCAAAGTCTATTTATCATTGTACAAAATACCTTTTGGTCAGCCGTCTAACCTACGTTGGATGGCCATTTAACCTATGCATTGGAAAAAATCATTTGTCATCTATCTAGCCTTGTTAGTCTGTCATCTGACCTATGTTGGACGCATCCCTATTGGTCGGTTGTCTAAGATGCATTGGACGGTTGTCTAACCTGCGCATCGAATATATTCCATTGGTCATCAATCCAAAATTGTTGGTCTACCATCTAAGTTGTGTTAGATGCATCCTTATTGGTTGGCCATCTAACCTACACATTGGACAAAATCCATTGGTCATCCGTCTAACCTTGTTGGTCTATCGTTTGACCTTTTTTGGATGCATCCCTGTTAGTCAACCCTCTAACCTGTATTAGACGATTGTCACCTATGAATTGGATGGAATCCATTGGATGTTCATCCAACCTTGTTGGTCTGTCATCCAACTTGTGTTGGACGGTCGTCCCAGTGACTTTGAACGGTTTTCCATCGTGTGTATGTTGTTTTGTTAAGACAATCATCTTTTTAGAAATAGTCAGTCATCTCTCCTAGAAACAAACATATAAAATGTGGCTTTCGGGGGCATTTCCCTCAGACCCCCGCTAGGGGGATATGCCCCTCAGAGCCCGCAAGGAGGGTACCCCCTTTGCAACCCCCCCAGTTATGTATTATACCTCGGTGAATATTTCCACATTTTCATTAGAAACATTGGCAAAATACATGCATAAGTTCATTTTTAACTATAAATAATAGGTGAACTAAACCATAAAAATGACTTATCAGCTGAAATTTTAGGCGAACTAGGCGGCAATCGAATGCTAAAAATTTTCCATTTCCAATTTCTAATGTCCCTAATAATCGTGAGTTTACAAAAAAATTCCACTAAAATTTTCCTTGACTAAATCCACTTTGAGTCCTGTTATAGGCATTTCTATAGCCAAGGTTTATTTAGAATCCATTGTGCTTTTCACCACTTCCAGTTTGGAAACAAGCACGCCTTAAATCCAACCAGTTCGTTACCTGTGAATGGATTGGTATTAACCAAGAATAAATTCAAAATATCTTCTTGCAATAACATAATATGAAGAATGTTTAGGATCCACTGATCCAATATAAAAATATTAAACTAGTATTATATGAATATATTTATGTGTATATAATGGTATATGAAAGCCATTACAACGCAAACATCCAAAGTCTTGTGAATATTTCGAAGTTGGATATAGAATCCAACTGTCCCTCATACCAACATACACATTTCCTACTATATTTGAAATTTACCAAACAGTCAACATGCACTGTCTGGACTCCCACATTTTACATACATGTCTATCTGGGCACTTGCAACTATAATATATGAACAAAAATACTTTCCACTATGTTTGGATGGATGAACACACTTGCTTCAAAGCTCCTATTGATGCATTGACATGGAATACGATGGTAAGGGTTAAATGATCAGATTTGAGGTGTTTTGGTTGCATTAGGTGAAGAAAATTAAATGCTTTGTGAGGGTTCCCATGCCCTCTTGTGGCTATCCAGGTGATAAAAATGTTGGGCCCCACCACATGCCCCCATGCATACCCCATCCCATACATGCATAGGCGGGCCCCACCAGATGTGCTATACACACATTTCAAGAAACATTAAAATAAATACAAATGAAATCAAGTGGTAGCATGTGGCAGGTGCTAGATGGATTGGTAGTCCTGTGCATTTATATGTGAGAGGTCACAACTTCAAATTACAGATTTTTTGTGGTATACACATTGTGTGTATACCAAAAAACCAAAAACAATTCTAACTGTTGGGTTTTGTGTATACCACAGTGGGTCCCACCTGCGCATGGATGGGATGGGGCATGTATGGGGGCATTTAGTGGGGCCCAACGATTTTTTCACCAGGATAACCGGCTCCCCCATGCCCTACCACACCTGGCACACTCCACTGCCATTCCCATGCCTTCACCGAGAGCCATTATTCCATTCACCCACTTATCTCCTAGCCTACATAACTCTCCCTCCCTTTTTTATTTATTATTATTATTTTTTATATTTAAACGCTTTTAACTGGAGCTATGAACTAAGGGGGGACCCCACAATTACAAGCAGGTGGGAAGATAGAGAGGAAGAAGAAAGGAAGGGGGAGAGGTAGAAGAAGAAGAAATGGAGAAAATAGAGCAAGGAAGAACTGAAACCAGCGAAGAGGCGTGAAAGCCAAAGAAAAAGAACCAAACGGGAACAAAACTAATAGAAAAAAATAAAGTACGGGATGCACTGCAACATCAGAAACCTGTACCAACACATTGATTGGATTCTTGGAGAATAAATTGGTACGTGTTCCTAGCCCGATCCTTGAGCGCATTCCACTGGTCAAAGGCGGAGTAAACTGGAAATCCAACGGCATCAATATCAATTCCAGGCAGCAAACGGTGGTCAAGGTTCCCCGAGGAGAAGAGAGTGTTGATGCTTTGTACATGATGGAGAAGGTCTCTATACTGGTCGTAAATCCATTTGATGTCACGCCCCGTACCAATAGCGAGCTTGTCGACCTCCTCGACCCAAAGAAGGGGGTCTGACAGTGAGAAGTCGGTTAGTTCTTTGTGGAGGCCGATGCGGAAAGTAGGATGGACATAGGAGGTGTCGAGGAATTCAATGACCATTAAATCCTCCTCCAGTAGCTAACAGAAGAAGACAAAGGCAGCGGCGATATCAGCATTGGTGTGAGCTTGACGGGAACGAAAGAGATAGGGGTCACCCAGAATAGTCTCGATAGCTTCTGCTTCCTGGTTTGAGAAGAACTGAAAGACACTAGACAGACGGGCACGGTCAATTGCCAGAGGTGAGGCAACATCCGGCTTAGAACTGTGAAGGGTTACAAAGGGAAAGCCAAGAAAATCCATGGAGGACTCGGGGGAATAGGCAACTCAAGAATAGAACTCGAAATATACATTATCAGGGGAACTAACGCCCCATTAATAGGAGCTCTACACGCGCAGGAGGCCACATCCCGACTGCGAAGACGAGATGGTCTGCTAGTGAGAAATAAAGATAGACAACCTGATCCAATCTTGAACGGTACCTGGAGTGACGACAACGGTAGGGTGATCGATAGAAAAATTTGTAAGAAAATCTACCGCATGATTAGTTTCCCTAAAGTTATGAAAAATATTCCAGGAGCCAATTTTGTCTAACCAAAAAAGAATTTGGGGAATAAAGATGTTAATTTTCCATGAAGGGGAGGAGCCTCTAGAGATTGCACAAATTATTATTTGAGAATCCCCTTCGATAAATAAATGAGGACAACCTAACTGGGCAGCCATCTTGACTCCTTCCAGAAGAGCTTGGGCTTCAGCTACGTTGCACGAGCCATCTCTGAGGGGGAATGAGCCATCCCTGATGAGGTTACCAAATTCGTCCCTGATAATACAACCTGCACCTGATTCACCTGGATTCCCTCTAGAGGCGCCATCAAAATTAAGTTTCCAAGAGCCCTTCGGAGGGGGATGCCACCTAGCCCTTTTTTGGCGAATGATTTTTTCAACTTGAGAGAGATCTTTTTTAATTATTGAGCCAGGTCTGAGATGCTTTATGAGTAGCCACGAGTGCATAATGGTGAAATCCCTGGAGGAAAAAGTTGGATGTGATAAACTATTAGCACTAACTCTCTCAGAGATGGCCACTTCCAATTTGTTCAGAAAAGCTGACAGTTTTGTAGATTGTTCCATGAAGAGACGAAGATTGTGTTCCCACCAAATGTGCCAGAGTAGGAAGTAGGGGGAAATGCACCAAATAGAGCTTAGGGAACTGGTGAATTTAAAGTTTGGCCAAGAGAGAAGGGTCGCTCCAATATCGTTACACGGTGCCCAAGCTAGATTTAATTTGTTCAGGAGCCATTCCCAACATCTAGAAACAAACAGGTAAAATAAGAAGAGGTGATCGATATCTTCCTCTATGGCACCATACAACAAACATATGGAAGGACTGGCGTATCCCCAAGATCTCTACCTTACCTGAGTAAGAACCTTATTTTTCAATACCAACCAACCAAAAATTGCCACCTTTGGGGAAATACTGGGATGCCAACAGCCATAGGAACAAGGATTCCCAGGGCCTGAACGAGAGATGAAAATATTATAGCCTGCTTTAACAGAGTATGAACCAGTAACATCCCCAAGCCAAATCAAACTATCATCCTTATTAAGAAAATGAGTGTTTTTGTCCTGAATGGCTCCCTTAAGGAGATTGGACTCATGTGCATTAGCTTCGATAGTGGAGGCATCCTTCCAAAGCCAGGACGGTGAGCCATTGGGATTTTGATGACCATAATCTACAACCAAAGATCCCTAAGACAACTTGGTCGAGTTCATGATGTTGTTGAGATCTGTCTTGAGATTAAGGGGGGGAGCCATTCCAACTTCCATCCCAAAAGGTGGTGATCTGGCCGTTATTGATGTTCCAAGAGACCACCTCTGTAATCAAGAACTTGGAATTGCAGAAGAAATTCCAAATGTACGAGCCTTTGGGGAGCTCAGTATTGGATAACAAAAGTTTGGGACGTCCCCCTCCGAGATACTTATGTGAAAGAACTTGGAAAGCAAGTTGTTTAGCATCAGAGATGAAATTCCAAACAAGTTTAGCTCCGAGGGTAGAATTTTGAAGAGCAAGGTCCAGAATGCCCAACCCTCCTCGGTGTTTAGGAATTTTAACCGTGTCCCAATTAACAACATGAAATTTGTGTTCTTCATTGTTACCTTGCCATAAGAAGGTTGTAACAGACTTTTCAATCTTCAACAGAACAGATTTAGGGATCTGCAAGACAGACAACATGTAAATCAGAATGTCTAGGAGAACAAAATTAATTAAAAGGGCACGTCCAGCCAAGGATAACCACTTTCCTTTCCAGGAGAGAAGCCTGGTAGAAATGGAGTTAATGATCACGTCCCATAGATGTGCTCTGCCATTCCCATGAAAGAGTGGGATACCCAAATATTTGTGTGGGAGGATTCCCACTGAGAAGCTGAGAATTTCTTTGATCCTGCATTGTAATCTAGGTGCAACATTGAAGAAGAAAATGACAGATTTGTGAAAGTTAATAACCTACCCCACCGTGGAAGAATAAGAATCAAGAATAGACAAGAGGCGCCTAGCTTTAGGGATGGAACCTTGACCAAAAAGGAAGGTGTCATCCACAAATTGTTGATGTGATAGGGCAGGTAAATTGGAGGTGACTGGAATGCCTCTGAGGGAACCATCCAAAATGATAGATTTGATACTATGGCTAAGAGCCTCAGCGACCAAAATAAAAAGAAAAGAAGAGAGGGGGTCACCTTGTCTCAAACCCCTGCTGCTTTGGAAGAAGCCTTTAGCTGAGCTGTTTACCAGAACAGAGAATCGAGGGGTGGCAATGCAATTGAATATCCAGTTATAGAAATGTCAGCTGAAACACATGGCTTGAAGAGTATTGATGAGGAACCTCCAATTGACATGATTGTAAGCTTTTCTGAAGTCTAATTTCAGCATCATGCCGACCCGAGAGGAAGAATGAAGTGTGTGAATCAGTTCATGAGAAATAATGATCCCATCAGTAATAGACCTGCCAGGGATGAAGCCACTTTGTTCATGAGCTACTAATTTTGACAGAAGAGGACTCAGTCTATTTGCAATGGCTTTGGAAATGATTTTGTAAGACGTGTTGCAAAGGGAAATGGGTCTGAAGTCATCCAAAGACTCGGCAAGAGATTTTTTGGGAAACATGCAGATAAGAGTGTGGTTGAGAGTACTTAAAATCTTGCCCATTTATCGAGATTCCTCTACAGCTCTCCAGACAGAAAACCCAATGACATCCCAAAAGTCTTGGAAGAAAGAGGTGGGGAAACCATCAGGGCCAGGTGCTTTATCCCTCTTCATCAAGAAAACAATTTTTTGAACCTCCTCCTTAGAGAAAGGAGAGAGCAGTAGTTCATTTTTAGCATCTGTAACAGAGGTAGGGATTTGATGGAAGAAGGAAGACTGCACGCCAAGAGGGGTTGCCGAATCACCATTCAGAAGCTTATTGAAGTAGGACACAACCTTGGATTTGATCTGAGATTGATTGGATGCAACCGATTGATCCTCTAGCTGTAAGGAAGATATATAGTTGAAATTTCTTCTACCTTTAATAGAGGCATGGAAGAATTTAATATTTTTATCTCCGTCAACCAGCCAAACTTCCCTAGATTTTTACGTCAGTATGTTTCTTCTTTAAGAAGAAGATCTCCCAATTCCTTGAGGAGAGATTTTTCTTTGAGGAAATCATCTTGCAGCATCCCATGAGAGAGGATAGAATCATTTAGAATATGGAGCTCCTTCTCTACTCTCTGTTTTTCCTAAAAAATATTTTTAAAGCATGAGATATTCCTATTTTGTAGATTATCTTTCAACAGGGATAACTTTTTGGAGAGTTGGAACATCCAAGTCTCCTTAACTTTGAAGGAATCCCACCAAGATTTAATTAGGGGCTTGAGTGAAGGATCCTGCAACCACATATTTTTGAATTTGAAGGGTGAACGACAAGGTGGTAGGTCAAAAGAAATATTCAGAGAAATTGGGAAGTGGTCGGATCCAGAGAATGGGAGAACAGAGCATTTGAGAAGGAAATTGTTCTGCAACCAAAGTTCAAAAATAAGAAATCTATCAAGATGCACTGTCATGAAAATAAACCCAAGCCGCCTATTAGTCCACGTGAACCAGCCCTGACTAGGTTCCACATCAGCCAAATTGGTGGAAGAAACAAAAGAGGTGAAATTCACTTGTGAGCGTGGCTGCCATTATATGCCTGCACACTTATGAAGATCAGAAAGAGTAGCATTGAAATCACTAGCAACGCCAATCTTGTGATTGACAACCAAATCAAGGACTAGATGGAGTTTAGCCCAAAGATCTCTTTTTCTAATCAGACTAGAGGGACCATACACATTGCATAAGAAGAAGGATTCATCAGAGTTTTTAGTAAAAACCTTGCACCAAATGAAGTTCGTATCAACGAGGATAGGCTCGAGGGAGCAACAACTAGACTTCCAACGGATTCCAAGACCTCCTGATGCACCAAAAAAATAAGAAAAGCAACCTTCCCAACCTTTCCATCTTCGAAACTAACTATTCTTGCAACCTTCCACTGACATCTTAGTCTCCTGAAGAAGGAAAATATCAACTGAAGCATCAATAGCATAATGTCTAAGTAGACGCTATTTGTTAGGGGCATTGAGGCCCCTAATGCTCCAAGAAAAGAGGATCATTTGATCTTCAGAGAGGACTCGCCTCTCCTACTCATATAGGGAAAGAAGGAACAGAGTTGAAGTTACTTCCCAGTAGCAACCTCATTTTGGGAGATTTTTCTCTTAGGGGGACGACCTAAAATACATTTCAGACCAAGATCCATATTGAGAAGTGGTGGTGTGGGGAGAATCGGACAAAGCTGAAAATTATCATAAGCAAGAACCTCTTGGACAACCTCATGTGAACCAATAGATGCACCATATTTAGACTGGAATAGTTCGTCCTTATCATTCAACCATGTTTCCTGAGAGATTGCGTTCCCTCCCAAGCCAAGAGAGATACCATCATGAAAAAGAGATAAGATTCTTGTAGAGTCCTTAACCACTGTTACTGTTTCTTTTACAAAAGAGATGGTACTAGGATCTAGAGTTAAGGGTTCAAAGGCAGAGGCGAGGACAGAAGAAACTTTACCAGTGGGTTCAGACATATTTACATGAATGGGAATGGATGGAGAGGATTTTTTCCTCCATTCCATTTTTCCAGAGGAAGGGGGGTTTTTGTAGAATTTGTGGAAATGGCTAGATTTTTTGCATTTAAAACAGGTGTTGGAGACGCCCTCATATTCCACCTTTTTCTCCCAGATCCCGGCCAGGGAGGAGATGAAAATATGGTCCAGAAGCTTTTGATTATGATCGATGGATATGAAAATCTTGGCAAAAGAAGAAAGGGTACCTTCTAGGGTGACAGGGTCAATGCGGATGATGCACCCTAGACTTGAGCATATTTTGTTGAGGATTGGGGTGGACCAAAACTCACTAGGTAGTGAATAGATTCGAATCCACACTTGTAGACCTTCCTTTTCTACTCTAGCCATATCAAAGTGAGGCCCCCAACCACAAATCTCCAAGCCTGAACCAGCTAGAAGAAAATATTTCCTCACCATGGTGTCATCCTTTTGAGCGGCGCTATGAAAAATAACCAAGAAAAATCCTCTTTCAAGGAAGTGAATATTCAGGACGCTTCCCCACTGAACATGACACAAGTTTTGAATGCCTTCGACAGTCAACATACAACCCACGAATTTTGCAAAGATTACTCTAGAAGAGAGGAGCTTAGATTGCATTTCTAAAACCACATCATCCTCTAATGACACTGAGACAGAGAGGGAGGGGTCCGAGAGGGGGCGTAGTAGATCAAGACTATTATTTTTTGAACCATTAAGCACACTATCCGACATGGGGCATTGGGGGCCCAGACACTTCCGCAGGGCTTCCGACAAGCCCTGGCCCGTAGGGGGCTCTATTGCTGCATCACGGTGGGAAAAGACCGTGTGACCGTTGCACGGGCTAAGATTAAAAAAAAGTGACCGTTCTGCTCCATGGGACCAGTGTTTCCTTCTCATCATTTTTTTTCCCTTTTTTATTTATTATTATTTTTGGATTGAGGGTAAATTGAGGGTGTTTGAAAGGACCCACATCCTTGTACAATTGAGGATTTTTCTTGAGAGGAACCACAACTTGGTTACAATGAAGGGGACCGCTATTTCGGAACCCAATTGGAGCAAGCATGAAATGAAAGTGAAGATGCAGCGACCAACGACAACGGCTGCAGTGATTCGGATAACTATCAGTGATTGGAGTGAGAGGAATAGCCACCAATGTTAGTAGCAAGAGGAGCAGCCACCAGAATCAGTAGCGAGCAGAACAACCACCGGTGACAGTAGCGAGAGAATCAACAGTGAGCAGAGCAGCCACCAGCGTTAGCAGCGAGAGGAGAAGCAAGCGTCAATAGTGAGAGGAGTAACCACCAGCATCAGCAGTGAGAGGAGAGCCACCAACATCAGCAGCAAGGAGAAACCACTAGTGTCAGCATGAGCAGAGAAGCCGCCTCCAGCAGCAAAACCACCTCCGAGGAGGATCATGCCTCGGGGGGATTTGAACTTGGGTGGGTAAGCACACAACCACGTGACTTGACCACTCCACTCCCACCCCATCAGCGCTTATTTATTTATTATTATTAAGTCTTTGTTCTATATTTATTTTTATATTTAATTAGTTAATTATTCAAAATTTAAATTTCATTATCATATATCTCAATACATTTATTTATTTACTTTTTTTGTCCATCTCATTTTGTTTATCTTGAAACTCCATTTTATTATCATATATATATATATATATATATATATATATATATATATATATATATAATTAATCATCATCCATAAATTGATTTATTTATTTACTTTAACCTCTAATTTTTAACTTAAAGGAACAACGTTCCCTTACCAAAATTATCAAGATGGTTGTTGCCACAAAGGTTTTGACATCCTGCGCCACTTTCTTGACATAAGAAACCTACGAAAAATATCACACACTGACCCCAGTGTATTGGAAGTGGATATGAAAAGTTACAACGACTATTTGATCAGAAAAAATGCATACACAATTCATCCTTGAGAGACTATTACGAACCTGATGCCTTTGAATTTAGCACGTCAACAGGGTAAAGTAAATCAAACACTACATACAATGAGATCTCATGAGAGTGTCAAGTTATGAAATGGGGTGAGTTAAACTTGCTTATATATGGTTTCAAAGGTAAAATAGTATGATAAGATCGGCCCAAGTGTATAAAAATCCCAACAAATGATATTACATCGAAATCAAAGTTGGAGAATGTGATGTTGCAGGACCGTATAAGTCATTTAGGACTAGATTATAAAACGTGACCAAACTGTACAATTTTGGATAGGGAGAATGTTAATCAAATTTGAAAGTTACACCATGATGGTAAGTGATTAAGAATTTATTTTATGGATTTATATTCAAAATTCATCAACACATCAGTGTGTAGGAATAAAAAAGTTAGAAAAGACATGGCAAGATAGATTAAGTGGGAATAAGATGTGGGTTTTTTTCTTATTCAAGAAGCACAATTGCAATAAGTAGTGGAAAAAGGGTAAATTGCCAAAATTGCCAAATTTGATTGTCTACAATAGAAACAGAATCTTCAATATGTTTGCAATGACTTTGGATATGACTTTGTAAATACTTTTCTACTGAGAAATATGAAGTGATCTAGGTTATGATTTTAAACCTTAATTTGAATGAGGGTGAGGAAATTATTACTGAAATTATTTATATTAGTATTTGAATCCTTGGATTATTGCACCAAATATTTAATGTCTTCCCCCATCATCTCCTAATTTTTTTTGGTAAAATAAGGAAGTGAATGCATTCTTCCTTAGGACCCTATCTCTACCTAAATTGAACAAGGCTTGAAGAAGCTCATCAATCAAGATTTTTTTTGTAAGATTCTTATTATTCTTCTCCTTAATGATACTTTTTATGCATTGAAGAAAAGGATTATTATCATATTCCTTTTCAAGGTTCTCATTTGTAAACCCTTTTCTATAGTCAATTAAGCACTGATTGGTTTTTTAGCGAGACTCTAAAATTACTCGTCTGACTAGTTGATCCCACTAACACGATTCCTTTGCTTTCTTATATTGAAAAATATGTGAAAGAATTTTGTATTCCTATCTCCTTCCATGAGCTATCTACATGTGGACCTCTTTTTCCAATATATTTCTACTCATTTGTAGAGTCTTTGTTATTTGTTAATCACCTTTCCCTCATTCAAGATAGTTTTGAATTTATATTGCAGTTACCAATTTTCTCTGGTATGTTCTACATGGTCTTCTCAAGGGAATCATTTTCTTTTAACAATATTTTGAAAGATATTTTATTCCATTCTTATAATATTTTTTCAAGAGTTTTTAATTTCCAAGAAAAGATATACATTTTCTTACCATACATTCTAGTGATTCCTTCCCATAACTCTATGGATTCTTGTATAATATGGGTAAAGATGGAGTATTGTGTAGAGTAGCTTTGGAACATGAATGCATAGACATACTAAGAGAAACACATGAAGGGGTAGCAAGAGTTCATTTTGAAAAAGAGTTAACTACACAAAATACATTGCAAAGCGGTATATGGTGGCACATGATGTTCCAAGATGCACACTACATTATGAAACACTATAATTTATTTCAAAGAGTAAGGAATCTAAACAAGAGGGATGATATTCCTTTAAATATTGTACTAATTTCATAACATTTTTAACAATGGAGAATTGATTTTTTAGGTCCTAACCACCCACCACGTAGATTTTCAAAGGCCATGTATATCATCATTATGATCAATTATTTCATTACATGGGTAGAGGATGTAGAAATAACTAATTATACAACTAGAGATACTTTGAAATTTTTATATACAAACATCATTATAAATTGCAGGCGTCCAAAAAAATATTCAATAAAAGAGGCACACATTTCATCAATAACACAACCAAGGTGTTAACAAAAGAATTCATGATTGCATACCATCATAATGCTGCATATTGCCCCTAGGAAAATAGAAAAGTATAATAAACCAACAATGTCTTAGAACACATGCTCACTAATGTTTAGAGAGGTGATTGGGAATACATGATATCCAAAATACTTTGGGCATACAAGACAAACTATAAACGCAATATGGGACGTATGTCATTTCATCTATTTTATGGAATAAAAGCAATATTTTCAATGGAATATATAGTCTTAATTTTGTGCATTGTTATGATAACCAAGTTTGAATATAAGGATTTAATTGAAAATAGTTTTCTCAATTGAATGAGAATGGAGGAAAATCATAGGACAACACAATACAATCAAGAAGCACATAAGCACAACCAAATACCAAGTATGGTAGAAATTCACATACGAAAGAGTTTTAAAAAGAACATATGGTCCTGGTATATGAGATTGATTCTAGAACGCACATAAGAAAACTACGCACTAGATGGAAAGGTTCATACATCATACATCACATGACCCATCAAAGAAAAATCATATTAGATGACTTATAGGGGAATAATCTACCTAGGAGAATAATTGTGGTAGGGTCAAATCCTGCAATCCTTTAATGCATATGAACATGCACACTGATAGAGTAGGAATTTCAATTTCGAGCATGGTGTGACAGATAGTTTTTTTTATAAATTTGATATTTTTGTGGTTAATTGTGTGTAGGAGTGGGAATATGGAGAAATAAAACCAAATAAATTCACATATTTTTAATGGACAAGTTGATATGACCCGTGAGAGTGATCTGAAGCATCTTGTCAAATTTATTAAGTTTAGGAAACTTGTGTAGTGAAAAAACTAAAGGTGCAAGAAAATAAAAGTAATTCAAGGTGTGATATTACATAAGTTAGAATGTTACAAAAAGTGGAAATGGTCATATCGAAAGACATTTCACGACAAGTGAAGTGATTGGGAATGTCATCCAGGAAAAAATCAAGTGGATCTAATGAATAAGTATAATTAAGGAAGTCAATCAAATCATAAATATCCAAAAAAGGACCAAGTAAGCATGAGGAGACTAAGGTTGCAAGCTATATAAAAGAGATAACACCAAGGTGAAAGCACCATTTTGTAACTGATTCTATAATAACATAGGAGCTAAAGTGAGGAAGAGATCAAAACTGATTAACTAAAAAATAGATATATTTTATTTTTATGATTTAATCTAAATAGAAACAGAATGCTATATTAAAATGTTGAGGACTAAATACTTTATCTTATTGATTGAATATATTGAAATAATAAAAATAAGAGGGATATGGTACTAACCTCAAATTGACTTACCTTGATGTGTGCTGGACTGAAGCAAACTATTGTGCAGACTAGGTAAGCTGTGACTAAATTATCTCAGGAAGGGAAGAAGTTGAGTATATGAATAGAATGAAGCACCTGGGATGATACTAGGGTGCCCTGGTATGTGATCTGGGTGATTTAGACTACAGAAAAGCTCAGGAAATGGATCTAGTAGTGTCACAAGATCTTTGTAATATCTTCATCTCTATCGCATGGGTGTCGTAATATTGTCACTTGTGTCACTGTAAATGTAGTGTGAAGATCCACCTACAAAAATCTATTCAAAACATCAAGTCCTAAGAAATAAAAATGCATATGAATTGGTTGAACTGACCTTAGCTGCCACAATGGTGGACTTACGACTAAGCGTTGCACTACATTCCAGACCCCATGTAGTTCTATGTGCGTGTGTGTGTAATTTTGTGCCTAGGATGCCCTAGCGCTAATGATGCAGAAGTAGGGGGCAATAAAAGATGTAAAAATGCAAATGGTGGATGGAATAGAAAGAATACAACCCTTTCCCCCTATTCTTGTGTGATGCAGATGTAGAAGATGCCCAAATTCAGTGCCATGCCTTAGTAGATAGTTTCCCATTGATAATAAGATGTTCGTTGCACATAATGTAGTGAGTATGTCTATGTTTATATAGGGATCTCTTGTTCAAATTTTGACACTAGTGACCAAAAAATGCCAACTAAAACCTAGGAGAATGCATGGAGTAACAAAAAATACCTTCGTCAAATAAATAAATTAGGACCACAAATTACAAAAATAAGGCACTTAAAATCACAGATGGGGGCACCCTGGGGTACCCTAGTGCAACCCTAGGCGCCCTAGTATAGGACTGGAGATGATAATCAAGTAAATTACAATACCTGAGACTCCCTAAAATATGCCCAAAATTATATAGACAAGTGATGAATGAACTAGACAAATAACAATGATGACTAACTAACTAACAATAAGACCAAGGGATGGGTCACTAGTGAATACTTTTATTACGCAAGATCCATATATAAAATAACATACCTGGAGGTATAAATGTAATAGTAAGTGTGTGATTTTGTGACTACAATTCCCCCCACTTTATGTTGGTGAGAGGAAAGCTCTGTAACATAAAGTAGATAGAGATGCGTACCTGAGAAAAATTTGGAGAAGCCCATGCTATAGAAGAACATGCACAGATGTGTAGTATAAGCGTGCCAATAGAACTATGAAAGCATGCCGAACCATGGATCAACGAGTTGATCCATGTAATGTAACAAAAAAGCATAAATTTTATGATTAAGTGTGCTAAATAAAAGTGATGAATAAAATGTATGATGATTTCGAATGCAGTTTTATGATGAATTGGTGGGTAGGGAGTGATCAGTTCCCAACCTGAATTCTTGTATACACATGAAAAATCAGAGGATTTGGGTGTCTTGCCGCCATAGGAAGAGTGTAGGGAGAAAATTGTGTTATTATCCAATCTTTAACTACATCCTCAAGATCTAGCCACTACAGATAGACTCAAATCAAATTTTGTGATTTTTGGATCCAAACAATTTTGATTAAACAGTTGACCCATATAGGAGTGCTACAGGAAAGGCACTCTTTCCCCCACTCCATGGGTGTCATTGCAATGTGAAAGATTTCAAGTTAGGTCATCTGGAAGTGAAAATGTGATATGAAAGAGGTATATTCCAAGTTAGGTCATCTGGAAGCAAACACAAAATGAAAGAGGTGGCTTCCAAGTTAGGTCATCTGGAAGCAAACGCATACATATAGAATAAATTCCAAGTTAGGTCATCTAGGAAAAGTGATGAATAGAAATAATCTCAAGTTAGATCATATGAATGAGTGGCAATGTAACTCCCAAGTTAGGTCATCTGGGAGATTGAATGATTTGAACTATATGATTTTTTGAATGAGTTAATTGATTGATTGATTGATTCTTTGATCGGTTGGTTATTCGTGGAGAGATTTTACATAGGTTACCCCCATGTTAGGTCATTAGGGGGAAGTTGATAGATATTGATGAAATGTCATGTGAAAATATTTTTAATCATTTGTTTCCCCCCAAGTTAAGTCATTAGGGGGGAATCGATAGAAAGTATTATGTGATCATATTTGGTATATTTTAAATTTTTGTTGCCCCCAGATTATGTCATTAGGGGGAATTAATGATGAAATATCACACGATGTATTGGTAAGTGTTGTATTTGTAATGTTCAAATGCATGGTGACGTGAGGGGGACTATAGGCCCCCCCCAATAATATGCCCCCCTTTCAGCAAAAGGGGGGCTGAATGAAAAGGATGGACACTAAGCCAAAAGTAATGACAAGAGGTGAAACATGTAGGTATAGAATGCGAGACAACAATTAAGAGATATAATGCATGCCCCATATGTATAATACGGTGGTAGGTGGAATTCTAAAAATAATACCATAAATTGGGTGTAAATCAGAGTAAAAATGCTCAAGGTATGAGCTAAATGGTGTAGCATGTATTAGTCATGGTAATAAATGTGAAATAAAGACCATAATAAAGGTAGTAATGAAAAGTAGCTATAAATAGTAAAGTGAAAAAGTATTTTTTCACTTCATTTGTCTTTTGTGCTAGTGTGAGAATGTGCACAAAGTGAGTGAAGATGCCTCAAGCGAGAGAATTGCGTCCTAGATGATTTGAGAGAGTGACAATAGTCGTAGCATCGTGTATGACTGCGGAGTTGGTAAGTGCATTAAATTTTGCCAAAATGTATGGTTTAGTAGGTGTTTTAGTTAAATTTTTGAAAATTTTAGGTTTTTGATTCTCTTGGCGTTTGAGACCTGAACAAGAGCAGTGAGGGCACTAGTGACCCCTGGGACTAGGGCACCTAGAACCAGGTGCTAGTGTCCTACTCTGAGGTGCTCCTGTCCTACATATGGGCACTCTAGTCTAGAATTTTAGCATTTTGTGGATAATGGGAAAAAACTTGTTTCTAGTATATGAATAAGTGGGTTTGGTTGTGTAATATGTTCTAACGCTGCATTTTTTGTTTGGTGTTGTGCAGAGGGATATTCATTCGCGGGAGTTCTGTGGTGGACGTCATTTGAGAAAATTACTTGGATTGGGTTTTTCAAATGATGAGTGGGATGTGATGGACTGTGTCGGCCTACAGCATATAACACGGATGGGGGATGTGCCCCATAATATGCCCATGTTGACTGCATTGTGCGAGAGATGGTGTGCAGATACATGCACATTTTGGTTGCCTACGGGTGAGATGACTATCATATTGGGGGATGTATATCGCATATTGCAATTTCTGGTTGTTGGGGAGAGGGTACGAGTGACGGAAGTAGTGGATATGGAGTGATAGATGCGCTCGGTGAGATAATATTTTACAGGGGCTCAAGTACCTACCAAGGCCCATATCAGTTTGGATGTGATACTACAATCTAGGGTTCTACACTTGTGGAAATTTACTACAGTACTGATTGCTTCAAGTATAACCATGGAGGGAGGAGGTGTCGACAACTTCTATAAAATGCACGACATATGTCAACGGATAGAGGAGGAAGGTATGATATACGCATGGGCCCGGAGTGTATTGGCCCATATATATAGAGACTTGTATCAGTTTATGTAGGATGAGCATGGTCAAGATATAAGATCCACCACACAGATGCATGTGTGGGAATATGAGCACATAGTTGTATTGAGACCAGTTGCAGGGCCACGAGGAGAGTGGGCTCGACCTGATATATATTCTCGATGTTGGGTGGATATTTGAAGTAGGAAGATGGATACTAATACCTTCATGGAAATTATAGAGAGGATGGGGCCCAATATGGAGGCCATATCGTGATTATGGGAATGGCTTGAGGATGTTGCAGAGTTGTGATGTATTCGGAAGACTATGTGCCTAGAGGACCGCTTTCCAAGTGTGGAGGAGATTTCTCAGGTTGAGAGGGTGTCATGACAGTTTGCTATGGTGTAGGATGTGCCCCCAAAGCTATATATATTGTTGAGAGCTATCCGAGCACCTAGGAGGGCTGGTGCTAGGCCAAGGAACACAACAAAGCAGTTAATACCACCAAGGCTAGATGAGGCAGATCTAGCGATAGTAGTTGTGGATGGAAATGATGCGGGGTGTACCGAGGAGTATCGAGCGTGGTGGGTAGCACATTAGCTGGTATTATTGTTCACAGTATTTGTAAGAACTATGTAGTTACCGCATGGAGGGGAGGGAGGTTTCCTCGACCCTATAGTAGTGGTTGTGGTAGATTGTAAGTATTTGTGTATACTTATGTAGTGTTTAATGAATTGCTTACCTTGTTTTATATGTGTTTAGCTAACATGAGGTTGTATGTTATGTGTGTAAGGGATGTGTATTGGTCATTGGTAGTAGGCACATTGATCTATACATTGACGTGGAATTTATCGAATGATGTGATAGGTGGAGGGATGCTAGAGCGTGTTGATTACATTACAGGTGAACATGCCCATATTTTTTAGCCAGTGGCCATAACAATGGTGACATGTACGATGCTTCTAAGTGAGAGGGATAAGGAACTTGAGGAGAATCGACACACCTGAGAGGCGGTAGGTGATGGTACTTTGGCCCTAGAAGTGTTCACATGGTATGTTGACTTGTAGTATCGGTTTTCAAAGCAAGCTACAAAGATTACTATGCTACAGAGGTAGGTGGAGAATTTTTTATGCCGTGGAACGCGACGTCGTGTTGGTGGAGAGACATCTAGTTCGAGGGATCTCGTAGTACACGAGAGTGACATCGATGATGAGGTCTGATTGGGATCATTGTACATGATGAGGAGGCCTTGCCCCCAGTTGTAAAAAATGTTTTGTGATGATGATTGTACTAGCGATACATGTATGGACACCTAGTTTTGATATATGTTAAAGTTATGTTGGAATATTTTTCCATGGCGATGTAATGGATGTTATATGATTCTATGGTTATTTTCCTAGCGTGTGTATTGTTCTTATGCGATGAATATGAATTTGTATGATGATGTTAGTAGTGGTAGATGAAATGTGTATGGTGAATGGTGACAATATAGATAACCAATGTAATGTGATTAATGAAATGTGGAATGAATAAAATATGTAGCGCATAGGTAATGTAATGATTATAGTAGAATAGAAGTGAAAATAGAAAAAACTATGATAGTGAAATGAATGTGTGAGAATGGAATGTAATCATAGTAGGATAGGGTGATAAAAATAATAGGGAGGGGTAAGATTAATGATGCCCCCCCAATGTGTGAATGAATAGACTCATGTAATTAAGACCCCTCAGCAGTCAAGTATGAGCCGCATAAGCAAGAGTGCGTCATTGGGAAATGATTGAGTGCACTAGATGAAATGAATGAAGCACATGATGAAAGGTTCTTAGAACTAATCCCTCAACAGTCATGTAAGAACCGTAAGAACACAAGTGCATCATTGGGGGGTAAGGTGATAATAATCACCTACTAGTGACCAAGATAACATGTGGTGGTGGAGGTATGTAGAATGGATGTAGTGTGAGTGTATGAACCAAATAAAATGTCATGTGTAGTAACCTCAGGATATGCAGACACTAGTGAAAACTCATGGGATGCAGCAACATGAAGTGGTGGATAACGTGGATGTAGCGGATGTAATGATTGTGATGGTGGAAATGATGGATGAGACAGAGAACGTGCATGTGATGGTGGAGCATGACGAATGAGATGAGTACCTGATGAATAAGACTCAAGTGAGGTACGCCTACGATGACAGGGTAAAGAAGACAATGACAGCTCACGAGAGGTAAAGGAGATGATGCCAGAATCTGCTAGTTGTTTTATTCTCTCACATACGACAAGACAATCATTATTCTGATGGCCAGTGATGCAAAAATAATTACAATAATGTTAGTCATGTTGATGTTGTAAGTGGTGTGGGGGATGATGTTGGTTAGAGGGTAACTGAATTAATTTCTCATTGAGTAATATGCGTAGCACATCATGTGATCGAGCGTGAGGGGATAAATACAAAGGCTCTCGTGATGGAGGTGGAGTGGTGGAAGTAGGAACTTGCTGTGGTACCGGAGAAGGATGGGTTGGTGGTGAAGGAGTAGGTTGAACTTGTTTGGAATGTACTTTAGGTAAAGGTGGAGATTGTTTTAGATGCTCAACTAGAGGTGTGAGTGGAAGACTAGAGGATGGAATGGTCGGAGAAACATGTGTAGGTTCAAGATATGTGAGCATTTTTCTAGGTCAATAACTTTATAACATAAGAGAATGAATGACTCAAAAGTATCATATTGTAACCTTTTCTTAAGTGAAGGAATGAGGCCACAAAAAAATGAATTGATTTTCTAAGTCATTAGGTTGGAATATGAGTTGGTGTATATAGGCATTAAACCATAAGATATAGTCCTGGATAGGTTCAGAGGAGCCTTGATGTAAAGTAGGTATGTGGTCATAAGTAACTCTAGGGCCATTATTGAGAATGAAATGATGGAGGAAAGCATCCTCCATGTCATAGAAAGTGCTAATGGATCTAAAGGGTAAATGGGTGTACCACTATAGTGCCTCATTAGTAAGACTATAACGAAAAAGGCCTTAAGCAACAATCAATCATTAGAGTAAGCAACCATAAGTTGCACGATAGTGTAAGATATGAGCATGAGGGTCACCAGTACCATCAAAACATGTGAAAGTGGGCATGGTAAAAGTATTTAGGGAAGGCGGAATTATGAATCTTTTTAGAAATAGATTTCCATGCAAAAAATTGTTGTCAATAGAGGCATAATAGGTTTTACTTTCTAAAGTAAGAGTATTAAATTGAGATTGGAGTTGTGCTAAAACATGCATGAGTGATAGAATATCATGTGAGGGGATGATAGGAGATGGAAATAATGTATTAAGTGGTTAAAGTTTTCCATTATGAGTGATCATAGAGATATCAAAAGGTGATACAATGGAGTCCAATGCTAAAGGTACATTAGTTGTATGTGCTAGATCTAGAGGAGATGATGGTGAAGGGGCTATAGTATGACTAGTATCAACACAATCCTTAATAGGCGTGGTGATCAAGGATGAAACTTCTATAGATGAAGAATAAGTAGGAGCCATAGAGGATGTTAGAACAAAAGGATAAGAGGCAACATATGGTGGTGACTCATGCATAATAGTAGATGCACCCTCAGAAGAAGACAACAATGGAGTGGGAGAGACACACTCAACAATATAGAAAGAAGGAGACCCATGATGATCATTAGTAGAAGATGGGGTTCCAAAAATAATGTTGTTGCCTTCAAGATTATCAATAGGATCATCAATGTAATATGAAGGAGAATGTAAGATAGAATGAGATGTGGGAGGAGGAATATCAGAAGTAGTAAAAGACATAGGAGTAGCTATAGCAGTAGGTGGAGTATAAGGGGAGGAGTCATGAGTTACACCTAAAATTGGATCAATGCCTAATAAGTAATTAATGACATAGTCATCTAAAGCATCAGGTGGCATATCAGAAGAAGGAAAACATGCAACTGGATGGCATGGTGTACAATGATTGAATGCAATAGGATCATTAACAAGACACATACCTATAGAAGAATCAACAAGACTAGTCAGCACATGTTGTTGTCCTTCCAAGAGGGCTTGTTGAGTATCATCAGGTATAACAATTGAGGTAATATATAAAGCTTTGAGTTCAGCTATGACGGCCTCATCATAGATAGGATTGACACTAAAATGAGATATGATGGGTGAAAATGAAGAACTATGATCAATCACCAAGGATTAAAAAGGATCCAAAGGCAACGTATTCTAAAAGTAGGGTTCACTAAAATGCTAAAAAATAAAGATATTTTATTTTTATGAGTTAATCTATATAGAAACAGAATTCTATATTAAAATGCTGAGGACAAAATACTTTATCTTATTGCTTGAATATATTGAAATAATAAAAAAATAAGAGGGATATGGTACTAACCTCAAATTGACTTACCTTGTTGTGTGCTGGACTAAAGCAGATTGTTGTGCAGACTGGGAAAGCTTTGACTAGATGGCCTCGAGAAGGGCATAAGTTGAGTATCTAACTGGACCGAGACATCTGGGAGGATACTGGGGTGCCTTGGGGTGCCCTAGTCTATGATCTGGACACTGTAGACTGTAGAAAAGCTCAGGACCTGGATCTGGTAGTGTCACAAGATCTCTGTAATATCTTTGTCTCTATCACACGGGTGTTGCAATACTGTCACTTGTGTCATTGTAAATGTAGTGTGAAGATCCACATACAAAACTCTACTCAAGGAAACAACTCATAAGAAATTAAAAAAGATATGAATATGTTGGACTAACCTTAGCTTCCACAATGGTGGACTTACGATTAAGCATTGCACTACATTCCAAACCCCATGTAGTTTTGTGTGCGTGTGTGTGCAATTTTGTGCCTATGATTCCCTAATGCCAATGACGTAGAAGTAGGGGGAAATAACTATATGTAAAAATGCAAATGGTGGATGAAATATAGAGAATACAACCCTTTCCCCATATGTTTGTGTGATGCAGATGTAAAAGATGCCCAAATGTAGTCCCTTGCCTTAGTAGATAGTTGCGCAAAATGTAGTGAGTATGCTATGTTAAATAGGTATCTCTTGTTCTAATTTTGACACTAGTGACCCGAAAATTCCTACTACAACCTAGGGGAATGCACAGGGTAACAACAAAGACTAACCTCGAACAAATAAATTAGGACCAAAAAATATGAAAATAAGGGCACCTAAAATCACGGGTTGGGGTGCCCTGGGGCACCCCAGTATAGGAATGGAGATGACAATCATACAAATTACGACACCTGAGACTCCCTAAAAGATTCCCAAAACTATATAGACAAGTGATGACTGAACCCGACAAATAACAATGATGACCGACTAACTAACAACAAGACTAAGGGATGGGTCACTAGCGAATAATTTTACTACGCAAGATCCATATATAAAATAACATACTCGGCGGTATAAATGTAATAGTAAGTGCATGATTTTTTTACTACAAAAACCAAATACTTTGACAGTGGAAGGAAATACTCGGTGAAAGAGGTATTCAAACTATGAAATCAAAGATAAAAAATCCCTTCACTTGCTCAACTGGACCTAACTTTCAAGGTATGATGGAATAATTAAGGATTATTTTTTTGCATTTTAGTAATGTTAAGGAGTATATGGACATTAGTCCTATGCTCAAATAAACTAGATGAATGGACCCACTACACAATAACCTACAAGCTCAGGCCATCTAATTATGATAAGGAAAGAGACCGATACCAAGCACATAGGAAACAAGAGGATAAATGGTCGTAAAAGGACCCACTTTGAGGTACTGCAATGGAGACACGAAGATACAATATTTTGGTTGACATCCATAGGTCATGTAAACCATTAGTTCTTCCCAAAATAATAAAGCAATTTGGTTTACTATGCATGATGTAGTGCACATCAATGTTACCACAATAGCCAAGACTATAAGATTACCAAGTAAGGACACCTCAATGTTGACATATAATTCTATTAGAATTCCAAATCAATAGGAAATGGAAAACAAACTAGTCCTATTGCATAAATGAAGAGGTATCCCAATCAATATGATTATGGAAAATTCAATGAGGATTTTAGTTAATCTCATAACAAAAAGATGCTGACAAGCTATATGAGAAAGTAAACAAGCTTCACTCAAAGATATCGAAATTGTGACTCATATGTGGGCATGAAACATTGAATTTAATTGGCCATAGTTCAAGACATATGAGTTGAATTAAAATGTGTAAAAGTTAGTATCATTCCATAGTAAATCCATTCGTATACCAATGGTTAGTTATCTTATTGTGTTTAATGCACTAGAGAGCACTGGAGAAATTATTGAGGAAGAAGATGGCTATTATCCTCATGAATTTTGTACACCGTTTATTTCCTCAAAGCTCTATGCTACATTTGAATATATGTAAAATTTGGATACCTGACTCAAGAAAATAATGGAGACATTGAGTGCTAGCCCTAGAATTCCAAAATAAGTATGCAGTTACACAATAATGTGGGGAAATATTACATTATTGTATGATGGAGTCATTCTTCGCATGTTCTTCAATCAGAAGGTGAAAAAATAAAAAAACCCCACAAGATGCCTTTCTTTATAGACTGAGATATTGCAAAGGTCTATTGATAAGACAACACGACATGATAATGAATAATGTTACACCATTACACACTCATGCACCAACACAAGAAATTGGAGAAAGGTTCTAATCCACATTAGGTACATGATCAATAATGGTACAAGATCAAGAATCCTAGGAGTAGGGCCTATCCAAAAACATGAAAGAAGGGAATAAATAGAAGGCAAAGATTACTATACATACCTAATAAGAGGATATCAAGGTCGAAACATATTTAAGGCTCCCAAGTTGGTATGTTAAAGTATATTTTTTGCAAATCCATGTAAGAAGAGGAAAAGTTCACACACTCATGATTGAGGACATGGGAACCAAAATCTTTCCCCTAAAAAGTTGTAATTGTTTGCATAGAAAGCTATTAGGTGAACAAAAGCACAAGTCAAAGAGATAAAGGAGAAAAACATGATCAAGTTTCCTATTTTCCCTCACTCCTCAATGATAACAATTGAAAGACAGAATGTAAATCAATAACATATTTTGTGCAACATAATACAAGTCTTGGAGGAGGTCAGAGTAGTCGTATAAATAGAGCTACAATTACAACCTATGAATTTGGATGAATAAGAGGAGATACACATGACTCTCTTAAGTCACATGATATCAGATGGGAGAGAAAGCGTTAAGAAAGAGGAACTCTCATTTAATTTGGTGCATATATCATGATTTAAATAGGATCTCAAAGCTACATGATGGTGATTCCAAACAAGGGGAAGACCCTCTTTTTCTATGATATACAAAATGGAAGAGCGGGAGAAAAAACCCATTGAGAAGAAAGTTTTACAGGAGAGGGGGACACGTAACCAAAATGTAGAAACTAAATAAACATAAAATATTGAATATCAATTTTCATAAATTAGTGATGCAAGAGGTTACAAGTACTCCCTCCCCTCTATCATTGCCACTAATTTAGACAAGCCCCTTGTAGACACAAAATCATGCACTTTGGGAATTATTTAGTTTTGGTCTCATACTACTATTCATATGGTTTTTGAGTGAAGAAAGTCTAATTAACGCATGTCCTTTAGCCATTTTACTTTCATCATTGTCAACCTCCCACATATACTCGCCCAGTTAGTTTTTCCATTTGGCATCATTTTATCTTTGACTGGGGCACCTACCCCAATACTAGGGCGCCCTAGTGCCTTGGTCCCATTTGGGGTGCCCTGATCCTTTTTACACTCTCTGGCCACTTTTTGAGCACTTTCTAGCCGTTTGAGATTTCTATATTTTTAGTGGTCACCCTTTTCAGGGTTAATTACAAAATTAGATCAAGAGAACTATATAAATATAAAGTTATGAACCATAAGGAGGGACCAAGAACTAGGCACTACTATCACCACCTAAGGTTGCATCCATCAAAGGCTCTATTTGCATCCATCTAGCTCCATCACAAGGGACATGCTTGGTTCATTTGCATCACACTGCATAGGAGGGAAGTTTATTATATTCCATCCACCATTTTATTACATTTCTACATCTAGTTATTACTCGCTACTTTCACAAAGTGCAACTGGAATAAGAGCACCTAGGGCATGCCTTTCACACACTCACCTAAAACTACATTTGGGTCAGAGATGTAGTGAAACACTCAATTAGTAAGTCCACCATTGTGGCCACTGAGGAAAGTCTGACCCCTTCATTTATATATTTGATTTTGTAAGGTTTTGATGCTTGATTTAGGGTTTTTCAGGTCTCTTCTTCATCTTTGATAACAAACGACATACAACATAGTTCAATGACATATACGCGACAAGTAACGAAGGCTTCACATCATTTGGTGACCCCACAAATCTGGTTTTTGGACCTCCTGCACAGACCAGGGTACCCATATCTCAGACCAAGGTGCCCCAAGAATCCCCATCCTTCTCTAGGCACCCCAGTATTCTTAGATTTCTCAGATCTACTCTTTTTCGAGCCTCTGTGTAGGCGTCCTTACATTCTATTCATCCAATTTGTTCTGCGACACAATATCGAAGCATCATCGAATCAACTAAGCTCTTTTTAACTCTCCTTTCACATTAGGGTTTTTACATTTCATTTACTTATTTGTTTGAGTCATCTAGCTTATTTATTTAGTTGTTATTTACTGCTTCTAATAACATTATATTACACTAGGATATTACATTTTAGTTTAATCATTTTGGTGAACTCATACTTGATCTTAACACTTAGGGTCCTCATTTTTCCTCTATCATGGCTCCTAAAGTTGTTCAAGTTTCTTTATTTGATTTTCTTAAGATGCTTCCCAATCACTAAACTGTTCTTAAAAAATCCCTAGACACCATGTGTCTTCCTAAAAATACACCGCCACATGAAATAAGTCCTATATTCGACCGTCTATTTAACGACCCTAGTCCTCGTGATTCCCCATATAATCAATCTATGTTGGACTCGATTCAAGATGTACATTATTTATTTCAAGATAAGTTTAAGGCTATGGAATCGATGATTACATCTCTCAAATTTGAAATCCAACAGGTTAGGGATGCTTCTCAAGTGCATGTTTGTTCTTCTTCTACATCTCACCCTCATTTTATGTCTCCTACATGCGCTCATGTAAGTGAACCTAAAATCTTGCCGCTCCCCACACCTCTCAAGTTTTCAATCAACACTCGAAAACAAGATATTATTCTGAAAACGTAAGACTTATTGCATAATAAATATCAATCCTGGTAATAGTTGAATAGATTAAAGTTCAAACAAATTGCAAGTACAATGTAGGATTTGCTTTGACACATGCAAGTTTGGGATTAATTTTTATACCAAGTTCAGTAAAAATGGCAATGGGTTTTCAATCAATCATGTTTAATCTATTAAACAAGTTATTATCATGTTGAGATTAAGACACTACTATAGATTTTAGTTCCTAGAAAATAGTCACGCCTAAAAAGTGACGAAGTATGCCTAGAAAGTGACGAAGTAGGCCTAAATTAATCATCTCAAAATATTTTTTTAGTTTAGATTTAATTTTTAAAATTAAACTAGTTTAACTATTGATAATAAGATCATCAACATATAAAACAATTAAATTTATGTAATTATCTTCAATTTTCAAACATAAATTATTATCAGAAAATAATTAGATAAACCAAGATATCTAAAGAAATTGTTAATCTTAGAGTGCCAAGTTATACAATCTTCTTTCAAATTAAACAATTAATTTTCAGTCTACACACACAATGTTCTTTATAAGGCTATTCAAAACCTTACAGATGAGTCATATATATTTCTTCTTTAATATCATCAGTCATGAATGCATTTTTAACATATATCTGGTGCATTTATCAACCATACTAAGCAACGATGGCTAGGAGAATCCTAATTTCTCTCACTTTTTCTATTGGAAAAAGGTTTCTATATAGTAAATGATAGGTTTCTAAATAAACCCACAAGCTTATAACCTATCCTTAAACTTATAAATTCCACCTATATAGTTCTATTTCATTTTATACAGTCATTAATATCCGACTATACACTTTTTTGATAGAGGAGGGACTAGTACCCAAGTTTCATTTTTAATAAGCATGTCGTACTCATATTTCATGGACTCTTACCATATTTCATCTTGTTTTTTTCTTCCAAAGATTGGAGTTCGCATTTATATAAGGTTATTAAGGCATGGTCAGTGTTCCGACGACTAGTCATTTTTCTAACATTATCAAGATAAGAATATTGAATTAGGGATTGAGCCCATTTAGGTATTTTAAATTGATAAATATTTTATGATGGCTCTCCCTCAACCTCAATATGTAGTGTCTAAAAAAAATCATCATCCTCTAGGACATCAATTTCATCATCAAGAGAAATAGAAGACGGTTTGGAAAAGGTTACACAAAATGGTTTGGAAATGATTTGAATGTTTCTATTTTCAATGACCTCAAGTTTAGATGGATCATACACCCTAAATCCTTTTTTTCCTATGTAGAAAATAAAAATTCAGGAATAGGATACATTATCAAGTTTATTCCTTTTAGCTTTCAAAATGAAAATAGAAGCAAAGGCTACCAAATATTCTAATACGGGAAACATTTGGTTTCTTTTTTACCCACATTTCTAGAGGTGTAGTATGATGTAAGGATTTTGTAGGCAATTTTTTTAGGATATGGACAACCATATTCATTTCTTCATCCCATAGAAATTTAGGTACTTTGGCAGAGTGAATCATAGTCCTAACCATCTCTATAATAGTTCTATTTTTCTTTCTACAATCACACTTTGTTGTGGAGAGTAGGGAGTGGTTAAGTCCCGTTATATTCCATAGGAAGTGTATAACAAATAAAACTCTATACTTGTGTATTCACCTCCATTTTCATTTAATAATCTATTGATTCTTAGGATACAAGATTTTTCAATTAGGGATTTAAATTCTTTGAGTTTTGTTAAAACATCATATTTTTTCTTAATGTAATATGTTCGTTTCATCCTAATGTGATAAAAAATGAAGGTAATAACATACATAACACCACTAAGGGAGGCCACCTCAAGTAGTCCTTTGACATCAATATGAACTAACTTTAACAGATTCAAAAAGAGTTTGTATCATGATGTTTTTGAAAGGGTTGCATTTGTAACTTACCATGTAAGAATCCTTCACAAGCCTCGCGATGGGCTTAGATTTTTGGAAGACTTGTTACAATATTTTTATTAGAAATATCAGAAAATATCCTAAATTTTATATGGCCAAGTCTTCCACACCACCTTTGGGTCTCATTTGTAGTCTGAGAGGAAAGTGAAGTTTCATATGCAAAACCATTAAAAACATACAAGCCAATTTCTAAATTTATTTAGTAATAACAAAGTTAGATTGATCTCTAATAAACAACTTACCTATAAATATGGTAACAATAAATTTATATTGAGTTAAATGAGAACATGATAACATGTTCTTGTTAAGTTTAGGAACATACATGACATTAGTAATGATACCATTCGAAATTTTAGCTTTACCTTGACTTTTAGCTTCCATGACTGAGTTATCACCTAGATATATTTTTTCAAGAAAATATCTAACATATGTGAGGATATCACACATGTAATTCATGTGTCTATGGGCACAACTATCTAGGATCTACTCATTGTTATCAGATACAACTAGTGTGGTGTAAAGTGCAATGGTTTTGTTTGAAGCATTATTATTATTTGAATTTTGATTTTGTTTTTTTTATCATGATTCTTATTTGCTTTCTGATTATTGAACCTTTTTCCTCTATTATTTTTAAATTTATTAGTATTTTTCTTTTTTTGAAACAATCTTCTTTCTTGCACGGCCATATTTTCCACATTTATAGTAGCTACCATCTAAATGGACTTTATAATTATTGTTATGATTTTAATTGCTTCTATTTTTATCGGTATATTTGTTAGAAGGATCAGATTTTTCTTTGAAATTAGTTTAGTATTTTGATTTCCAAAAAAATGGAGCAAAAGTTTTTCAGATTTTTGGAAAGAAGGGATTGAAAGGCATTCTCTTTTGAATCAAAATTGGTCGATACATGTTCTTCATGGATGAGAAGAGTAGATAATGTGTTTAAACCATGAATATCAACTTCATTTTGATATTTCACGTTTATGATAGATATAATTTTTTTTTAATTTTTCATGGATATTCATTTGAATTATGAAATACCATAGCTTATCTTGGATTAAGTTGCAATTATAACCATCAAAAATGTATTTGATGTATTTGAACTTTGCGAGATAGTTTACAATTTTCTCATCTCTTTTCATATGAGTGGCCATGAGTTCTAGAATGAGTTCAATGATTTTTGAGATTCTAGTGCCCTCATGTATAGATTAAAGTTTTCATCCTTCGATAGGAGAATCTTGATGTGTAATATAGAGCAAGTATTCATCATTAATGCTTATCAGGATGATAAACATTTCCTCTTAATATTTATGGATTAAAATTTTCATGCTTCGATAGGAGAATCTTGATGTGTAATATAGAGCAAGTATTCATCATTAATGCTTCTTAGGATGATAAACATTTCCTCTTAATATGGATTAGGTTGCAGTTATAACCATCGAAAATGTATTTGATGTATTTGAACTTTACGAGATAGTTTACAATTTTCTCATCTCTTTTCATATGAGTGGTCATGAGTTCTAGAATGAGTTCAATGATTTTTGAGATTCTAGTGCCCTCATGTATAGATTAAAGTTTTCATGCTTCAATAGGAGAATCTTGATGTGTAATATAGAGCAAGTATTCATCATTAATGCTTCTCAGGATGATAAACATTTCCTCTTTAGGTTACCTGAGGTAGATTGTATATCAATAGGTTGTTTGTTAATCACATTGACCAGATCCAAAAAAATTCAGGTCATAAATCCAACCTTGAGTCTATTTTTCTAAATGTTGTAATTATAACCATTTAATAATTGAGATTTAGCGAAGCTAACATTTCTTGAAAAATCCACTTCCAATCTTTTCATAAATTGCATGACCTAAAAATTTATTTTTTGCAACTTTAAAATAAATCTTTAGGACCTAAAGAACTAGCACCTCTATTAATTTTTTGATACAAGAAAAAATTAATAAATCACAAAAAAATTGTCATTCAATTTATGGATCAAAATCTTGTGATTTCTTGATCAAATAATCGGTCTTAAATATTTATTTTGAAAAAAAAGTAACAAAAGAACTAATTATTTTGAAGAAATATAATTACAATTATTTTTTTAAAATTAACTAAAATATATTTTATTTTTACACAAAATAATCTTGTAAAATTTTATATTTATTATAATATATAAAGAATTCAAAAAAATCCTCTTAAAAATAAGAGAGGGCAGACGTTTTGAACCGTAACCTATAAATTCTTATAAAGTGTTATATGGCCAACTCATCTATATTGTATATCAAATTTCTACAAACTAGAAATTGTATTTAAGTTTTAATCAAAACAAGTTGCTTGTTTAAAAAAATGAAGTGGGTGGGGGTTGAACCCCATACTACCAGGAAAGGTCAATGGCTAAAATATCTTATATTATATTAATATAATATAAGATAACTTATATTATATTAATGCAAAAGAGGCGGTATGAGATAGCTTTCCATGAAAAAGATCTTATATTATATTAATGCAATAAGATACAAGATAGCTTTCCACAAAAAAGCGGGCAGTATGAGAGCATGCCCCAAAACCATGAACAAGCTAGGCCGAGCCTAGAGCATCAAAATGAAAACTAGGTCGAGCTTAGGAGAGCACAATAAAACAAAAAGCATCATCCCCAAAAAAACAAAGGCACTATTAAGCAACAAAAGGAAACATGCCTGAGGTAGGCGGATCCTGATCATCTGGCCACCCCAAACTAGGTAGATATTTTCCAGCATCCAGAATCTCCTAGCCAGCAGCAAGTTCTTCCTCCAGGCCCGCTTCCCCATGCATAGGAATGGTGAGGTTGAGGCAAGGGAATTTTCTAGATGATGGTGGGGGTGGCAGTGGGTGCCAAGCTGCCTGATGTGAAGTAGTGGCAGAAGGAGAGCCCCAACCTTGTTGTTAAGCCGACGAATGCAGCAACAAACCCCACCCATGCTGTCGATGTGGCGAGCCGATGAGTGTAGCGAGGAGCCCTGGCCATGACAACATACATGCCAATGACTATGCCGATGTAGCGGCCCTGAAGAGCGGCAGGTGTGACTGAAAGCACGACGATGGGATCAGCTGCGCTGACCACCATGAGATGAAGGCGAGGAGCACCTAGTGGGAGATGGAGGCACTTAGAAAACGTTGCACAGGGCTTCCCCCTAGTGGCACAACATGGTCTAATGGTGGTCCACCTCAAGCGCCATCTTGTTCGCTTGAACTTGAATCTGCAGAAGTACATTGGAGATAACCATAGATTTATTATAAATCGAGAAAGATTGTTCAACTGCAGAATTAGCAAAGAAAAAAAATTTCTTTCTTCCCATATCCAAAATAAAATCTCCCCTTTGAAAACATGCCAAATCTGGGTGAACATAGGTAGAAGTTTGGGATCATCTCCCAAGAGGATATGTTGCTAAGTGAAATAGTGGGGCCATGAGGGAAAAAAAGAATGGATCCAGTTCTAGGTCATGTGAGCTTTGGGACAAAACTAGAAGACATGCAAAATCATTTCCAGATGTCCACAGAAGGGGAAATCGGGAGCCGAAATCCCAATTTGAATAAGACGAGCCCCGATAGGAAGGCCTTGGTATAGAATACACCAAATAAAATGAGTAATTTTGGGCTCCACACATATAGTCAAAAGGTAACTTTTTGTTTAGAGATACTTATTAAAAACATTCTGACCACATTATTGTTGCTTGAGGAAACCTTGCTTAGTTGTTCAAGCCATGCAGAGCTCTCATGTAAACAAGAGGAGATCACCTGAGAGAAAATTAGGGCCAAGATGACAATGTAATGGCCATCGGTAGTGGGATCTCAAAGGGTCTTTCGGATCAAGCTTGCCAATGTTATTTTGAGGACCGACTAGGCTTCGCATGGTGTAGAATTTGATTGCCTTACTCTTATAAATATTAATTTTTTAAACTCCTCTACAAATTAAAAAGTGAAGGGCCCTATTTCTATATAGGCACAATTGATTTTTCCTTTAAATGTAGAATTTTTAAATTGAGAAATTTTCCCTTATTTTAGTAATATTTTTTTAGTTTTATCTCAACTTGTACAAAATTTCCTGTAAATTGTCTGCAACTTACCTATGTATGACATGCACAAGTTATGACTTCTATAAAATTATACAACTTAAAATTTAATGGATTTGATACCATGTTAGAGAAACCAAACTTATCTAGGAACAATAGATTTCTACAAATTGTGACAAAATTCATTACAATTATAGAAATATAAAAGTTGTAAAATTAATTATATTAAAAATAACAGTGACACTACTTTTGCATGCCAAAACCTTCTATAGGGTAAAAACCCCACGTAGAAAGCATTGTCCTTTATACATAGATAATTGAGGAAATTTATACAAAATCTAGCAACACAATACCTTCTTCTCATTTCTTTGATACAACACAATGATATTCATGTCATGTATACATGCATTCCTATACATGGATTTAAACAAGGGTGAATGATTATAACCAGAAAGGTTGGACCATTTCACGTATTCAACTAATAATTAGTTGTTTTAACTCGTACTATAGGCCATTGGAGACCAAATCATGAATGAGCAAATGTAACTAACCCCTCTGGTTAGTAAATTGGTTGATAAATGGAAAGAGTAGGGGCTTGTTGAAAAAGTGCACAAATAGGTGTTTCAAGGAGAGGAGGCTAAATACATCATTTTGGTATTGCGTGAACATATCAAAAAGATGTAGAGAAAGATAATAAGATGATTTTTAAGTTTTGTAGTAGAATGTGAAATTAAAGGATGTAATGAAGTACTATCAAGAAGAAACTAGATCCAACAAATAGGCACACATAATGATCATAACCACCCATGATGACACAAAATTTGAGGAGGTTTTGAATACCTAACTCATGAAATGAGATGAGATGGTGGATAGATTGTGGGAATAGAATAGGAACATACATTGCAATACTTTTTTGAGTTTACAAGTGTAAAAACTTGGGGAGTGGATGGAAATTTTAATCAATATAGTATAGATTGACATCACTTTTCATGAACCGCTACTTCAAGTTTTCAATGATGATTCCTTGTTACAAGTGATGTAATAAATTTTACAACTTCAATAATTCTTTAGTTGAGTAGATGATTCAATAACATATTGGAAAACATACAAGGAAGATCTATAATTATTCCTTGTGATGATAAACTAGATGAAAGATGTCCCAAGCTACTTGTCACCATAGGAATTTCTCAAGATAATCTAACTAGTTCAAACACTCATACCTTCATCATCTCTAACCCAATATCCCGAAGTATAATGATAGATTCACAACACACTAATTTTGGATAGCTCAATTTTGAATGTATTGCTAAAATTTTGATAGATATATGTAAGCAAGCACACATAGTTTGAAAACCCAAAAGGATGATTTATAAGGGACTTTCCATTTATTGAGAACTTGAGAGGGTGATCTATTAGAAATATTACCAAATTAAAAACTTGTAGTGGTGGTTAATTAATGTGTATGGGATGAAAATTGGTAAATGGTGCTCCCTGTGTCAAATGTAAATAAACTATCTAAATACACAAAAATTTGAATAACATTGGCTAGCTGAAACAGAGAGATCAAACACCTCCTAGAATTTGAAAGCTTCATTTGTCTCAATACAAGACAACTCTTTAAGTCTGAAAAAGTTTTAAAAGGGTATTGAGGCCAAAAATCCAACTTGACATACTTTTTTATATTTTTGTATAATTATGCAATGTCAAATGTTAAGTCATAATGTATATAGGACAAAATTAGAAGATATGTATAGCTCCTCTAGCCTTGGAAGAGAATATAAAAAGATCCTCTATCCCGAATAGGGGAGATGAAGGTACTAGAAGGCCAACAATGAACTCAAATCATACAAAATGACATGATACCATTGTGTAAAATGTTGATTGTTGAATGATTTTGGTTGGAATTAGTTATAAATAGTAATAGAATCCCAATATTGTGTGTTATTTATCTCTCTAGCTTATAGGTTTCAAATTCTATGCTTTCCCATTGTAACTCATTACACAATCTTGAAAATTAAATGTTCGATGAATTTAAATCTTACTGCACAGTATTTATAGGCATGTAAATGGGATAATTCTATAAATCTCCTTAGACTACAACATTAACATGTCCTAATGAGACATTCCAAGGACTGATGCTAACAATTAAATATTTAAAAGGAACTTGAGGAGATAATACTAAATAATGTATGAACAAAAAATCAAATTTATACACTATAAATTGAGGAAAAATAACAGGAAATGTATCGCCACCCATAGCTTCAACCTACACCCACAAACCTTGGTCTACCTATAAACCTTCTTTTCAAAGAATATCTATCATACTATTGAATTCCTTATAAATATGCTAGTGTGAGATGTTGAAAAACTCATCCACCATTTTCAGTTGATTGTAAATGAAGGTAAAGACAACCTCTCCAACAACCTATGAACTCCTAACATCATCATTTGATGCACACATTGGAAGGATTTTCAAGGACATTAATTATGCACGATAGTTTAAAAGACATATATTAACCCTATTTTAAATATTATAAAGTAAGCGTTAAAAATATAAATAATATTCCCTACCCTACATATTGTCAATTTCCCAAAGCTAGATCCATCAAATAATCCCCAAGAACCTATTTTTAATGGGTATTTCCCAAAGTTGTCTTGGAATTATAATCTTAGTAATTATTTTTAGGCCTTCAAAATCAAAGCACATATCTAGAGAGAATTAAAAGGTAGGTAATATTTTTCATTGAATATGATAGAGCTCCTTAAAATCTAGACCCCCCAAAACATCGCCAGTGGTTAAACCCTAAAGGGATTTAATTATTTTTTAGTAATTTTTTCAAATAGTCTTCAATAATCTCCCCTACCAAACCTCTCCACAACTCGAAATACCATTTACTTCAATCCATATGTCTCTAGTGTATGGTCATTTTGTAGTGCCCATCAATTTATCTTCCTTTGAAAATGTTGACTTCATGTGTTATTCATGATTGGGACACTAGAATTAGTATAATCACAACTATTTTATTTGAATAATTGTGATTTTATCGTCAAATTAGCATTTAGTTGCTAACGTGTTCTTGGCAGGGAGAAGTATGAGGCATGCAATGCCAATTTACAACTTTTATTATTTTTTCTTGGTTTAGCTATGATGTTATGTATACTATTAATATTAGATTTACATGAATAATATTTTAGATATATTATGTTGTCGTAATGGTTATTGATGGATGATTATGGTGTAATCGATTTGGATGGTCTAGTAAATGGACCTTGATGGATTTGTAGAGTAATATATATTTTATAACAAATTATGAATCATACCATGAACGAATTGTCATGATTTCTAACATATGTATAAAGGACGGATGAATTTGTGAATATTTGGTTAATTACATATGTATGGCGTAATTTATTGAGATTTTTGATTGCTTCGTTTAACATATTTTATCGAGCATGTGTAATGTTTGCAATTGAGTGTGCAAATTACAAGTTCATGACACAAGAGAACATGGGACTTGGGGGTTGCACCTCTCAAATTGCACAATAAGCCGTTTGTGAAAAATTATCTTGTTGGTCGGTCTTACCTTTCTTGTCTTTAGCTTGGATGGAAATGAGAAATCCATCATCCTTGCTTGTGTTTTGTCATTTGACTTGGTCACCTTGGTTTGTATGTCTCCTTAGATTCATTTTGAAATTAATTATTCTAATTTCATGATTAAACCATTTTTTTGAGTTTAATGGCTCCAACTTGAATTAGAGAGGATTGAATTTGTGTAACCATGTTTAAGGAGGTATGGGGTCACCTAGTCATGAACTAGGTGGACCTCACCACCTCTCAAAGTGTGCCACTTTTCCCAAACCCGAAGTTGGGTTAAAAGTGGAATTTTTAAGAGGTGTTTTACTTGTTAGGGGTCTCATTTACACTAAAATGAACCCATTAGACCCTACCTGTGGGTAGGGAGACTCTTCCCAAGGTTTAAAATGGTTTCTCCATCCCATTTGACCCTCTCTTGTACCCATCATCATTATTACTTTGGTTGTGGGAATCACTTGGAATTTGAGAGGGCATTTTAATTTGTTTTATTTTTACGTTTAACAAATTCTCCTCCATTAAGACTTTTTTCTTATGATTGATAAGTACTTCTGATATCTTGGTTTTGAGAATGGGGTGGGTGACACATTTTTCTCTCTCATTGGTGTGAATATTTTTAGATCATCCTTCTTATTCCTCCATTTTGGAGGGGTTGTGATGAAATATCATCACCTTGTATAAAAGAAAATTTTGGTTTTCATCACATTTTGGTTTGTTTTGGATATTAGTAGGCACCTTTAGTGTTTTAGTGTGTTTCCTAACCTCCTTGTGTTCCTTCATGAGTGTTTAGGGATCTTTGTGAGTTTTCCCTCCAAAATGTATCTTTTGAAAATTTGAATTCCTAAACCAAAAATGGGAGGTCTAATGTAAGGTGTGAGAACTATTCATGATGCAAAAAGTCATTCAAGACCTTATGGGAGGAAAATAATGTCTTTTCCCTTTGTGTTATGGTTTCTTAACCGACGGTCATCTTGTACCATGATTTGGTACACTTGAGTTAAGAAGGTAACTACTTCAAATTGATGTTTTTATTGATAATTTGAGTTGTAGAAGGTAGAGGTTTTGGAAAGAATATTTGAGGTGGAGAACACGTGAGGAGGACATAAGAAGGCTCAAGAGGTCTATAAGTGTGTTTGAAAAGATGAAATAATACAGATTTCCTTATGAGTAATCTATGAAATGCTTGTATTTGATTGTTTTATGAAGAAAAACTTTGTGTTTTTATCTTTGTAAGTTTTGATAATGCTAGAAATATGTGGAATGAGGTATAATAGAATGATGCAGGTTTAGAGAAGGTGATAATACTGGGAAATAAACCTATGACAAGATTTAAGTGAGAGTTAAGATATCTTTCAAGGAAAACTAATGGTATTTAATTGGTAAGGCCCTTCCTAATCCTCAAATGATCATATAAGAATGATGAAGTGAATGTTTATGTTGATTTTATGAATTATTTATCAATTATTAATGTGTTCAAAGGCTAAGAAAGGAGCATTGGCATTAAAAAGCTTTAAGAACTTCTATACAGACATGAGAAGATGGTGGTCTTGGTATTTGAGAAATTATTTTGTATTGATAAGGTGATAATAAGGTATTGAAGGCTTGAAAGGATGCGGAGAAGGTTTCCATGGGTCAAAAGGAGTGTTTAGAAACTTGATAGATGTTTAAGGAACCAAATAAGTAACAAATAACCAAAACTCTATACTCGTTGTCTTATAGCACACCGTCTAGGGTTTGAGAGGAAAATATAGGTCTAAAACCATTAGTATCCAATGAAAAGGCATGAAACTTGATGGGAAGGAAGTAATAGGAATAAAATATGTGTATATGAAGTTTGAAAGTGAATAAAGGATTTTAAGATGATCTAAAGGAAAGAATACAAACCTGACTATGTATGCATACCCTATTTTAAGGGTCTAGAATACACAATTTGAGCAAAGGACAATAATTATACTATTCTATCCCATGAAAATATTATTGTTGATAGAGAGAGATGTAAGGACGGTGATGAAATAACTTGGAAAGGATAATATAGGATCAAGAAGATAGGAAATAAAAAACATAGTCATGACAGTTCATGATACCATGTTTTGGAGGGTTTTAGTGAACTAATAGGTGAAAGAAGTCAAAGAGTATTGTAATTTTTCTGATAAAACTTGTTGGATAAGGTGGCATAATACCTAGTAAAGGTGCATGAAGGATGACTATGGAAAGTAGCAAAAGTTTAACCAAGAATAAAGAATGAATAATAGTCCCATACCCTGTTTCATTATAATTTTCAAGCAAGTTTCAAATATCATACCCACAAAGGTCAGAATCACTTGGTGAATGTTCTAATCAATTAGCTCTAACATGAGTGGATTTTGGAGTGTTGGGGAAGAGGGAAGAATCTCTCTTGCTCCCACATGGCTTGATGGGAAAGCCATGTTGGGATTTATAAAATCCTCTGTTCATTTGGTTGATGTGGGTGATGGTTCCATATGGTTTGGATCCCATCTCCCTTCCTTGAAAGGAGGAGGTATGGTGTATTATAGTATATGGGAGAAATAAGTATTTTGGGAGGCTTGTGATCTAACAGAAAACTTGTAATTTATTTGGTATTTGAAAAATGAGATTTTAATGGGTATTTTTCTCCCTCTCCCCCTTCTTGAGAAGCATTGGGCTTCTCATATGTGATTTGGTTT